>REGM01000175.1:106612-258297 GCA_004194415.1 Aurelia aurita
TATTTAAAGTTGGTATTTACAGTAGTAATAGATATACTAATTCAAACCAACTATTTACAAACAAAAAATATATATATATACTTTATACAAAAATCAGCGGCATATTTTGCAGGTGCATTTATCTCCAGCCCAGTGTTTGATCCTCTTTTTGAAAGCCGAAAGTGTTGGCTCATTTTTGACACTGTCATCGAGGGTGTTCCAAAGGAAACTCCCTCTAAAAGACAGTGATTCTTGTCCAAAGCCCTGTGTCTTAGTTTGTGGCAGTTTACATAGATTTTGTATCCTTAGATTATAAGTTACATGTTTCTTTTCATGAAATTCCCATACAAGCGATGGATTAAGATGATTCATTGACTTGTAGATTTCCGTCATTAATTTCTGTAAGTTTCTAACATGTATACTAAAGCTGTCACTTCGAGCGAGCAATGTTTCAATGGAACATTCGTAGTCTTTATAGAGGATCCGAAGAGCACGTTTGTGTGTACGATCAATCTCTTTGTTTGCACCTTTATTGCAGAATAGCCAGATCAAAGGGCAATAATTGAAGTTCGATAAAATAACCGCGTTGCAAATTGTTAATGCCTGCTCTCTAGAAATATACATATTTAGCCTAGAAAAGGCACTAATTTTCTTGTTGACTTTTGAACATAGCGTTTTCACGTGTTTGTTAAACTTTAATCTGTTGTCAATTTCAATCCCTAGCAATTTAACATGATCTGTTGCACATAATTTGTTCTCCTCGATGTTAAGTCGTAGTCCTCTCTGCCCCTTCAAACCAAGGAACATTAGCTGGAATTTTTTTGGGTTTGCAACCATTCCATTGTTTGTAAACCATTCGAACAATCTACTAAGATCATTTTCCAAATTGGTAACAATTTCATGTAGGTCTAGCCCACATGAGTATATGGTGTTATCATCTGCGAAATTACATATCTCAGAGTCTAATCTCATGAGACATAGATCATTGATGAATATGTTAAAGAGCAAGGGACCTAGGACAGATCCTTGTGGGACCCCAAGTTTTATTCTTTTTGCGGTACTTCTATGCGAACCAATCTTTACCCTTTGATGGCGGCAATCCAGATAGCTATACCTTAGGCAAAGGCTATTGTTCAAATATACATTATAACGACAAATATTGCCATGATTGAATGGAAAATATTTATATGTGTCCAACAAAAGAAGGTCTGAAACCTTTACGAATGCTACCTACATATATTTTCTAACAAACTTTCCTACATGTTAGTATATCAAATAAATTCCAACTAAATGCAAAATAAAACCCCTTCTATTAGCACGCATACGATTGTTAGTATTTAAAAAATGTTGCAAGTACTTCTTGCAAAGGGGCTAGATGCAACTTCGGCTGCAAATTGTGAAAACCCCGAGAAAAAATATGAGAAATTATTTCCACGCAGATGTAGTTCCCCACCAAAACTGCATGCTGTTCTCAGCACAAAATGTAAGCTCCGAGACAAAAACTTGACTATTTTTGTCGATCACCAGGACCCCGGCAAATCTCACCAGGCCACTTAGACTTGGGTGTTGAAGCATTACCAATTCAATGCCAGGAAAGCCTTGTCAAAGAGTTAGTCCCAAGTTAAAATGTCTTAACGATAACATTACTATGATGTATGTACATGCTATAATATTTAGTTGGGTACTGTCGAAAATTAACAGGGTAACAAGATATAAAGTCTAATAACTATCAATAGAACCAATATAAAAGAGAATACACGCGAACAAGTCCTATACACTACATACAAATTAATGGAAGTTATATATTGACCAAGTAGCTGGCGTGAAAAAGCATAGAAGATTACTTCACACAAGGAATTCAGGATCAGGTTTAGGGGAGACTAGATATTACAGCATATGCATCAAATCTTTAAAAGGATTGCACACATGGTCAATGCATGTTCTGCTTGATTTAATGGCTTAAAGAGAACTCAACATACTTTGGTGTAATTCGAACTTTGGGGATTTTTAGAGGAAGAACGGTACAACCTTCAAGAAAACCGTACTTTATGGAGGTCTACAATACGGCGGCAAGCAACTCTGTCACTTTTCTAGTTTACGATTTAGCAATAACGTCATAACCTAAAAACTGGTTGAAACAAAGAAAACGCTGTAATTCTGAAAATAATGAAGATATTAAAAATCTTCAAAGTAGAATTATAGTGAAGTACCTGAAATTCCCTTCGAGCCATTAAATCAAAAGAAAGATTCAATAACAATTTGCCTAATATACAATTAGATAAAGGATTTTAGGCCATGCGCAATTTTTCATAAAATTACTCTAAACTTGGGAACGACTAAATTTTCGGATTAAAGTTGGCATGTTAGCCACGCAACATAGCACGATAAATTCCTTGCAATTTGATGAATAATTACAAACTACAGGCTTCCAAACGCGAATTCCAAACTCTTAATTAACTGACTCGCTCTGTACTTCAATTGTTCTCGGTTATCGTGAACCGAGCTCTGAAAAATCCACACTTGTGATAATCGGATATAATTTGCATAAATTATCATAAATGTATCAACAGTCCTATTTAAAAAAGATCCCATACCCTCAATACCAATACTCTCTGGCTAGACTTATGACCCTTCGTCCCTTGTTTCCCTGCGTTCTTTGATCTGTTGATATCTCTCCGGTAAATAGGTCCTATTGACCGGAGAGATATCAACAAATCAACAAATCAAAGAATGCAAGGGAAACAAGGGACGAAAGGTCATAAGTCTACTCTCTGGCATCAAATACTGCATTATATGCAACTTAAATTTGTTTGCTACTTGAATCGTAAAATCGTTCTTTAAGTCCTCTCAAAATACTGCCAGGGAGTTTCTGATGTTCGTCTNTAAAAAAGATCCCATACCCTCAATACCAATACTCTCTGGCTAGACTTATGACCCTTCGTCCCTTGTTTCCCTGCGTTCTTTGATCTGTTGATATCTCTCCGGTAAATAGGTCCTATTGACCGGAGAGATATCAACAAATCAACAAATCAAAGAATGCAGGGAAACAAGGGACGAAAGGTCATAAGTCTACTCTCTGGCATCAAATACTGCATTATATGCAACTTAAATTTGTTTGCTACTTGAATCGTAAAATCGTTCTTTAAGTCCTCTCAAAATACTGCCAGGGAGTTTCTGATGTTCGTCTATTAGTGCTTTTATTGCTTTATGTACCTGAGGAAAACAGACAAAGATTCAGAAGCGAAACTAAAAGTAAATAGTTTTCGTTAAAATCAATATTTAACAGCTTTGACAAAAGTAACATGAAAGGAACAGTTCAAAGATTACAATCAACCATATTGAGATTTCATCTCGGTTTTCAAAATAAACTTTTACTTTAATTAAGATGGAAGACCTATCAAAGCAGAATCTTGCCCGTGCTACATTTTCAAATTTGCTAACTTCAAATAATAAAATTGTAAGAAAATATCCTTAGATGAGCACACATTGTTTTCTAAACATCAGACATTTCTTCACAAATATTTTCGCTCGCAAGATGCAACGAGCAAAGTTTTTATCTAGAGACAGATTAAAGTAAACGAGGGGCAAGAGAGCGATCTAGTCTAACAATAGAACACAAGAATGTAATAGGCCATTTATTGTCCTATTGTTTGATCATCTTTGAAAACCATCAAATACAATAGGCTACATTTAGATTGCCCAGTCCCCTTGGCAAACGCCTCTGTTAACTCCGTTGATCTACCATGGGTAATTAGACACGCAGTTGTACTTACATTGCCTTCATGATAAGAGTGATTCTGTTTCCTAACCTTGTGTCAGCCGCCATTTTGAAAGTTCTGTTGTTAAGGAGGCTCTGTAAGTTCTAATTATGAAGCAGTGTTTCATGGCGTTGTCAAGCATGAAAAAGGTTCTTTGACAGCAAACTTCAAAGTTTTTTTTGTAACCTGTTACTTGTTTGGCTTTAGAAAATGAAATAAATTGGGAATCAACAAAACATGTTTGTATACTTACGCATCTAGCTATTTCTTCTGGCTTTTGAGAAGGGTCTATTGTGATAGGTTTTCCAAAATATGTCCTAAAATAAAAGAAATGTCAGGATAAAGTCTAATCGTTGATCTTGTTTTTGTAATTTCAAAATGTCAAATTTCAATTCAAGCGACTAATAGTTAAGACATCGACGCAACATTATTGTTTGACATTAACAAAGTATTTGATTGATAAACTGCAATAAAACACAATTTCAACCAGGGGCGGCGCCAGCCGCCAAAAAGTGGGGTGGATACGCGAGCGGAGCGAGCAAAAAAACGGGGGTCTGGGGGCTTGCCCCCAGAAATTTTTTAGGACCACGCCCTCTAGAAAGTCGGAAAACGTCCTTTTGCTAGATATAATGCAAATTTGTGTTCTTTGAATTTCGTCATTGATTTGACATGTTAGATTTTATTTGCAAGCCTTAATTTACTTCAAACTACAAGCGAGAAAGGAAAAAGCGAGAAAGCGGGAAACGAGTACCGATCTCTGATAAGGAAAAACGACCCCCCCCCCCCAACTTTTTTCATCGAATTTAGATGAATTAGAAAATCGATCCTCCCCTGAATGTCCACCCCAGTCCACCCCGTGGCGCCGCCCCTGATTTCAACACTATGGATTGCCATTTTAAGATTTCAAGACTGCAACTTGTCATCAACAAAAATAATTGGGCACAGGCATATTTCAGTACTTTTGGAATAATATCTTGTGCAATACAGGGTGAGTCAAAAAAAGTTAAAACGTTTCCAAGCCTGCCGTTTGCTAGCTATTCATCAGATTCCCAAAAACTGATTATCATTATGTGTGTAACATGTCAACTAAGATAATGAAAGTTAGTTGGTTAAAAAAGTCATATCTTTCTTGATATACAAGTGATTTTATGAAAATGTTTTATCTCAGAATCGTTCATAACAGGCCTAAACTTCTGGATCAAACTGTCAAACATTTAAGCTCCACAGCGATGAAAATGAAACTTAACGGGGCTATCTGTTTTGGAGTATTCTGAGATTGAAACATTTTATAAAATCGCTCATAACTGGGGAACAATACAACTGATTTAAACCAACTAAAATTTGTTATCTAAGTTGACATTTTACCTACACAATGATAACCAAAATTAAGGAATCTGATGAATAGGCAGCAAGCTACACACTTTGAACAGTTGTAACTTTTTTATTCAGCCGGTATCAGACAATAAATGTCCGTTTACCTTCCTCGACTTCTTTCCTCTAAACTAAAGGATCTTATTGTTGACTGACGTTTGATTCAAGGAATATTCAAAAGAAAGAGCAGGGGGCCAGAGTCCAGAAAAATGATCAACCTTCCTCCAGGCAAAACTATGTTTCCGATAAAATCTTCCTCATTTTTGAATAGAAAATGGGTGTGTTTAGGGCGTGGCATAAGTTATTTCTTTGTTATTGGAGACCTTCCTAACGGTCAGTGACCGTGTAACCGTAATGTTTACCTGACTCTGCAGGGAGCATGGAAAACTGAAGTTTTGTGATTTGTCTCCAGTAAATTAGCAATGATTGTGGTCACATGGGACATTTAAAAAGAGTGCAACAATCTACCAACCTTAATTTTACAGGAAATCCTCCCCATATTGGTACAATAGGTAGCTTTGTCTTTTCGTATATCCATCGGGAAAACCCTGCAAAAATAGAAAATCGATAAATCAGTCAACAATTAAATCAAACAAATATTTAGCTACTAAAATCTGTCCTCAGAAAGCAAGCTTAAAATGAGAGATTTACGAATGAGAATGACAAAGGTAGATTTTGTAACAATAACATCGATTGCCTTTGATTGACACGCAAGTTCAAAGCGATTAGCAATCGCAAAAGAAGGAATTTCTACGAACGATTAGCCAAGCAAGGAATCTAAGAAAAGCAGAGCGCAAAAGAATCTCCTTGTCTTGAGTTAGCTACCTAGCTAACTAACTCGCTGTGCATGCAAATGGGGTTGTTAAAAGAAGACATNAAATGTATCAACAGTCCTATTTAAAAAAGGTCCCATACCCTCAATACCAATACTCTCTGGCTAGACTTATGACCCTTCGTCCCCTGTTTCCCTGCGTTCTTTGATCTGTTGATATCTCTCCGGTAAATAGGTCCTATTGACCGGAGAGATATCAACAAATCAAAGAACGCAGGGAAACAAGGGAAACAAGGGACGAAAGGTCATAAGTCTACTCTCTGGCATCAAATACTGCATTATATGCAACTTAAATTTGTTTGCTACTTGAATCGTAAAATCGTTCTTTAAGTCCTCTCAAAATACTGCCAGGGAGTTTCTGATGTTCGTCTATTAATACTTTTATTGCTTTATGTACCTGAGGAAAACAGACAAAGATTCAGAAGTGAAACTAAAAGTAAATAGTTTTCGTTAAATCAATATTTAACAGCTTTGACAAAAGTAACATGAAAGAAACAGTTCAAAGATTACAATCAACCATATTGAGATTTCATCTCGGTTTTCAAAATAAACTTTTACTTTAATTAAGATGGAAGACCTATCAAAGCAGAATCTTGCCTGTGCTACATTTTCAAATTTGCTAACTTTAAATAATAAAATTGTAAGAAAATATCCTTAGATGAGCACACATTGTTTTCTAAACATCAGACATTGCTTCACAAATACTTTCGCTCGCAAGATGCAACGAGCAAAGTTTTTATCTAGAGACAGATTAAAGTAAACGAGGGGCAAGAGAGCGATCTAGTCTAACAATAGAACACAAGAATGTAATAGGCCATTTATTGTCCTATTGTTTGATCATCTTTGAAAACCATCAAATACAATAGGCTACATTTAGATTGCCCAGTCCCCTTGGCTAACGCCACAGTTAACTCCGTTGATCTACCATGGGTAGTTAGACACCACAGTTGTACTTACATTGCCCTCATGATAAGAGTGATTCTGTTTCCTAACCTTGTTTCAGCCGCCATTTTGAAAGTTCTGTTGTTAAGGAGGCTCTGTAAGTTCTAATTATAAAGCAGTGTTTCATGGCGTTTTCAAGCATGAAAAAGGTTCTTTGACAGCAAACTTCAAAGTTTTGTTTGTAACCTGTTTACTTGTTTGGCTTTAGAGAATGAAATTGAAAATCAACAAAACATGTTTGTATACTTACGCATCTAGCTATTTCTTCTGGCTTTTGAGAAGGGTCTATTGTGATAGGTTTTCCAAAATATGTCCTAAAATAAAAGAAATGTCAGAATAAAGTTTAATCGTTGATTTTGTTTTTGTAATTTCAAAATGTCAAATTTCAATTCAAGCGACTAATAGTTAAGACATCGACGCAACATTATTGTTTGCAGAAATCATTTCTACAATGACATTAACGAAGTATTTGATTGATAAACTGCGATAAAACACAATTTCAACACTATCGATTGCCATTTTAAGATTTCAAGACTGCAACTTGCCATCAACAAAAATAGTTGGGCACAGGCATATTTCAGTACTTTTGGAATAATATCTTGTGCAATACAGGGTGAGTCAAAAAAAGTTAAAACGTTTCCAAGCCTGCCGTTTGCTAGCTATTCATCAGATTCCTAAAAACTGATTATCATTATGTGGGTAACATGTCAACTAAGATAATGAAAGTTAGTTGGTTAAAAAAGTCATATCTTTCTTGATATACAAGTGATTTTATGAAAATGTTTTATCTCAGAATCGTCCATAACAGGCCTAAACTTCTGAATCAAACTGTCAAACATTTAAGCTCCACAGCGGTGAAAATGAAACTTAACGGGCGGGCCTCATTAAAAATATTCTGTGCCTGCGAGCAAATGGTTGGGAAAAATGTGCCTGCAGTCAAAGCAGTCTGAGTACAGTAAAGGTGCCAGCAAGTAATGTGTGGTATTATTTTGTGCCTGCGAGCGGCGCTCGCGTATATTAATGAGGTCTGTTAACGGGGCTATCTGCTTTTGAGTATTCTGAGATTGAAACATTTTATAAAGTCGCTCATAACTGGGGAACAATACAACTGATTTAAACCAACTAAATTTTGTTATCTAAGTTGACATTTTACCTACACCAAAATTAAGTGTAGGTAACCTAGGTATTTAATCATATTTTAACACAAATACCCTATCAGCTATTTTAAATAAACTAAAAGAAAAATAATCGCTATAAATATATATGTACAAATTAAAACCTTAAAGATTTGCTGGTCTTCCTAGGGATCGTGCTTCGGGAAGGATGCTAATTTTGTAGGAATTCCTTCAGTTTCCTTTTGAAAGTGGTGATCGTGGGGCTCTTTCTAATTTCCAATGGGGTTTCGTTCCACGTTTTTGCACCAGAAAAGAAAAAACTTCTTTTGGAGAATTCTAGGTTCTGCCTTGGGATGTCTAGATCTAACTGATTTCTTGTTGGATAGTTAGATATTTGAGATCTGGTGATAAGTCTTCCGCGTAGGTTGTCCGGGCAGAGGCCATTCATTATTTTATAGATCATTACTGCCCTGTCAAATTTTATTAAGTTTGAGACTGAAAGCCAATTGCAGCTCCATCCATCCTTTAATCTAGAGCCCTCTATTAGCGTTCGTGCTCTATTTTGTATACGCTGAAGATGATCAAGCTTTGTGTTCGACAAGCTGCCCCATAGTTCATCACAGTATCTTAGGTGACTCTCAAGCAGTGCCTTATACACTTGATTCAATTTTGATTGCGGGAGTATGTTTTTTAGTTTCTGCAGGGACGAGAGGGCACTTTTCATCTTACCCTTGAGCTTTTTATATTGCTCATTCCATGTTAGGTTTTCGTCTACGGTAACTCCTAGGTACTTAACTTTTTGGACCCGTTTAATTGGACCTCCATTTATTATTACCTCTATTGGTCTAAGGATACGGTTAGTTTGTCGCTTGTGACCAACAACCATATATTCCGTTTTATCAGTGTTCAAACTAAGCTTGTTCTGTCGTAACCACTCTGCAATATTGTCAACCTCAGTTTTTAAATCATTGCAGAGTTCATCAACATCTTCAGCAGAGCAAGTTACACTGGTGTCATCTGCGTACATGTTTGAGGTGCATTTTTTGAGGCACTGCTCAAAGTCATTAACATACAGGATGAAGAGGAGAGGCCCCAAGCACGAGCCCTGTGGAATACCGCAGAGAACAGTTTTTAGGCTAGACTTGTGGCCGTTTATTTGACAGTATTGTTTTCTGTCAGTTAAGTACGATGTGAACCAAAATGTGTGCCAAATGTGTGCCGATGTGAACCAAAAGGTAACCAAAATTAAGGAATCTGATGAATAGGCAGCAAGCTACACGCTTTGAAAAGTAGTTGTAACATTTTTTATTCACCTGGTATCAGACAATAAATGTCCGTTTACCTTCCTCGACTTCTTTCCTCTAAACTAAAGGATCTTATTGTCGACTGACGTTTGATTCAAGGAATATTCAAAAGAAAGAGCAGGGGGCCAGAGTCCAGAAAAATGATCAACCTTCCTCCAGGCAAAACTATGTTTCCGATAAAATCTTCCTCATTTTTGAATAGAAAATGGGTGTGTTTAGGGCGTGGCATAAGTTATTCCTTTGTTATTGGATACATTCCTCGTGGTCGGTGACCGTGTAACCGTAATGTTTACCTGACTCTGCAGGGAGCATGGAAAACTGAAGTTTTGTGATTTGCCTCCAGTAAATTTGCCACGATTGTGGTCACATGGGACATTTAAAAAGAGTGCAACAATCTACCAACCTTAATTTTACAGGAAATCCTCCCCATATTGGTACAATAGGTAGCTTTGTCTTTTCGTATATCCATCGGGAAAACCCTGCAAAAATAGAAGATCGATAAATCAGTCAACAATTAAATCAAACAAATATTTAGCTACTAAAATCTGTCCTCAGAAAGTGAGCTTAAAATGAGAGATTTATGAATTAGAATGACATTCTAGTTTAATAATTAGAATGACAAAGGTAGATTTTGTAACAATAATATCCATTGCCTTTCATTGACACGCAAGTTCAAAGCGACAGCGATCGCAAAAGAAGGAATTTCTACGAACGATTAGCCAAGCAAGGAATCTAAGAAAAGCAGAGCGCAAAAGAATCTCCTTGTCTTGAGTTAGCTACCTAGCTAACTAACTCGCTGTGCATGCAAATGGGGTTGTTAAAAGAAGACATACATCTAAAGAAGGTGAAGGTGAAGGTGAAGTTGCGTTTTTAGCGCCAAGCGCTGGGATCGCAGAAGTAGAGAAGACCTAATCGAGTCCGCGACCCCTTGTCATGACGCTCAAATGGTGGGGCTCTACCTGGGATCAAACCCCTGTCCGCCTGACTGTTCTGGCTGCAAAGTCAGAGGATTACACCACTGCGCCACAACAAGAAGAAGGATAGATCTAAAATTTTGCCACACTAAAAATTATTCATCGATACGAGGATTCCATGGCCAATTGTTCGCTTTGTACTGGCGTGTCAATCAAAAGCAATTGATGCAACTATCTCTTAAGTTAGAAGAAATCAATGTCATGTTACCAAGATTAAGAGTTGACTTACGTCTTCCCATTTTGAGTGTTCGAAATGATTCCCTAACATTTTGCGTGAATACTGGAATTACTGGCTGCGAAAGAAGAACATAACTAAATGTCAGAAAACTTCAAGAGCACGGAATATAATATATTTGTCTAGGATAAATTGAACAAAACTCACAAAAAATTCTTCAGCCTTTCTGGTAGCAACCAAGCTTTGATTCATTCCAATTTATCACGTATTCTCAGTATGACGAATTTTCAAACTTATGAAATTCTTTTTGGCCACCCTGAATCAGATGGGTTCTCGATGCAACACCCATCTACAAACCATGAAAAAAGTTCTTTGTTCAATTCTTACTATAAGTTGTCTTGTGCGGGCAAGAATAATAATTGGTTTACTATGTGTTACAAATACCAAATAGCTACTTACTACTTGTGCTTTTAATGCAACTTTAGCAAATCCTATCCGTGAGTTCCATATCATCTTGTAATGTTCATCTGAAAAGAGTGCTTCTCTAACTCCACCAGGAGAAATTGCAAGTAAGTCACCGTTCTAAAAAGAACGATCTAATAAATGAATTTAAGTTTTGTTACTGTAATGTTCGACTGTTTTCTCGGGACCAAAAGCTCTGAAGTAATAAAGTTATCTATCGACCCTCTTCTTCCATAACATGAACAAATTGTAAGAGTTTCTAAACTAAAAGGGCAGAACTATTTCTAAAAACAACATCACATTCTTTATTCACGGAACATCCTATTTGCTTGTTGTTTTTGCCTAGCATCTTAAGGTTGTTTTTCAGGAACATTGAGAATCTTAGCCTGTGTTCCAGACCACTTGAAACGACTATCCTTTCGTTTCAAGTGGTCTGGAACACAGGCTATGAGAATCTAAGCTTGAAGCAGTGTCCTGGTCCTTCCTCTCGATGCGACCAGAGCGTTGGCGACTCTCCTAACTCTAGGTGGCAGGTTTGACAGGGTGGGGGTTCAAACAACTAACCTTCAGACTAGTAGGCGAAGGCACTACCACTGACCCATCCCTATACTATCGTTGTTACGACGCATAAAATTAAGCTTGGATGTCAAACATGCACCCTCTCTTCCTACCTTCAAAAGAAGGTTAAACGAGTCATTGCAGAAGAGGGTCTGATCTCACTTTTCTTTTGATTTAGTTTCGCTTAATTTTGTTATGGACATTTTTAGTTTTTTTATTGCAATTTAACTTAATTTAGCAACATTTTTAAATTAGGGTTTTACTTTGTAGTCTTTTTGCACGGCCCCCTGCAAAGCAGTCTCCACAAGACTGACGGGGCTACCGTTGTTAAATAATACAAAATGAATGAAAATAACAAATTTTGAGATTTACTTTCGCAGCATGTTAGCAAAGTCGTGGATGCAAACAAAGAAGACTGCAAAATGTAGCTAAATCAATCGTTGTGCGGACAGTGGATATCAAGAGAAGACATGATGTATATATCAAAAGAAGGAGGATAGATCTAAACATCTGCCGCCATTATTTATATATATAATAAATTCAGAAGCTGGACAGTTGCCAATACAATACAGTTATCATAAATTTTCCTTTGATCAAAACAGTTAATATTCAACATCTGGATTAGATAAAAGCTTCCAGCAGCAAATGTTTATAATATTCTCTTCATTTAACAACCTCTTTTCGCATGTACAACGAACGAGTTAGCCATTCGGGGTCCGGAGCATCTTTTGCAGCTTTCCGTGTTTATATTTTCACCTTTGACTAATTGCCTGTAGAAATCCCTTTGTTTGCATTCGCTAATCGCTTTGTCAGGTGTGTCAATCAACAGCAACGAACGCTATTTTTACTAAATTTGCCCTTGTTTTCAAGTGCTGGTATCGTTTTTACTGGTTGTGTATATAGCGAAGCTAATACCCCTTTCACACTGTCAAGCTTAAACCGGCTTAACTAAAGCAGGCTAGCAAATTGGTCAATCCAAAAAATCGAATGCATTTTATTGGCTGAAATTTAACCTAGTTTAAATAAAGCTGGTTTAACTATGTCAATGTGAATAGGGTATAAGGTGTCCATGTGCAATAGGCACAATCTGTCTACTTCAAGTATTGAACGGGTCGAAGGTTAGACAATCGATGATAAAACCTTTTTCGTGTATCTTTCTAAAAAGATAATCTTGCCTACTAGAGAAATTAAGAAACGACACATATAATCTAGCGTCAATTCTACTTGAAATCTCAAAGTTTTGATAAAAACAAGAACACAAATCAAGTTACCTGTANGCTAAATCGTAAACTAGAAAAGCTACAGATTTTTGCTTGCAGCCATATTATAGACATTCATAAACTATAGTTTTCTTGAAGATTGTGCCGTTTTTCATATTTCCATTTAGGATCTACGAATATTTTAATTTTTTTCCAAACTTTTCGTGAGTTCTTTCAATAAAAAGAAAACCACTGTAATTCTGAAAATAATCAAGATATTAGGGAGTTTACATATAGGATTATAGCAACTTACCTGAAGTTCCTTTTGAGCCATAAAGTCAAACAAAAGATGCATTACCCATCCGTGCAATGTTTTTTAAGGATTTGGAGGCTATGCTGTATTGGAGGCTCTTTGCGAAATGGCTGATCAGGTGTCCACATAGCCTGTGAACAGGCAGGCAAAAAAATACAAGACACGGGGTGCCCTCTAAAAAATTACAAGTGTTTGAACAGCTCCCACGGAAGAGCCTCATTTTCAAATTTTTCATTTGAACTTCATGATACAGATGAGATCTTCACTTGCAATTTGCAAACTCGCATGTCCAAATCACCTGTGTATAAACCGATTTAATAGTCGTCCGTCAGGCTGCCTCGGAAATTTTGCTTGTTAACTCGGTCAATACACAGTCGATTTGAATATGAGAGGTCGCACATTGCAACTGATTTTTCATCTATATTCGAAGATTTAAATAAAAGTTCTTGAAAATGAGGCTCCTCCGGAGGAACTGTTCAAACGCTTATATTTTTTGGGACACCCGGTAGACTGAAATTTTTTCTTCTAAGAACAATCGAAGGATGTAGAGAGAAATTTGTATCCAGTTGTCTTTTGAAACGAGGGTTTGTTTTATTATCTATCAGAGTCGTGTAAAATCGAAGAGAAATATTTGAAGAGTGGCAGTGAAAAGCTAAAGCTTCAAGCTAGCTGTAAGGATATCTTTGTTACGTGTCCCAATACCTCATTCACACTGAAGCAGTTAAACCAGCTTTGTCTAACCCAGGTTAAATTTTCACCAATCAAATGCCTTCGATTTGTTGGATCGACCAATTAGAACGCAGCATTCAATAACCTGGTTTATTTTAAGCTGGTTTAACTGGCCAGTGTGAATGGGGTATAAGTTTAGGTTTTAAGTTAAGGCTCCATTGAAACAGTCAAATGCCAATATGAACATTTTCAAATTGGAATCGATCCTTCATCAAATCAAAACCAAGGTGGTAAATTGAAATAACACGATATATAAATAGCAGGTTTCTGGTTTCACAAAACACGATGAGCTGTCAACGACTGACCCACAAACATTTCGAAATACCAGAATTTTACGATGGGCCTAGCCCGTCTGCATTTCGTCTCTGGTTGATAACTATATCTGGATCGTAGCGTAAAAATGTGGAATCCCCGAACGAATATACTGGACTGTCATCGAGGTTAAAGGCTCTTATTCAACCAGAAGCCTTGCGCGAACACTTCTATTGAGGCAGCCATTTTCATCGACCACAAAAATCTTCACGTTCATAAAACAGGGCACGCAAAGGACCATGGTTGGACAAGAGCCTTTAAATGAGACATCCTGATCTTTGGCTGACTGAACGTAGGCCAATCTTTAAATTCATATATTTCAAACATCTGTGAATTGATGAATGAGTTTCCAAAATCGTAGCCTGTGAACCAGCTCTCTTGAAAATCCAAAAAAGGGGTGGAGGATTTCCATTGCCATTGTGTCTGAGGCCAATTTTATGACGAAATACCTCTGTATAGACATTACTCAAATAATATTGAGTAGTACAATACAAGAACTAAAGGACAACATGCTTTGGGTTTCCTTCAATAACTGAAAAAGTTTCTTTAATATTTTTCCGGTACTCAAGTTTCTTAATTGTTTGGTTCTTTAAGAGTTTGGCTTCTTATAAAGAGTTACTTTCTCATAAAAAAATGTTTCTCAACTCGACTAATAAAAAAAGTTTCTCATGATAAAGTGTAAGATACTTTAAACTTCATCAAAGACCCATTGCTTATTGCACACCGAATGAAAAGCAAAATAAACAAAATCTAGCCAAGAGGAGACTTTCATTATCATACGAAAGTCGACTTTTGGGCGGCCGCAAAGGATCATGGTTAGCTACGAGGATTTAACTTTTCCTGAGTTCTCGACTTTTTCAGTGCACCACGCAAATCACATGAAACCCAACCCACAGGATTTTCATACCTGGAATATGAAACATAAACTCAGCGACGACGTTTCTCAGATTTCTCTTTTTGACAGTCCGTATTCGTCCCATCATATAATAGACATCGATGGGCACTGCTCCATGGTAATAAATCAACAATGCACCTCCTTTGTCGGGGATATTTTCAAGTCCATGAACTTCGTAACCTGGAGGAGAAAGAAAAAGCAAATTTTAGGGAATGGATCAAACAATTTCTGTCAACCAACTAACAAAACATTTGCACAAGATTACGAACCAGAACTTTGATCTGGTGCAAAACAGACTTAAAGACCCACAGCTAACCATGATCCTTTGTGGCCTCAAGGTCGACTTTCGTATGGTATGAAACTCGTTGCTTGCCTATGTTCTGCTTGTTTTGCTTTTCATTCGGCGCGCAAAGGATCATGGTTAGCAATGGGTCTTTATCTTTTGTGATCTAGATAAATGCAATGAACTTCGTAACCTGATGATGGAAGAAAAAGTAAACTTTATGGAATGAAATTTACTTTCACGCAAACAGTAACACACAAGATTTAAAACGAGAACTTTGATCTGGTACAAACGTGACGTAACTTGATTTGGTACCTGTCACTAATGTATGACTTGGAACTTTGGCCAAGAAATCAACGTTTAGTCGAGAAGCAGGGTTCTGTGGAGGAGATGTAACGTACGTAGCACAGGCCATACATAGGCACTGAATCTTGACTGGTTGACAAATTAGACACGCTTCCGAGAAATGAACCAATCACATTGCGTAGAAACAACAACAAACGCAAACTTGGACCCATTTTCGCCATTCTTGCCGTTCCTTCTCTGCTGTAAAAACATTTTTTGCGAAGGATAGTAAAAAACTGTAGAAGGGGCCTAAGTTTGCATTTGTTGTAGTATTTACGCAATATGATTGGCCCAATTTGTGCAGCTTTCAACCAATAAGATTTGGTGCCTGCGAAGGTGGGGATCAAAAGAATGGAACGGGGTAACAGTGGATCAAAGGCAGAAGGACCAGAAGAAGCTATATTGGCCGCAAATAATTCTCTTTTTCTGTTCTACACCCAACCAAATCAATGGATTTTTTAAAGGAATGAATGAAAATGAAATGTACCTTGGTGCTTAATGCTTTTCGTACAGTCGCAGGATAGTATTACAAGCATGAAAATCACGAGATACTACTAGAATTACCTTATTGTATGTAGCATGAATTCCCAAATTCGAAATATTTTGATATTTGATAAACTGTAAATGATTAAATCCTTGTGGTGCAGTGTCACCATGCAACATAAATAAAACATTGAAGTTTGTGCAAAGCAAATTGAATTTTGTAAGCATTTTCATTTTCACACTGTTGTTTGTGAAGACTCTATCGTGATAAAAACTGTTTTGAGTAGGGACTTTCGAATTTCTTTCTTGACACTTTACCATTCAGTGTCAAGATGATGGTTAGGTGACAATAAACCTCTCTTTCTTTGGAAGCGTGATAACTTCACGGAAAGTCTCTCCCAGAAGCCCACTTGACAAAACGAGGCAGGGAATGGTCAATTAGGGTGATTCCCGTGGGATGTTGTTTTGGTAAAAGTGGGCCTTAGAGACTGCTTACCTGCTTACCATAACTGATAAGCATTTCTTTGTCTGGAGAAAAACTTGCTTACAAGGGTACAGGAAGATCCCGCAAATAAGAAAAGGAACTTGGATACTCAATTTTTGAGAAAACAATATGGTTAAACAATAGCCTAAATTGCAAACATTTACTGTACAATTTTCGAATCTGTTGTTTTAAACGCTTCTCTCTCATTGGCCACATTTCAAAATAAAATTTGAAACTCTCTGCTTGATATTTAAATACAGTTAATTAAAAAATTCCATCAATCAAGAAGATGTTCCCTTCTTCATTGTTGAAAATATCATTTAAATGATGTAAAACTCCTGGTAAAAGCAGCTCTAGATTTTCTTCATACTTTTAAATTTCTAACAACACCCCCTCTTTAGGTACCTGGGTAAGATTTACTTGGCTATTATCAGAAAATGCGGAAAATACCCACACTGTCAGTCAAAATAATTCTCCAAAATTGAACACCTACATTTTTTCAATCAAAAGGCTCTGGGCACTAAACTTAACTCTCCAAAAGTCAGTTGAAATAGGGTATATTGATTCTATGCAGAACCACACCCATCTACTCCAAAGTTTTTACACCTGCTTTCCAAGGTTAAGAGTCTTTGTGGTGATGGATATTTTTAGAAATCATCAGAAGTAGTCAACTATATGAGAAATTGTAGCTAGTTAAGAAAGCTGATTGATACTTTTGGTAGAACTGTACCAAGGTAATGAAACATTTCTCTAAAATGCACTTTTACTATATCCTGAAATACCTTAGATGTTCCTGTTTTTCTTTCTGAAATTACCTATCATCAGGACATTAATGTAAAAATTTCAATAATTATTGGAAATACACCCTGGATTGGTCAGAATAATGATCAATACTCAATACCAACTTGTTTATTGTGTATTTTGTTTACATCCTTGGGGAATCTTCATTGTTTTGACTCAAATAAATAGGAAAAGTGGGAATCTACATGTTTTTCATTTCAAGTTCAAATGAATTCTGATTGAAGATGAGATTGAAGAAATTTTAACAGTTGATAATCCTGTCTTGTTTGTTGTATTTTCTTGTTCACTTCCTAGAGCTTAAAATATGGCTCGAAAGCTCTATCAGAGTTCTTTCCATATGTCCTCTTCTGCATTATTGGTTTAGATGCATTAGGATTATTAGATTTCACACCTTATTCATTCTCCGCAATATTTTTAGCCTCACATCATATTAGTTTATCACGTACAGTAGCTTTAGCTGAGAATATTCATGAAATTGAAAAAAATTGAAATAGAGGAACCTTCATTGCACTTTTGGACTCAAATATTGAAATAGGAAAAGTGAGAATCTAACATGTTTTTCATGTCAAGTTCAAATGAATCATATTTAATCTTTGTCACATTTAAGAAACTGTAACAGTTGATAATCCTGTGTTGTTTTCTCCTTTGTTATGAATGCTCTCGTGACCAAGTTTTGAATAACATCTAAAGAACAAAGGTCCAAATCATAGTCACAAGGTCTATGGGGATGACCCAATTACTGAACATATCATTTGGGAAATAAGATACCTTCCTTGGGTTAACCAGGGTTGGTCTGCTTCCACTTGAACTTTAGATATCAAGGTTGAGACCAGAATATTTCAGTGACGAAAGAAGCATAAAGTATTGCTCAATAGGTCATAAATATTTAGCTTGCCTCGGTTCTGGTCCCTAAGGGATTTATAGGCAATGTTCTAGAACTTTTTCTATTGAAAAACTGGATTTTTGAAGCTAACAAGTTTGTTTTTCTGAGCCGCAAATAAAACTGGATATCCTAACTTACATACACTTAACGTTTTTCGCAATTTATTGTTCCAAATTTAGGTAGTATGCCAATTTAAGAGCATTGAATCTTTAAATCCTCTGAGTTTATGACGTTCATAACAAGATCTCCTTGCTACTAATGCCTTGAAATCTCTGCAAGCTTCAGCAACACACCTATTTATATACCATCTTTTAACAAAATGTAGCTAAGTCTAATTAATAAATTTATTACTTTCAAGTTTATCAAATTTAAACAGTTAATGAATAATGCCAAAAACAATTCTTGAGGTCAGGGGTTTTGGACTATTGTACTTCTAATTTGGGTAGGAACTTGCAGCTGAGCCAAGAGAAGATCTATGTATAAAGACTATCTATGATTTCATTAATTTACATTTGATTTGAGTGGATCTTCATTTTTGATATTTGATGGAGGTATATAGATCAGGTAGACAAGAAAGATAAATACATTTTGATCGCGAAGAAGGTATCAAGGCTATGAAAAAGATAAATTCAAAAACGAAGCTTACCATGCCAAAGTGTAGCTTGTGCATCATAGAAAGCAGCAACTGAACTCTGTGCACCTTCCCAAAAATTAGTGGCATAGGCATCATAGATTTGTCGTCTTCTGTGTTGATAAATATGCAGAAATAAAGCAGTTCCATACAGCAAGATCAAAATGAAACCAGGCAGGATAAAAAGTAGGACGATCGGCGATAAAATCACCACATGCCATTGAATCCAAATATCATAAACGACGATACATAGTGTTGAAAGATGGCTGCATACAGTTGTCGCCAAAACTCCTCCTCGTTGAAGATAAATATGCGACAATTGAACGTCCTCCACCAACGCCGTAGCGTCTTCCATATTTATGATCAACGTTTGACTGACTGAAGAAAATTTTGTTGTTGTGTGTTGTATGGTAATTTATGCCGGGGAATTACCAAAAATCGCAGGTGCTCTTTGTTTGAAATGGGTAATCACCGAAATCATGTGATCAAAGATAGAGAGCTCATGGGCAGAAGGACAAAATGCTTCCTGTCCTTGTGAATTTCTGTGATTCCAAGCAAAACCCATCGATTGTTGCCAAAAAGATACCTTCTGTTGTTATTTATTTCATGGGAATGACCATAGATCACAGGGCTTATGGAATGGGTAATCGCTGATATCATGTGATCAGTGATAAGATATCGCATAGGCAAAAGGACACAAGCAGTTCCTTGTTTGTTTCTTTTATTCCAAATCACAGGCATCATTTCACATTGAAAATACACTAACAAATTTACCTGGCGAGTGAACAACATGTAGCATCACGTGTAAATACATTGGTGTAAAAATTCACGTTTAATTATTTTGCCACATCAGGACATTTAGCTATTCTACAAAAGAGTCTGGATCGAACGTATTCTTCTCAGAATTTGTATCACTCAAAACATGCTCAAAACAACAACCAAATGACTGTGGCCTTTCACAAGCGTCAAGTCAGGAACAAGTTAACCCTATTCAGGGCAGGGGGGGCGTTTTTCGCCCCCCCTACCAAACTTTCATATATTACGCTAAAACGACAGCAGATATAACAACCCAGTCTTGGCGACTTTTAGTCAAATTTAATAGGCAATCAAATTTTTGATATTTCATTGTTCTGACTTTCATCATGTGACCACAGTAACACCATATTTGGAGAGTGGTTAACAAAAAAAAGGTTAAAACGACCGTAGTTTCTGCCTCGTTTGTCTGAATGATCTCAAACATGCACCATTCGATTGCTTTTGATGAGTACGTTCATTTGATATATAACTTTTTCATATTTGCTGACATCAGCAAAATTTAATATATATGACGTCATTTGCATTTATGACGTCATTGTTCTAATTAAGAAGTGTTCAATATAAAAAAATTGCATCTAATTTGCTTTATCTTGTTTATTTGATTCATTTTGAGTGTATATTTACTAGCAAAGAGGACAATACAGTGAAACAACTGCAAAGAAAGTCAGCGCATCAAACAAAAAGATAATTAAAAGCTAACTGTTCTAAAAATAGAAACTGAAAAATGCTACAACTTATGTATTTTGAATCTAAAATATGTTTCCTACTATTTGCAATAATTTTGGAGAAAATCAGTTCAGTAATTAATGAAATAGAAGTATATTTGTTGAGGAGCAATAAATTTGCCAAATTTCCTTTGTTTTTTAGTTGCCTAGCAACGAATCACGTGACTAATTAATTGCTAGTGTTATATTTGAAAAGCCAATTGTCCAAAGAACAATTGGGGTAAGTCTCATTGTTATATTTCTTGTAGTTTCGGAGAAAAAGAGGGGGGGCGAAAAATGCCCCCCCCTGCCCAAAAATATCAACTTTTTTGCCTGCCCTGAATAGGGTTAATCTAAAGCTGGTCTAAAGTCTACGTGCGTTACATTATATACTGTAGTGCTAGTTATTACACACAGTGCGAAGGAGCATTCTAATTTTGATCAATTGTGTTAATTCACACACTATGGCAACTGTAAGGGTTGCCTACAACAAGCTTCACACTCATCGATGTTACTAAGCATATTAACTTCTGATTTGGGGAGTGCTTGTTTTCGTTAGTTATCTTGTTTACACCAATGAGGTAACACTTCGCACGTTAAGCGATAATATGCGTAGTCTCCATAGGTATTGTACTACGCAAGGCAATTACAAAGTTTGCACATTAAAAAGTTGGAATTCTCATTGCTAAACCTCTTAAGAGCAATGTTTGTTCGGAAGAACACAATGACGATCATTAAATTGCGAACCAATGGGACTTGAACACAGTAACAGATTAGATTCTCTCATTCATTTTCAAATAAACAAATCTCAACGTCAAAACAGCGAAATGCGCTTAAAGACCCATTGCTAACCATGATCCTTTGCACACCAACCTAGAACCTAGGCCAGAAAAGACTTTGATATTATACGAAAGTCGACTTTGGAACCGCAAAGGATCATGGTTAGCTATGGGTCTTTAACAATCTTATCCATGTGCTGCGCACAATGCAATGTCGCGATTCGCAAAAATAACTCGCAAACAATGAAGCCTTTTAACGCAAAAAAACTAACTTTATTACCAAAGACTTGATAAAATACAAATAGTGAAGCTATAAAATCAAGTGGTTTTGTAAAATCTGTTAGCTTGAAGTTAGAATGAAACTAATTTATCTCTGGATTGGACTCATTGTACCCTCACTAACCCTCACTCAGGTTTTCGAAACTTGCAATAAGCAAGGAAGGGAAAGAGAAAGGAATTTGTATGAAATATTTTTCTGCTGTGCATTGAATTTGGAATAATAGACATTCTAAAAATTATAATCAAATCTTTTCGTACATCATGGCTGTTCACAAAGCTTTTCAAATGATAGAAACTGCTGCGTTTTGTCGCGGTGAAGGAGAGAGTTACATTTCCAAAGAAAGTTACTGACTAGATTCACTATTATTAAGGCTATAAAATGTATTGAATTGAATTGCTGTCACTGATAGATTCGCTCACTACTAGCAATTCAGTTCAATGATATCCTGCTGCAGCAGAGAACTCAAGTGGTAAGTCACTTTGCAGTCCAGCCAGAAGAAGGCCCACAGCTGTTTTAGGTAGGCAAGCTCAGAGAAATGTCTATATTTCATATTTCTGAATTAGTTAGAGAACTAAGAATTGGATAGATGAAAGAAAAGACTTCAAAGATAAAAATGCATTCAAAGATTTGTCATGGTAAGACGCGATATGAACCAGGATTGAATTTAATTAGCACCGGTTTATTTTGGGCCTTGGCCTAACTAAGTACAGTACGCTTCCCTATCTATTCTTTTGAATTCATTCACGCTCACAGGTGCTAGCGGAAACATCTGGAAAAATTCGCGCCATAACTCAAATAGGGTTGCGTAGTAATGTAACAGTTTTAAAGACACATAAATCACTAAATTTGGGGAAGTTATCTTATGAAATTGCCTCTCTATCGTAAATCGTGCACAAGAAGGACAGCTTCACAGAGATCACCATATGGATTAGGCCCCTGGGCAAACATGATTTTTTTCCTTGCAGTATCAGGTTTCGTTGCTCAAAAAGGGAGAATCTACACAAAGTTTTCTGAACGAGGGGCAAATTCAGTGGTGGCCAGCCACCAAGGAATAGGGAGGACAAATGAAAGTGGGGGTCTGGGGTCTAAGCCCCCAGGAGAATTTTCCTGACCACACTCTTTTCGCCCTTGCCCTTGGGAAACGCCCTTTCTATTGCTAAGATACATTCTTATTTGTTCTCAAAATTCAGGATTTAACTGTCTAACCCCTCCTTTGACCATTTCTCTACAGATTTTGATGAATTAGAAAATCAACTTTTGAGAAAAGTGGGGGGAAATCACAAAATATTCACACAATATTCAATTTATTGACAAAATAATCACAATATATTCAATAATCTTGAAACGATCAGATTTGCAAACGAAGTCCAAAATAAATCAACTTCATCTGCCAATTATATTACATGAAAGAAAGGATGAACTTGCTCCGCTAGTAATCTGAAATCTGTCTTTTTCATGTCACATTAAGTAAATAAAAGTGTCTTCAATCTGTTTTCAGTTACATTACTGTAAAATCAATTAACATGACATATTATATGCAATTGTCTTATTCTGTGTGACAGGTAAATTACGGACCTCCTACATTGTTTGAGCACAAGCAGAGGGTTGTGTCAGTGCTTTGAGCAGCCGCATTATCAAATTCATGTGAAAACTACCAAACAAAAGATGGCCAAGAAAGAAGCAGAATCCAAACATGCCAATAATCAAATCCTTGATGCTGGAGATTTCTTCATGACAAGATCAGTTTTTGTGGAAAAGTTCAAAAAGGCACATCCAAAAGAACCAGAGGACCCAGATTCTGTTGACGCAGAAATCAACAGAAGAATTGGTGAAATTAAACCAGAAAAAGCTTCTCTATTTGACAGCATATTTGCGCTTGGTTCCATTGGCACATTTATTGCTGATATCACTACAGATGTATTGGTCGCAAAACAGCATTTTGAAAATGGCGATGATGTATGGTTTGCTTTGACGTGCAGCTTCATTATTTTACCCTCGTTGATCATGCAAATATTCTCATGCAAATGGTTCAAAGAAGATTATTTGAACCAAACATGGTGGACATATTTGCTGCATTTTTTTCAGCTTGGAACAATAGAAAGGTATACCTTACCCTAAAAGTTTGTCGTAAAAATTTTGCCGCAAAAATCCTGTATCTCCGTTCCATCATTGTTATAATTAGAAGCCTTTTTTCTACAAATCAGCAGCAATTTCTACTTTTCTACTGAAAGCACAAGACTTCACACAGCTTGAATAGTTAAAGGGTTTGTGCAAGGTTAAAAGCTTACATTTGCAAAGAGCAAAAAAATCTAAAAATATCCCATTCAAATCGAAGTCGCACAGGCGCCATGAACAATGGATAGGCAAAGAAACAATGCGGTGTTTCCTTTGTTCTATTTATAGACAAGCCTATTTACCATTGCACATTCCCTTTAAACACGCTTATTGGACAAAAATATGCCGATTTTAAAACTGCTTATTTGATTGGTATTCTATTTTTGGTTTCTACCAATTCTGCTGTCCTTGAAATTCAGCAGATTTAGAATTAGCAATCAAATAGGCCCTTATGTTTGTTTTGGTTTTGAGATGTTTATATTAATAGACAGACTCAGGGACGTAGGAAGCATCTTGAACTTGGAGGGGCACAGCACTTCAAGGGCACTTTTTCACTAAGCTAAAGGGGCATTTCCCGAAACAAAAAGGGCACTTTTTTGTTTTTTGCAAAATCTTGGGGGGGGGCACATGCCCCCAGTGCCCCCGGTTCCTACATCTCTGGACAGACTGCTTTTTGTAAGAGGCATATTGTGACAGGCTTCACATCTGAAAACACAGTTGCACTTTGTGAAATAAAAGATGCAGGTCTCCAATATGTTTTGAATGTGCATGAAAGTGAAAGAAGCTCTAACGCCACTCAAACAAACCCTTTGCATAAAACGTATAAAAATGTCGCTTGATCCAAACTCTTTTGAAGAATAGCTAAAAGTTGTATTTAGAGCACTAAAGAATTGATTTCACACCTCTGAGTGCACTCAGTAAAATCAAAACAAACCGAAGGAACAAAACCTTATGTTTGGCTGTGCGATGTCTATTCTTGCAACTCTCAAATCACTTCATCGTCATAGCAGAAACCTAAAGCTTTCTTTTTATAAAAATCTATCTTTGGATTTGATTTTATGAAATAGCTGTGCCTGACTGACGTATCTTTTGTCAAGAAATGAAGAATTTAGTTATCAATTATTGATGCCACTTGAATTTCAACAGAGTTTATTATGACATAAAGTTTTGGATTCATTCAGTTTTAAGGTGAAATCTCTCCATGCTCATACCAACAAAATTGGCTCTCTAAATTATTAATCAAGGCAGATTTTTGTTGCACTCAAACTGTGAGAAATCTTTGCAAGCTTGATACTGGGTAAGCAAAACAAGTCCCCTGCTTTTAACACAAATCTACCAGTATCAATATCAACACGAATCGCACCATGGAAATCCTTTTTAGAAAATCACGGACAATTTCAAAATGAAACGTTCTATTTCGAAAAGGTAGGCTAAAAATTTTAAGGGTTAAAATCTTTAGCAACTCAACGAAGCAGTTACGGAGAAAACTTGTTCGAAGTTACAGTTTGTATTTTTCATTAGCAAGGCTAAAAACAAGCATTCTGTCCGTCCTTACAAACGAATTTCATTTTTCAGGTATGTAATAGCATTTTGGTATGGCCTGAAAACCAGATGGATTGTCCCTGTTATTCACTCAGACTACGTACGATACCTAACCGAATGGAGAGACATTACATTACTACGTCTATTCGAAGGATTCCTCGAAGCTGCACCTCAAATGGTTCTCCAATTATACATCTTAACGTCACGTAAAGAATTCATCTTGGATCGTGATTGGCTGACAGCAACATCAGCCGTCATGTCAATCATCTCATTGTCATGGGCAATTGTTTCATATTCACAGACACTACGCCTTTGTCTTAGTAACAGAGGTATGTCCTTATGTGGATATTGTTTCCAAATATGGTACCGTTTGTTTATGGTAGCATCACGTGTCGTTGTCCTAGTGCTATTTGCATCAGCATTGAAGGAGTATATTTTTGTGTTCATTTTCGGGCATATTGCAGTGATGTTCGCTTGGTTGTCGTGTATGGATCACGTGACTTACTCTGTGAATGAAGACCGCGATGAGCCGTTCTTAGAGAAAATTTTCACTTTAATAGTATCGATAATATATGTCTTCTGCTTTCTCAACATACACCCTTCCACAACAAAGAAACAAATTTCAATTTACTACACTATTATGTTTGTGGAAAATGCAACCTTGATCGGAGCATGGTTCCCATATCGGACGCTACATGGCGTTCTAATGTACGCCGCCTTCGGCGTCGTTTTCGGCGGATTTTTCCTTGGTATATTTTGCATGCTGCTTTATTACAAATACTTCCACCCAAACCAAGATATAACTGCAGGTTGGCTCTGTTGTCCGTGTTTCGGGCGACGCATAACGGATGATAGCGAGACCAACAGCCCGATTTTAGACAATACATCATTCTCGTACTCGGAAAATGACAAGGATCTCGTAATTATCAATGTCAAGGACAAGAAATATGCAAAGTTTAACGACCATCCGACGGATCATTCGCCAGCCACACCGCGCTCAAAGAGTCAAGATCATTTATCAATCCCGATCGAGCTCGCTAGGCCACATTCGCCAGCAAAAGGTGCCCGACTGGCGAAATCGTTAAGCAAAGACAAGCTACGAAAGTCGTTGAGCAGAGAGAGCAACTCTGGGAAGCGCAGCTCTGAGGAGCGTCCACAAGAATATAGTCCCACAAAATACGGCGCTTTAGGCATACGGTCGCCTACTAAAGCTTCGAGTAAGACAAGCAAAATTCGATCCAATGAATCCCTGACGGGTAACGTTAGATGCAGCTCGCCTGAAGCCGGCGTTGAGTCTGAGTTCACAAATGGCAGCCTTTTGCAGTGTTGTGCTTCAAATGAAGGTGGCCCGTCGCCCGGTCGCTGGGAGGTTCGTGTGAGTAAAAGTAAGGATCCAGGGCGCTGGCTGGAAGAAAAGGCCGTTTTAGCAGACAAAGCTGAATTAGGAGCCATTCAACTGAGAGATAAATTGCAGCAACCCAATAAAACTATCGTTAAATTAGACGAAAATGGAAATAAAGCGAAGAATAGCGAAAAACAGCCTTTAATGAAACGGCAAAGATCAAAAGATGATTCTCACGTGCTCATAACGAATGTTTCACGTGTCAAATTGCGGAAATCACGTGCCAATAGTTTACCTAATAGCGACCCTAATAGAGACTTGATACAAGCGAATTTGTATTCGTGGGTTAAAGAACAAATGGCAGAACGTGATCAAGAAAGAATTCGTATTGAAAATCGACATAGAGAAACTCAGCTTAGTAAAAGTGAAGATGACCATTTGACAACCTTAGTTTAAATCTATTCCTTGTTTTATATTTGCAATAAAAAGAAATATTATATTCACATTCCCATATAAGTGTACAAGTAGAAGAGGGCAGCAAGTCTAAAAGAAACAGGCATCGGTGTGATCTTTTGCGCTTTTTATCTTCATCTCAGAGCTAACTAGATTCGCCCGCTAGGGCATCTTCCGAGGAACATCTGCTCTGAGTTGCTCGGAAGATGCCCTGGCGGGCGAATTTAGTTAGCTCTGAGATGAAGATAAAAATCGTAAAAGATCACACCGATGCCTGTTTCTTTTAGACTTGCTGCCCTCTTCTACTTGTACACTTATATTCACATTCCCGAAATAGTGAATTTTCGCTAAATTTTCAGAATTTTTTTCAGTTTTTCAAAACACAATTATTGTGCTATTTTGCTAGGTTATCAAAATTTAAAAATTCCTGTTTATTATTGATTTTCAAAGACGTAGCACAATTTTTCAACGTTTCGCTTTCGTTTCATCTGGAAAGAATTCCGATGAAGCAAAGCAAAATGTTGAAAAGTATGCTAATTTTTAACAATCTTTATTGGATTTACATATTTTTAACATTAATCCAATTTTTACAGGTCTACATCAGAAACTTCCCATTTTCGCTCATACAGCCTCTCAAAAAGGCAAACTCCTTGAAAAACTGTCAATTTCGCTTTCCCAACCATTATGAATTTGCTAACAAAGTTTTGTTGCTTCCCATTATAAAGTTCTATTTTTGCAGAAAGCCCAAAGTTTCATTTTGAAAGCCAATAGAATTGTCTAGTGTGTTCAATTTATAAAATAATAATGCCGCATAAACTTTAATGCCGCAATAAGCTAAAATCACTTGCGACCAGTTTGTGAAAAATGTTTTCAAAATATTTGAGTTCGAGTTGAATCGAAAATAACACTTGGCGCACGAGATTATTTCTCAGGAAAATTGATGCGACCCTAGTAACTTATCCTAGCATAATTTTTTATCGTTTTTGCGTTCCTTGGCAAATTTAGATGCATCCCTTTTCGTCTGAGAAATAAAGTAAGTTCCCTCATATCACACAAAATTCCAGTGCACTTTTGTTGCAACCAAATTTTGTTATTTGAAATTTAGAAATCTATGTCTTGCAGTTATAGTTTTATAATTAGTTTCATTTCAGGAATACAGAATATCTTTTTGTACTTCAAATGTCGTTTTCATAGTTGCACGAAGTAAACTTCAAAAGTAATTTTATCAAAACTCATGTCAAAAAAGGGTAGTTCCTCAATAAGGTTGTGTTTCTCCAGAATTTTCTGCCCTTCAAAGTCAATCTTCCAACCGCATACCATTCAGACCCAGAATCAGATTCCGAACCTGCGATTCAAGACAAAAAAAATCTCTCAAACCTTAAATCAAAAAAAGCCACAAAGGATACAAGGGAACCTGGATGGCAAACTGTCTCGTTGTGCATGCGAAAAGGGATTTTTAAGAGATATGATTATATATTGAAAGAAGAAGAATTTCTCCATGAATTTTCCGACAAATTTGATGTTTAAAATTTGCACTAATAAAGGAGAAATCCGATTGCTGGCAAGCTGATGACGCCTCGAAAGAAGGATAGATCTAAACACCTGCGTCGGGCATTTTATTTATCTTATTTATCTGAATGGAGGCAGTGCAATTCTTGTATATTTTGGGTGTAATTCCAACATTTAGAGTGACTAACCTAAGTTAAAAGATGAGATCTCATAGATTTATAAATAGCCCATTGTATTTTATCATCCGAGGCGTGGCTAAAGAAAGCAAAGCCAAAAGAAACAATGGCGTGCATAGGTTTCTCTTTGTCCTATTTATTGACTGTGCCATTTATCTCATATTCACTTTAATGCTAAGCTTCTGAACTGGAGACATAAAATCCGTGAGGCAGGTGTATAGATATACCCTTTTTTCTTTCAATACATACTCATGACTTCTCTGAACAACTCCTTTTCGCGTGCACAATGAGACAGTTAGCCATACTGGTTTCAAGGAACCTTTTACAACTCGTTTTGTTTTGAATTGTTGCTTGAGAAATTTCCCTTTGACTGCGATCGTTAATAGCTTTATAGTGGCGTGTAGAAACTGATGCTATTATTGACAGTTAATGCCTTTAGTTCTTGACAAGCAAAATTAACGACCCATTGCTAACCATGATCCTTTGTGTCGCCAAAGTAGACTTTCGTATGAGATGAAAGTCGTTTCTGGCCTAGGTTCTGTTTGTCTTGCTTTTCATTCGGCGCACAAAGGATCACGGTTAACAATAGGCCTTTAGGCAGAATTTATTGGGCACTGTTTTTGGAAATTTTCAAAGCAAATAATAATCGTCCAGCTGGTTTTTGCGGCGAAGTCTAACGGGTAAACATTTCATTTCGCGGTAAAGTTGTTTGCCAAATAATGTCTTCTTGTTTGGGTAGAGCTTTAGAAAACGTATAGAAATGGTTTAATTTCAAGATCGCAATAATCTACGATCTAAATCAACTCACAAGTCATGTTAAACTTCTCATTAATGTTGAATTGCAATCATGAATTCTAAAATCAAAAATCTCTCAATAACCACAATTTTTATATCTACATAGATTTGTTATCAAATTTGAGATCCATTACAGTACTGAATCTTCTTGGCGCGGCACGGATAAAATTTGGTACGCGACCCGAAAAAAAAACTAGTTCTGAATAGCGTTCACAATGCGAGTTTTATCCGGGCCGAACAGACATGATTATTTTGTCTTGCAAGATCCACCCTTGCTTTGGGAGGCCCTCTAAAATAGAAGGGTATAGCGGGCGGGAGCAATACATACCAATGAAGAAATTGTAGTCCCTAAAGATGATGACTTTGGAGCAGTAAAAAATCACGGATTGGGCGACAATAAAATTAAATTCACAAAGTCCGTTTTAGTTACATTTCCTGCGCCGTGGGAAGAACAAATACTCGAAATCATTACACCTCTGTCAAGTGTACGATGTAGGTTACCCTGAGGGGTGTATCACTCTTCAGAAAAAGGGTACGAGATTTTTTAAACAAAGGGATTTTTAGCGATTTTTCAGAGATTACTTTTATGAGGAAACGATAGGATTTTGGCCTAAGGCGTACGAGATTTTTAAGGAGTGCTATGGACCTTGAGTTACCCGGTCTAACATATCAAGTAATTCTTCAAGCACCATCTTCAGCAAGCAATGCGAAAGAGCTTTGCTGACAGCAAGTTTCTCAAGAAATGGGAATTTCACAACAGCAGAGGTCAGAAAAATTTCGGAGGAGAATCGATTTATTTTGTAAATGAAACCAAGGCAGTTGGAACCTTTAAAATTAGCCTACGTGCAGACTTGACCTTCTCCCTATCCATCTTCCGCACTGTCGAGTCTGCACGCAGGCTACACAAAACTCCAAGGTGCCCAAAAACCACGAATAAACCTGAAGAATTCTTGCTTATTTTAACCATGGCACATCTGAATATAAAACCAACACAATTCTTATTACCCATGTTAAAATCTGAACACCACTAAAACACTCAGTGAAACGTATGTGCAGTGAAGTGGAAGATATAGGCAGTNAATTTCACAACAGCAGAGGTCAGAAAAATTTCGGAGGAGAATCGATTTATTTTGTAAATGAAACCAAGGCAGTTGGAACCTTTAAAATTAGCCTACGTGCAGACTTGACCTTCTCCCTATCCATCTTCCGCACTGTCGAGTCTGCACGCAGGCTACACAAAACTCCAAGGTGCCCAAAAACCACGAATAAACCTGAAGAATTCTTGCTTATTTTAACCATGGCACATCTGAATATAAAACCAACACAATTCTTATTACCCATGTTAAAATCTGAACACCACTAAAACACTCAGTGAAACGTATGTGCAGTGAAGTGGAAGATATAGGCAGTACATACCATACGCTGCTGCTGTGTGTACAACTTCATTCCCTTCCCAATAGGCCTTCCTCTAAATAATCTTTCACTGAATGAAGACTCCCCGTTTTAAAGGCCATAACTGCACAGTCATCCTTGCAATTAATATTGCAAGTGCTTCGCTTTATAGCCAAGATCTTTGAATACGTACGAGAGTTCATCCAATCGAAACTTGAGATTTCATTACGAACTTTTGGGCGATTTTTCTAACCAACATATCTTCAAACAGCTTGCGAAACAGCCAGCAAACCTCGATCAAATTTCTTCTGCATCAGCGACAAGCGCACGTGTTATTGTCTTGGGAGAAGAAACAACGATACACGAAAACCTTACAAAACAAAATTTGCCATCCTTAGAGGATTACATTTTTGATGCATTGCGTTTCATTCTCCCAAGGCAATAAAACATGCTCTTGTCGCTGCTATGCTGGCTATGTGCGTGCGATAGGAAAAAAGGAAAAATTTGGCCAAGCTATTCAGCCATTTTTGCGAAACTATCGCGAGGTATCAGCCATTTTTGTGAGAAAAATCAACCCTTTTAGAAAAATTGTCCATAATTCCAGAATGAAGGGTTCAATTTCGACGGGATGCTGAACTCCCCAGTCTATTTGAAGATCTTTTTGCTATCCAACGAGGCATTTAACAAGCTATGTAGCTAATGATTAAGAATTTATTGCCTTTGAAAGGCAGGGGTCTCTTGATTAACTTGGTATAGTACCAAGGTAGAATTCCCATGAATTGAGGCAAACAATTTCCCTCTATAAAAATCCGTCTTTGGAAAATATTTCTAGGTAAGATTTTCATAAAAAAGCAATATGATAAAGACCAGAAAGGTGTCAAAATTTTAAAACTGATTTCCAGGAGGGGGGAACACTCAAATTTTAACCAGTCATAACTCGCCAATGACATGATCAAATGTGATAGAAAAGTGCACAATCACTCACTACTTAGGCCAAATGCGGCGCATTTGGCCTAAGTAGTCTCTGTTTTGAAGCTGTATTGTCATGAGTCTCAGTTTGAAGCCATAACTATTATTCAATTCAGAGCTAAAACTGAGACTCATGTAGTCAGTCTACTAGTATGGCAGTCCTCGACTTCACTGCACACAGTACTCAACCGAGTGAGAAATCTACCCTTAAACGAGTAGATACCAAATTCAACTGTCAAGCTCAAATATTAACGAATTGGTCAACTGTTCACTCGGTGATTCAATCTTCGTTTCTCCGTTTAAAGTTCGTTGATCTCCCTTCTCTGACTTCTTCTTCTTTTTAAATTTTCGGGATGACTTCGGCGGTGCTAATTGTTCTTTATCGGCGGTACCGACTGTTTTCGTTGTCTCTTGGGAATTACTCGTTTCTGTCTTTTTAGCGACAGGATCTTCAATCGCCGGACTTTGCCTCCCAGAAGTTTTGTGAGATTCGTCGTCATTTTCTGATTCGCTTACTTTCGGGTCTAATCGAAAGCCGTTGAAGAAATTCCTGTTCTTGCCATTCTTCACACCTAAAGAAGACAGAATAAAATAAAATGTTACATACCCTAGCTGTACTCGCACTGCATTTTATTTCTACCGTTTTTCTATAGCTGCGGTTTGAAAGGATACTGCTTACCCCATCCTCACTGACACAGTTCAATCAGTCAATCATTCAATCAATCAATCCATCAATCCATCAAAAGCTTTCTTATAGTGTCAAAATATTCAGCGTACAATATATATAATCGATTTATTTAAAGTTGGCAACTTACATAGCTACTAAATAACAAAGCTAACTTAAGCCAACAAACTAAATACAATGTTAAATAAATATATATATACAAGTAAAAATAAGTCAATAAAATTACAAAGTTTATATCAAATTACAAAGTTCATATAGAAATAGTGTAACACTATAAAAAGCCGAGCCGAGGAATGTACTGCCTGCAAAGTCTGCAGTCGCAAACTTCATTGTTCCAATATTTGATTTTATTCTTAAATTGTTGCACAGAAATAGAATACAAGCTAATTGGGGACACAAAAAACAATTAAAAAAACAAAAACAAAAAACAGTTAAACCAGCTTCATCTTTCCTAAATTATGCACCTCGTTATTAAAAACCTGTTTCAGTTTGATGAAAAAAATTTGTTCTTACAAGAAGGGTAATAATTTTATTTTTGATCGTCCTTATTAAGTTCATTTTTGTCCCAGTTGGATGTTAAAATCTGAATCTTCTCCCCTGCTATTTGTAAGCATAGAATTTGTTATTAGCTCCTTAATAACATTGCAAAACAAATAACAAAGTTGAAAATCTCTTAGTGATGACCCCTACAAGGTTTACACAAGGGACCCTCGAATAAGAACCTTTAAAGAACGCCAATCAACCAGCATCCTTTGCGCGCTTCGCTTGTTGCCTTTCGACTGTGGCGGCCATTTTCATATGACATTGTAGCTCTGCAAAGCGCGACCGCAAAGGATGCTGGTTGACCGGCGTTCTTTAAGAACTTTTATAACCTGAAATTAATCTAAGTAACTTTAAATAAGAACCTCACTCAGCCTGGCTCTCAAAAAAGTAGGTTCTTATATGCGGGGATTTACTGCAGCAACCCGTCTGTTTTCACATGTGACGTCATGTCTACTGCTACTCTCATGCCGACATCTTCGATCAGATTGAAAACTTTATCTGGCTTAAATCAGCCATTCCTTTCCGAAGTTATAGGAAATTTTCTGAAGAAATCCTCTGCAAAATCACTTCCAAATGGGCTGAAGATGACGATCAAATGTATTTGGTTTTCTTGCCTTACAGCACAGAAATTAACATGTAGCTGAAACTATAGCTGAAATTATCAAACGAGAGACAGCGACGATCGTTTACAAATTCCTAAATGGTCTTGCACCTACGTATCTCTCAAATTTTTTTTCAAAAAACTCTTCACGGGACACTATCAAGTTAAGAAACTCTGAGACTGACTTACGCGTCCCTCTTTTGAAAACGACTAATGGGCAGAAATCATTCTCATATCGTGGTGCGCATCTTTGCAACAGCCTCGAACCCGAGGTTAAGCTAGCGCCCTCTTTATATGCTTTCAAACGTCTACTTTAAAGTATGACTACAATGTATTAATTTCTATATTTTAGTTTTGTAATTAGATTATTTATTTTTACTTTTATATGAATTAAATTGTAAATTTTTGTCACGGCCCCCTGAAAAGCAGCCTTAGCTGACGGGGTTACCGTGTTTAAAGAATATAAAATGAAAGAATATAAAATGAAAATGAAGATGTCTATACTTCTGACAATTTCCTAAAATACCTCACCTTTATTCTTCCCTTGAGCTTTCTTCGCTGCCGCTTCCAGTTTCTTCGTTGCTATTTCATTCTGTTTCCTCTCCTGTTTTCTCATTTTCTTTAACTGCTTCTTTGAATATTCGACGAACTCACAGACTTTCGGTTCAGGATCAAACGACACCGATTTATTCCGAGTTTGCCCCAAGCGCAAACCCCCGTTTCTTCGACAGTCGAAGTTAAGACTTTGTGATCTCAATCGTGTTGATGGTTGATTTGTGCCAGGGGGAGTATCTCGTTCGTTTTCGTTGCTTTTGCGATACCCTAGAGTGGATAACAAATGCAATTACTCAAAGGCAAACACAACTGCAGTTATCGCTGAGATTCTTCAGGACCCTAGTATTAATAAAATGAACTAAATTTCTCGAACCAAACCTTAATATCATCGATATCAAGTGATTAGAATCTATCCTTTTCTTTCTAAATAAGCTCATGTCTTCTGCTCACACCCCTACTTCGCATTTTCACATTCTTCGCATGCACAACAAGTGAATTAGCCACTGATATGTTAGGCATCTTTTGCAGCGTTCTCCGTTTATATTTGCAACTTGGCTAATCGGGCGTAGAAATCCCTCCTTCGGCAAACGCTAATCGCTTTGTACTTGAATGTCAGTCAGAAGCAAAGGATGCCATTGTTACAAAATTGCCTTTGTTGGTGATTAAAGAAACGGTTTCTACACTGTAATCAAAAGATCATAGCATAGTTAAAGACGCACACGGATGGGTCACATGCAAAATTAGAATTTAAATGTTGCGTGGAAATTCAATTCAGATAGGTACAGGAAACCGAAGCAAAGCTAAGGTGGAAGCGGTGATCAAAATGGCAGTGAACAAGACGCAACAGAGACAAAATCCATCAGCCATCATAAAAGCTTAAAATAAAAGCTTAAGGTGGGTAAGGCAATCCTCGACAGTTTCCTGCACTGCTCGTAGCTTTGGCTACATGGCTAGGCCCATTACTAACGTAAGCAAAAAAGAGCGGGAAAATACATTAAAATTCAATCACGTGAACCATCCCTGTGCGCCTTTAATTATCCAACGTACCTAGAACAGCTTCGGTGCTATCACTCTTTGATCGTTTCAAAATTGATCGAAGCCTTGGGTGCAAAGAACCATGTGTATCATCACTTTGTGATCGTTCAATAGGCATTCTCGATAACGCTGCATGCTCAAGTGGCGATAATGTGTCGCATATGACATCATCTTGGAGCTCGTCTAGGCTGACTTCGACGGCGTAATCGCTTGAGCTTGAGTTTCGATCTGTCGAAAGGAAAAAAGACATTGTTGTTACATAAAATTAGCTACGATATCAGGTTGCCAAAAAACTGACACAACTTGAAATAAAAAGTTTCCCTAACTAAGAGTTGTCTCTAACCCTTCGTTGTACCTACAATAAATCAAAGCCAAAACCAGTGAAATCGGCTAACTATACAAGTCCATAAAAGAGCTCGTAGAGTGAACCTTTTTGGCACTACATACTAAAATTCCTTCGTTCAAACCCAAAGAAACCAGATGTACGCAAGATTGCTGCAGCTGATCGTTTCAAAAAGCTCCCTGAGTAAAAAACAACGCAAGTAACTAAAAGAAAGCGGCACCTTGGTTATAATGTCAGCGGAATATGCCTATGAACAGCAGGGGCTCATCAACAAATCTAATTAGGACCGCAGATTAGAATAAAATCTTCCCTTGAAGAGATTGCAGCGATTAAGAATGCCTTCAACGAAAGAGGGAACAGCTGCTTTAGTGTAATTTAAAGAGAATCCGCAAGTTCTACAAATCAGGAAGATGGCATGGGGTCATAACCAAGACTCAAGATAATTAGCAATACCTGCAAATACTGCGAAAAGGACTACAAATTTGGACACATTTTGTCGACATTTCTTTTCTTGTTTCACGAATTTTCAGGAACAACTTCGAAGCGAATTATGAATATCCTCTGAAAACGGCAGAGTTCGAAGGAACTAAAACCCCATTCTTTTGGTACAAATCTTTAGAAAACGGCAAACATTGCAGCCTTTGGGTCACTATATTTTCTGTAAACTTTCGAAATTTTCGTTAGAGATACTATAAAACAATCGATGATTCATTGAAATTTACCGATTTTTTGTTAAGATTGGATCTTTCGGAAACGTCGAAACTCTTCTGTCTCATCAGGTACATTGTTGCAAAGCATGCCGGTTTAACAAGATTATTTACGCGCCATCAGCAACAATCTGCTCTAATTATGTGACAAACCATAGTCACAAATCGCGTCACTGATCTTGATTCTCTAAGCTGGATTTTCACGCGCGCAATAATTCCATTGTTTTTCCATTCCATTCCATTCCATTCCATTCCATTCCATTCCATTCCATTCCATTCCATTCCATTCCATTCCCATTCCCATTCCATTCCATTCCATTCCATTCCATTCCATATCATGGATTTTTCGAGAAATGTTATATTTTATCTATTGTTTTCGAAAAACCAATAAAATTGCAAAACGGCCACTTTATCACAGAATTTCGTCCAAAAAACCATTTGCGTCCGCACGACTTGCGCGCTTTATAAAGGTGTCCGATTAGAGGGAGTTGACTGTGGTTTGTTTTCTGTCAACTATCAACCAGGCAAAGGACGTTCTGGCGTACCCAGTACGTAAAGCAAATTTCAAAGCTAAATTCTTCCTTTCCCTAAAATTTCCAAGCTTATAACGCTATGAGGTAAACAAAGCAAGCTACTGTAGTCATTTTGATTTTCTGTAATTATCATGGCGACTGAAAATCAAGCTGACGAGCTGTTTCATTGACCTTAGATTGCTTTTTACGTTTCTTTCAATATGTACGTCATTTTAGTAAGATAAAAAGCAAACACGAGGCTCTTGTTATATCCGTGATAAAACTCTCAGTGATTTGTTTCAAAACACGACAATGTGCAAAGACTTGAGAACCGTAATATTATTTCGAGCTTAACACGTAGTCAGGTACGGTTTTATTTATGCAAACGACGTATAACACGCACAACGACATTATTTTTATTGGCTCTGTTATATCGCCCACCATATACAACAGATCTGATGAGTAATCGGCAATCTGCTTATCGTCCTAGAGTTGTAATTTAGAGCCTGTGTGCAGTTAAAATCCTCTCAGGTGCGTTCATTAGGGGTCCGTTGGATGTTTGGCCTTTTGAGGAGCACTACAGGAGGCCCCCTTACAGCTCCAGTTCTTCTAGAACTTTCGGCTCTAGCCCTTCTTTACGAATATTAAAACATGACAATACATAAAACACTAGAAACTACGAGTACCTTAAGAGCATAGTGGCGGAAATGCAGTCTTCAAGTGGTGGTAAACATAAGTCTGTCGCTATTCTAGTTTACGAATTAGAAATTTGATGAAGTCACAATCTCAAATGAGTTTCAATATGAAATACGCTGTAATTTCGAAAATATTCAAAATTTCAAAAAATTCGACGGTAGAATGATAGCAAAGCACTTAAAATTCCTTCTTTCAAGCCATTCAATGGAAAGAAAGCAAAGATGTTATAGCCATTTACACTCTGCTTGTTTAAACATTTGATCCCTGTGCTCTATTGATGATAATTTTTGTGGCTAATTAGCTGAATTCACACTTGCTGAATGCCAAAGAAAGCTCTCACCTGCCTAAGTATACTTAATATTTGTCCCACCAAAAGACTTTCCAAGAAATTTGATTTTTACACTGCAGCACTTCAAATGTCAAGGCAACTTCTATTATCGCATCACAATTTTAAACAAAGTCTGAGGCAATAAAAGATACAGAATGCGGATTTCTTATTGCTTTGCCGACAAAAGGGACCTGCTATGTAACTGCATGTTCTTAATTCGAAGTTCTATAATCAGAAAGCAAGCAATAACGTTGGAAATCGCATTCTACTACCTTTGTGTTCGCTAGCAGTAAATCACTTCACAAATAATGGTCCAACAAAACTTGAAAGCGATAAATTCCGTGGCAATTTGATCAAAATCAAACTCAGATACTACAAACCTCTGGATACCTCCAATAACAAACTGCAGCAAATAAATAACAAATAAAAAACTTAATAAACAAACCTTCTGATCGATAAACATTGTAAAAGTAAACCTCCGTATTTTTGTGCAAGAAAGTGAATTGATGTTGTTGTTGTCGTCATCTTATTTTGATTCGAATAAATAAGTCTAGCTTCTAATTATAAAATAAGAAGAAACTAACCAAACTCGAATATAAATTAAACCAAATTAAACTGATCTAACTAAACAATAATTTCACCCACCTAAAGGTTGTTTCAAGACAAGAAATAAATAAATGATATACTGCTAGCTACATTGATGATAAATTTCGTGGTAGTAATTCAAACTAAAATGCTCGTTCCTCCTTGATAGCTCGAATCATAAAATAGTAAAAATAGTAAATAAATAGCGAAAAACCTTAATCAACATCTTCAGATGGGTCAGGGCAGTAAAGTAGTATTTCAAATTTTCGTGCAAAAACGCGAGTTTATGCGTTACTACGAGTACATTGATGATAAAGTTCGTGGCCGTTGTTAAAACTAAAACACTCTTCCTTGATACCTCGAGTCATAAAATATATCAAATAAATAGCGAAAAACCTTAATCAACAAATCTTCAAATGGGTCAGGGCAGTAAAGTAGTATTTCAAATTTTCGTGCAAAACCGTGAATTTATGCGTTACTACGAGTAAAATGATGCTAAATTTCGTGGCAGTAGTTCAAGCTTCTTTGATACCTCGAATCAGAAAAATAATAAATAAATAATAAAACTTTTAAGAAACAAACTTTTAGATGGATAAGGACAGTAAACGTAGTTTTTAAGATCTACGCGCAAAAATGTGAATTTATACGGTGCTACAAGTACACGGATGACAAATTTCGTGGCAGTATAGTTCAAGCTTGTTTAAAAAAATTTACAATCTTTCATATGACTCAAGAATTCTTATCCAAATGTGAAGAATTCTTGAAACTTCCCAAGAATTCTTGTCATGCTAATGTGTACTGTACTGTGTGTACTGTGTATGTGTACTGTATACGCTACTACGAGTACATCGATGATAAATTTCGTGGCAGTAATTCAAACTTCTTTCATACCTCGAATAAGAAAACATAACAAATAAATAGCAAAAATCTCTAATCAACAAACCTTCTGACGAATATCCATTATCGGACGCTTTCCTCTCTTTCCTAAAGATGATTTTATCAGCAACAGAACACTGAGCTTCTTTCGCGCTTTCTTTCTTTCGCAACTTCATGTCTTCAGTTCGCTCTGAGCTCAGCTCGACATCTTGCCTCGACAACACTGAATTGCCATGCAGCTCTACACCTGCTACACCTTGCGCTTTGTCAACGACATCAATACAATCTTCATTCGCTCGTTCTTGAGTTCGTAGCAGCTGTGATAACCTTTCTTCGAGTGCGTTCGTCGCAGTTCCACTTTCTTCTTTTCCCTGTTCTGCGCTTGTTTGCACGTGGGCTGGCCTTTTGGCCTAGAAATAGACACAGGACTAACTAAGGAAATATATTTATTTCAGCTAGATTTAGGACAGCGTGGAATCTAAATAACGGATAAGGAAGAGATTCACTATTTCTGCGTCATTGATCTGTTAACTGGAGGTCTGTTTGAGAATATTTCGGTAGATTTCACAATAAAATAGATCTAATAAAACGCATTCAGCTGAGATATGCTTAATACCTTGCGTCAAAGAACAGCTAATATACGATAAACATTTCACGTTTTTGGAGGAAGTGTGCGATAACAACAACTATACTTTGCCTGAAACTAAATTTAGGCTTGAACAAACAGATGATAACTNTTTTGGCCTAGAAATAGACACAGGATTAACTAAGGAAAGATCTTTATTCCACAACAGCCTGAGAGTATTCAGCTAGATTTAGGACAGCGTGGAATCTAAATAACGGATAAGGAAGAGATTCGCTATTTCTGCGTCATTGATCTGTTAACTGGAGGTCTGTTTGAGAATATTTCGGTAGATTTCACAATAAAATAGATCTAATAAAACGCATTCAGCTGAGATATGCTTAATACCCTGCGTCAAAGAACAGCTAATATACGATAAACATTCACGTTTTTGGAGGAAGTGTGCGATAACAACAACTATACTTTGCCTGAAAATAAATTTAGGCTTGAACAAACAGATGATAACTGCTCTAAAGCTAAGTAAGGATTGTCTTTCGTTGATGTGGATTAATGAACTCGTATCAATAGTATATTACTGACATGAAGAGCATAGGGGACAATAGACCAAGCATACGCAACGGTTTTCAGGGACCTCACAAGCCGACGAGGGCATCTTTTAAACGGAGGGAAATTTTGTCTGAAACTAATTTTAGACTTAAAGCGAACAGACAATAACTGCTCCCAAGCTTGATAAGGATTGTCTTTCGCTGTTATGGATTAATGAAATCGTATCACTAGTAAATTACTGACATGGAGCGCACAGGGGCAATAGTCTAAGCATGCGCAGCGATCAAACATCGCAAACAGACGAGGGCATTTTTGAAACGGCGGGAAACTATATGCTGTGTCTTGTTAGGTCGGCTGGGATAGTTGTTGATTTGTCAATAACATTTTACATTTGAACAAGGGTTAAAATGTTGTTTATTTATAATACAACACTGTTAACCCTTTTTCAAATCTTGAAAAATTTCAAACACAAAGCTAGGATCTTTTCTTCCAATATTCACTTGATTCTGATTTTGACAACAAAGGAACTGCTGTTTTTGAAGCAAGTATTTATTTTGCCTTTCCTGTGCCATAAATCAGTAACCACATGTTAGATTGACTCAAACAAGGTCTCAAACTCTAAGAGAAAGTCTATCCTATCCAACAGTGTAAAAACTGGGCAACTTAAGTTACAGCTCCTCCACAGCAGCCGCATAAACGGGGCACAATATTTTTGGGACACCCCGTATGCTCGTAGAACAAAGTTAGGCTGTGTGGAAGAACAGCGAGAAACAAAATCTCTTGGTTGAGAAACTAAACCTACCCATGGGTCATCTTCTTTACGCAATCTTCCAAGAAGTTCTGACATACTGTGGTCTGTGAGGAAGAACATTTCCTGTAAGAGAGAAAATGACAACAAATGAAGAATGGAATCATAGTTTAACATACTGAAAGCTTTTCCGCTTACACTGCTCAAAGTATGAAACGAATGAAAGCAACCGAAAGACGAAAAGCACAATTTAAGGGCGGACATGGATGTGTCACATGCAAAATCGGAATTTTCATGTTGCGTGGAAATTTAATCATTTAGGTACAGGAAACGGAAGCAAAGCTGTGGTGGAAGCGGTGATCAAGATGGCAGTGAACAAGACGCAACAGAGACAATAAATCCACCAACTATCATAGAAACAGATTCACATCTTTTACCATCCAGCTGAGGTCTTAAATTTCATAATAGTGCACTAAAGAGGGCTTGGGTTTCTCAAAAAGGCCTATACATCTAATGCTTTTTGCCTCTAGCACTTTGTAACATATTTCTTTCTGGTTTTAAAAGTAGTCTTTTCTGTGACTTTTTATCATAGTTCCGTGACAAAGATTTGAGCCAACAGTTTACCGTTTCCTTTAAACCTAAACATGATATTTGCTCAAGAAGTCTATAAAGTCTGTCATAAATTAGATGTCACGTAAAATAAAGTCCCACCTTAGGGTCCCACCATAGAGTCCCAACTTAGGGTCCCACCATAGGGTCCCACCATAAAGTCCCGGGTCCTAGGTCCCACCTAAAAGTCTCGGGTCCCTGTTTTCCGGTATGCCACGTAAAAATGTCCGAGAATAAAAACAATTGAAGTGCTTTGCATGATTAATTTTGCGTTTTCGCAAATCTGAAATAACATCTAATTTGAGAGAGACTTTTAATTTATTTCTCAAATCTCAATCAGTGACTTTCATGGCATCCTTGTGTAGTTGATTCCATCCAAAAAATTTCAAGGAAAATTTACCTGCAATGTCTTTTCTGTTGTTCCAACATAAAATTTATTCCATAACCCAAACGAATCTTCAGTTTTTCGTAATTTCAAAACAACCCCNGACATTTTTGGAGAACAAAGAAAGTGCTGTTTTTGAAGTTTTAACTGTTTTTACTTTCTTGCGCCATAAATCCGGAACCACTTGTGCGATTGGCTAAAACAAGGTCTCAAACTCTAAGTTGAAGCCTATCCTATGCAACCGTACCAAAAACGGGACAATAGAAGCTACAGCTCCTCCACAGCAACCACATTACTGGGGCACAACTTTTTGGGACACACTGTACATAATCCAGGGTGTCCCAAGAAAGATTGTCCCATTCGTACGGCTGCTGTGGAGTTTCGAAAATGTTGTCCGAAATTCTTACTTTCCGAAAGTTTTTGATTTTAATGCACATGAAATGAAATGAAATGAAATGAAATGCAGCAATGATAAATGATTATAGCAACTCAGCTACGCATCGTAACACCATTGTCCCCCCTTGCAGCGAAACATAAAATCAACCAAATTTCACGAATAAAAATTACGAAAAATCACATACCTGCAACATTCTCAAATGCGAAATCCATCGTTTCGAGCTTCGCTGCAACGTCATCCACGTCGTAATCTTCGCTGGTTACATCAAAATCACAGCCTGTGCTACCATCGATGAGTTTATTGACGTTGTTCGTAACAGCAGTGGGCGCATTTGCGGGAGATCCACTGTGATTTTCAGCCGCTTTTTCGTAACTGTTTACATTCAGATCGTCGCAGTCTGAGCTAGCTGTTGGAGATTTCTTCTCCATTAATGTTTTATTAGCTCCAGGATTCATTTTAGCTATCCGATTATCATATACAAAACCGGAGGAGATCCCGGAGGAGATATCTGATTGTGCACTGTCTTCTTCAACTTTAATTCCGGTTGGGAAACCTTCAGCTTTAATTTCTTTCCGATCTGAACCACTGTCTTTTTGCGAGCCTGTAATTTTCCTGTCCTCAGCTCCAACTCTATCTTCCCCCCTACCAATCTGCGTCTCCCCAACTTCTTTCTCGCAACCGCGTCCAGCATTCCCTTCAACCAATCCCTCTCCCTCTGTAGTGACTTGTTTATCAGATAGTCCATTATTTTGTGTCTTTGCACCATCAACTCCCGTTGCAGCATGCCCCTTTGTCCCTGCAGGGCCACCTGTCTCTGTAGGCCTCCCTGTCCCCGCATTATCCAGCCCTTCCTCTTCAAAAACTTTCGCAGCACGAACCAAACGACGTGAGCTCATTTCACGTTCCACTTCTGAATCTCTAGTGGCACTAACTTTATTGTCAAGAGATTTAGACTCCATTCTTGCCATATCTTTAATAAAATCTCCCAAATTTTCAGTAGCGTTCTCAGAGTCCTTTGTGGTCATTGCTTCACTTTTAACATTATCTTCGAGAACTTTCTCAATGCTTAAATCGACCTTTTTCTGAGCTGCCTTTAGGCCCAATTCCTCCACACTATCATCGAGCTCTTCTAGTACAAACTGAGATTTAGCCGAGGCCACTAAACACGGTTCTGCATTATCATCTTTGATAGCAGGGTCCTTATTTTCTCTGCTCAAACCATTTTCTCTGTAATTGTCGCCCCACGCTTGTTTTTTGCTACTATGCGTATCCTCAAAGCTCGAATTTTTAGGCCCCTCACAGTTGAACAGTCCACTTTTCTTATCATTACAATGGGAATGTTGTATCTTCATATGTTGTATCTGACTATTGTAAAGCGCCTCTTCTTGATTCTGAGGTTCGGTGCTGGGGGTAGATAGGGCTGTATCTTCGTTTATTCCGTGGTGAACGGTTTTCTGACCATTGTAAAGCGCCTCTTCTTGATTCTGAGGCTCGGTGCTGCGGGTAGATTGAGCTGTATCTTTGTTTACTTCGTCAAGCGTCGCTCTGTCTTCATGACTTGACGGTGAATCTCTTTTCGGTTGGCCAAGCTGCTGTAGTTCTACGCTGCCATCCTCCTTAGTCTGCAGAAAGAAAGAAATTTATTAGGATAAGTCGATTCATACCATTTGGAAGTCTTCATCCGATTCAAAACGAAAACTCTCTTTGAGTTAGAGGTCAATGTAAAGTCATTTTTATTGTCAGCATTAGGTTCTGTTTATGTGAGGAAAAACACCTCACCTGCTAGACCCGGGGCTGACAGGCGAGATTCCACCTTCCCAAACCTTTGTAGTTTTCATTAGCATCTATATGAGAACGTAGCACCACCGGTATAGTGAGATGTCATCTCACCAGAGGTGAGATCTCACCTAGGTGAGGTGAAATTGTTCTATATAAACGAAACACCACCGGTGTGATGAGGTGAATTGGTTTATTCGTTGATTCCTATTGGTTAATTTTTTCTGATTTCACAAAAGGGAGACCTTACCCCATCTCGCATCTCAGCACAGGAGCTGACAGGTGAGGTGAAAATCCCGTATAAATGGTGGCTGAAATTTACCTCACTTGTCAGCCCCGGGCCTGGCAGGTGATGTATTTTTCCTTATATAAACAGGCCCTTAGACAATTTTCTTTAGCGTTTGCTTTCGGCCTCAGTTACACTTTAAAAAACTGAGAGTGACACTGCAAAAACTCTCGCATTCGAAGAAAATTCATGGGTTATAAAATTAAAATCGTACAACATACCGATTGAATTTATGAGATTGTGTTTATTAGAGTGATTACCTGACTGCTTGCATCCCTGTGGTAAACCTTGCTCAACAGGGACTCATAATAAAACAGTGAAAAAGATTACCCTGCTTAGGCCAATTCTCAGCCATCCCCTCGCAGAAACGAACTGCAGCAAACAACCCATTCGGCGCACAGTTAATGACGAAAACTTAGCATATACGTAAGTAGTTTAAAGTTCACACTGTCGATTGAAACTTGAATCACATTGGAATTCGTGGAATCTTGAGAGTTGATTGTCGACACAATTTCTGGTGTGTGACGGCCAAGATAGGGTCAAGATTTTCAGAGTAATAATACGAGTTTCTGTTGACCAAAACGACATGATCAAGTCAAAGAGCACAGGGAAACAAGGGACTCAGGTAGTAAGTCTATGTGTTTATCTACTGTGTACTGTGTCCTCCCCCCGGTCTAGCAGCCCTTACTGTGATGTTTAGAAGCACTCTCTAAGAAAGCATCGCAGTGAGAGCGCTTCCAGGCCATGGCAGCAGGACCCAGTCGATAAAGTCTCATGAAGCTCTCAAGGATAAACTCACCTGAAACTGCTTTAAAGAACGCCGGTCAACCAGCATCCTTTGCGGTCACGCTTTGCAGAGAATGTTGTCATATTAAAATGGCCGCCGCAGTCGAAAGGCAACAAGCGAAGCGCGCAAAGGATGCTGGTTGATTGGCGTTCTTTAAAAGACCAGAAGAATCTTAGCACGATTTTCAAGCTCTATTTTCTTTACAAGTTTTAACAGTTATCAGCTCTGAAATTAATTTGAATTTTGAGGAGACTGTGCAGGCTTCTGTTTCGAAATGATTTACTTTCGTTTTTTATGTGTTCATAAACAATTTTGAGGCACCCGGCAAAGTTCACAATTAAGTCCAATTAACAGAAAAGGGAGTTTTATGGTTTAAATACTTTATTTCATTCTAATAGGTTCTTAAATTGTAGTTTCTTTTGACAAAAATTAACTTTGTAAGTCACGCCTTAAAAGTATTTAATATTTTAAGAGTAGCTAGTAAATATTCATTTATTTTTAACATAAGATAATGTGTTTCTAGTTAAAAAGAGTTGGTTTCGGATTATATACCGAGTGAGTCAAAAAATATGTGTGTTTGAAGAATCACCTAAATTCGAAAATTTTACCATCTATTATATGTGAACTGATGGACTTGTATTGATACTCAGATATTTCACAGAATAGTGCATAGGTCATCTAGCCAGCTTGCTATCATATCAGATAAGAGCTGATAATTCTTGGGATTTGAAATCGTGAGTATCAGCTTGGAGACAATTATGCCTTGGCGATAAGCATGACCATTCATTAGATCTAATTAGGCAGGTTTCGTTTTTGATAGTCGAAAGAAATCACTGGCAACACTCCGCGAAAAACAGGAAGTTGCAGTTATTGTCGCTTTTGAGTCTTTCGGACCACTCAGAAGTCTGGACCAGAGGCTACTGCAGGGAAAACCTCCCGAAAATGAAATGAAAAGGGAAGGCTGAACAATGCACGGGCAATCTGCAATATTTTAATCGATCAACCTGTATTCATACGACGATATTTCGCTAAATCGTGCATAGGTCATCGAGCCAGCTTGATATCACGCAAGATAACGCCTGATAATTCTTGGGATTCGAAATCGTGAGTATCACCTTGGAGACAATTATGCCTTGGCGATAAGGATTACCATTCATTAGCTGAAATTAGGCAGGATTCGTTTTTGATAGTCGAAAGAAATCACTGACAACCATCCGATAATTCTTGGGATTAGAAATCGTGAGTATCGGCTTGGAGACAATTATGCCTTGGCGATAAGGATGACCATTCATTAGATGAAATTAGGCAGGTTTCGTTTTTGATAGTCCAAAGAAATCACTGACAACACTCTGAGAAAGTTGCCTTTATCAAAGATCAGGGGGCGAAGTGTGTTGCGATTAAAGCGAGGGCAGTCTTCAAACATTTTATATCCCAGTTTGCAAGGCCACTGCTCCATGGATATCAAGACAATAATATTGGCAAATAGATCATTTAATATTGTACATGTTCAAATAGTTTTCGAAATTTACCTGATTGAAATCGGCCACTCTGTTCTGAAATTAAGAGAGAGTTTCTCGAGAAAGCCCCTTCAAGAAACCTTCAATTCCCTAATATTTCTGCCTTACAGCAATGACTTGCGAAATGGTTGATCAGTTGAATATTTAGGGTGTGTTTGATTGGTACAAATTCTGAAAACGGCAGACTTGGTAGACTCGGAATTTGTGTCTGATTCTCAAACGGTAGGTTTGGTAGGTTTGGAAGGCCTTCTGAACCTTCTGCTCTAAAATGCTGAATGTTTGGCAGACTTCAGAGAGATGCTCGTTTGGCAAATTTTCATTTTCACCATGGTGAATCCGAAAGCTGCTCTTTTAAAGATGTTGTGTTTGATTGAGAAATATGTTTCCGTCTCTGCGAAGTCTACTGTTTTCAGAATTTGTTCGGTTTGGAATTACCAATCAAACACAACCTTAAATTATAGGGAAACAGGTAGGTCCTAAACATACTGCAAATAGCCAAGAAGTGAAGCATGATCCTGTGTGACATAACTGTCCAATAAGACTAAGCATCCAGTTGATATTTTGGCCTTAATTAAGAAAAACATTAACGCATGCGTCTTTGTAAGACAAGTCACAATCTTATGTTAACCCGTAGTTAACACAAGACTGTGACTTGTCTTACAAAGACGCATGCGTTAATCTTCTAATTCCACCTACCCACGAGTTTTTCATCAAGCAACTTGACCCTGGCATCCAATGCTGGATGATAGGCCTCGTACTGCCTAGCTGCACTGATGAGCCCTGGAATTGGGCGAGACCGGTCTGTAGCATGAATTATGAGGTTCTTCTTGATTTCTCTCTTCAGTAAGAAAACTATCATGCGTCGGATGGACAGCAAATCAACCGTTTCGCAGACAGCCTCTTAAACATTACGTCTAAATGCGGATGAAAACATCAAGGGCAATATTTATGATTTTAACTGACATAGGATAAAAATAATTCACATACCGTAACTTGTTCATGCTTGAAAGGCTTCACTGGCAAGGTGACGANATGATCCTGTGTGACATAACTGTCCAATAAGACTAAGCATCCAGTTGATATTTTGGCCTTAATTAAGAAAAACATTAACGCATGAGTCTTTGTAAGACAAGTCACAATCTTATGTTAACCCGTAGTTAACACAAGACTGTGACTTGTCTTACAAAGACGCATGCGTTAATCTTCTAATTCCACCTACCCACGAGTTTTTCATCAAGCAACTTGACCCTGGCATCCAATGCTGGATGATAGGCCTCGTACTGCCTAGCTGCACTGATGAGCCCTGGAATTGGGCGAAACCGGTCTGTAGCATGAATTATGAGGTTCTTCTTGATTTCTCTCTTCAATAAGAAAACTATCCTGCGTCGGATGGACAGCAAATCAACCGTTTCGCAGACAGCCTCTTAAACATTACGTCTAAATGCGGATGAAAACATCAAGGGCAATATTTATGATTTTAACTGACATAGGATAAAAATAATTCACATACCGTAACTTGTTCATGCTTGAAAGGCTTCACTGGCAAGGTGACGACAAGAACTTTTCTGCTTTTATCGAATTGCGCTCTCCCTTTATCTTCATCTACTGGATATGGTAGTGGAATCTGATTCTAGTTAAGAAATTTCATGCTGTGAGATCTCCGTCCTTGCGATAAATTATCGAATTATGTAAAATAAACTCTCGTCGTTTAAACTCTGCTTTCTGCCCTAGCAAGCAACGACTTGCAGTTCTCAAAACCACCCTCAGAAACTGCTTAATTTTTAAAATACAATTGGGCCTATGAAAAATTGTAAAGGATGTCGTTCAGCATGGCCTTGGCAATCGATGGATATATAAATAGCACAATTTCGTTTGATCCTGGCTCCACAAATTTCATTTTGCAGGCATGTCGCGACCAAAGAATTTCCGTAAAATCGAATTTACCTATATTTTCAGGGCTCATAAAAATGCGAGAAAAATCACAAAAGTATTTCGGTTGTTCGACTTTCAAGTAAATTTTTTTCAGTCAAATCCATCCAGTTCTCTTGGTGCCATGAATTTTCAAAAAGTGGGAACTTTTTCTGGCTCATCCGGTAGGAAAATACGGGTTACTATAGACTGCCACTTGCCTTAAAAAGGCGCACGCGTTACCACTTTACCTACACTAATTCCACTTGTCGAGCTTTTCATCAAGCAAATTGACCCTGACATTTAATGCTGGGTGATGGGCCTTATACTGCCTAGCTTCACTGACCAGCTCTGAAATTGGGCGATACCGGTCTGTAGCATCACTTATCAGGTGGTTGTTGATTTCTTTCTATAATGCTGAAAAAAATCTTGCTGTTTGATTCGACGAATGAAAAGGATACGCTCAAGTAATAGTTCGGCTTCTCACTTTCGAGAACGAGTTGTTTTTCAAACACATCCAGATCGACACCTGCCACAGATTTCTGCAAATAGAAAATGCAAGATAATAAAATATCCGAAGGAGTTGTTTGTATTTAAAATTTCAAAACATCAATAGAGTATTACAATTAACAGAAGTTAATGAAGAAAATGTGAGATCATACCGGGTGAGTCAGAAAGTATTTGAGACATTTCAAATCCTGTAGCTCCTAAATCGTTTGTCAGGGATTCCTATAAACGGTAGCCTGCGCGGTAGCCTGCGCGCAGTCTTTCTTTTGTTGAAAATGAACGAATTTTTCAACAAAAGAAAGACTGCACGCAGGCTGTATAAACAGATAATACCTGTGTAGCTAACATATTTTAGTTTGTCAAATTCGGTCGCATCGTTTTCAAATTGCAAGTGATTTTATAAAAATGCTTCATCTCAGAATCCTTCAAAACAGGCCAAAATTCCCTGGTCAAATTCGCTAGCAATTTAGCCCCACAGTTATCACAATCAAACTCTGACTGTCTATCTTATAGCTCATACATTTACTAGGCATATAAAGAGGCCGCTGCATAATCATATCCACTTGGAACTGTCATTCAGCCGTTTTTTGTATATTTTATATTATCATGTGGCTGGTTTGCAAGCAAATTTGATCAATGAGCTTAGGCCTGTTTTGAAGGATTTTGAGATAAGCATTTTCATAAAATCACTTGCAGTTTGAGAACGATAAGACGGATTTCGACAACAGGGCATGAACAAATATTTTCATTCCTGCGACCAGACAAAAATCGATTCTCAAATTTCCTGCAAGAATAGAAAAGTGAAAAGATCCAACTATTTTGAAAAGAGGTCAGGTTCCAGATCCAAAGATAGCTATGTAATAAAATGTAACCGGTTTTAGGCAAATGCACTTAAGGCGTCGAGGAAAATAAATTTGTGTGAAGTTGGGATCCCATCAAAGAAATAATTTATGATTTTTAAAATGCGTAAGGGAAAATCTTGCTCTTTACTGATCTGGATCTTGTATTTGTTGTATACAAAATGAATGCAAATTGTATTTGAGATACAATCTATGTTTGGTAACATTTTGCTTGACTTCATTAGTTGTTTTCCTTATTTTGAAAAATTGAGAAATAGAGCATGTTTTATGAAAAAGGATATTTTGAAAATTTTCTGCAAGACATTATGAATTGAAAATTTCCTGCGACCGCCCGGTCGCATGGTCGGGTGGGTTTCCATGCCCTGTTCGACAAACTAANGTGTGAAGTTGGGATCCCATCAAAGAAAAAATTTATGATCTTTAAAATGCGTAAGGGAAAATCTTGTTCTTTACTGATCTGGATCTTGTATTTGTTGTATACAAAATGAATGCAAATTGTATTTGAGATACAATCTATGTTAGGTAACTTTTGCTTGACTTTATTAGTTGTTTTCCTTATTTTGAAAAATTGAGAAATAGAGCATGTTTTATGAAAAAGGATATTTTTGAAAATTTTCTGCAAGACATTATGAATTTAAAATTTCCTGCGACCGCCCGGTCGCATGGTCGGGTGGGTTTCCATGCCCTGTTCGACAAACTAAATTGTCTTATCTAAGTTGCTATGTTAGCTACACAGGTATAATCAGTTTATAGGAATCTGAAAAGTTGAATCAGAGCTACATGCTTTCAAACGTCTAAAGACTTTTCTGACTTCCCCGGTCTGCGAAGGAGTTGTTTATATTTCAAATTTCAAAACATCAACGAAAATGTGGGATTATATTGAAGACATATTATATTAAAAGGACAATGTGGCGGACCTGCCAAAGATTACTTCCAAGAGAAAAGGACCGACATAAAGCAATTGAATTTGCACTCATATACAAAGAAACAAATAATACCAAAGTCGTGAATTAAATTAGATGCCAGGTGAGATTTGCGATAACGTAAAATCACTCATGCAAAACACTTCAATCGTCTTTATTCGCGGACATTTTCACCTAACATCTACCTCCCGTTCCTTTGGCAATCAAAACAATCAAGAGTTTAACATTGTTTCAGTTCAAAGAATTTACATCCAGCTACCTGAATTTGAATGAAATCTTGACACAAATATAATAAATGCCGCCATTTTGAAAATAATAAAGACATCAAAATTGTCCACGGTAGAATTACAGCAAAGTACCCTGCGTTCGTTTCACGCCATTCAATTCAAAGAAAGAGGAAATAGGATTTTACACCGCCATTTTCAAAGATTTAAAATTGATGTTAGTTATGGGGACACTTACCACTAGAGGAAGTTCGACTTCCACGCATATCTCAGCTGGTCTCGTGCTAACCACCGAAGTGCTGTTGAAATAAATGGAANTAAAATCACTCATGCAAAACACTTCAATCGTCTTTATTCGCGGACATTTTCACCTAACATCTACCTCCCGTTCCTTTGGCAATCAAAACAATCAAGAGTTTAACATTGTTTCAGTTCAAAGAATTTACATTCAGCTACCTGAATTTGAATGAAATCTTGACACAAATATAATAAATGCCGCCATTTTGAAAATAATAAAGACATCAAAATTGTCCACGGTAGAATTACAGCAAAGTACCCTGCGTTCGTTTCACGCCATTCAATTCAAAGAAAGAGGAAATAGGATTTTACACCGCCATTTTCAAAGATTTAAAATTGATGTTAGTTATGGGGACACTTACCACTAGAGGAAGTTCGACTTCCACGCATATCTCAGCTGGTCTCGTGCTAACCACCGAAGTGCTGTTGAAATAAATGGAAATAAGGCATGATATTATGCTACGAAGCAAAAAGAAACATCTTGATTGGACTGTACTTTGCAAACCTTGGATGGGACAATTAACTACCTGTAACATAACGTAAAGATTCCAACTTTGAAAATTTTTATGACAAGCAAAATGTGAATAGCAAAGTGATAGATAGATCGATGATAGAATCGTATGAACACTTGGAAAGCAGTTAAAAGGGTCAGACTGGGCTAAAAATACTTCATCATAAGTTCATAACATTATATTACTTAACCAATTCAATCCAACACATATCTATGTTGTGTAGCGGGCATCGTATTCAAGTGAAGAAAAAATTCTGGTATATAAAGTTTAAAACAATTAAAAATTGCTCATTCTTAAAATTATATCATCCCAGGTCGCACGGGCCGTCAAGGGCCTTCAACCAACATTTCGATCTGACTTGCAAAAGTTCCGCCCGACACGCTCCGAACGTAGCAAGGGGAGCATCAAACTTTGTTAGCATACAATTTCCTACCTCGACAGTGTGAAATCTTGAATATCAAAATTTCCTCTGTGTAATATCTTGTATTTTGGTGTAGTTTTGCCGCTGCTTTTGTCCTTAGCCGAAGAAGTTTTCTCCTTGGCACTGATTTCAGTAACTTTCTGCTCAGTCCCATCGCTAGTCTTTACACCATTGCTCGTCTTGCTACTATCGGTTGAGACGAGGTCCGGATAATGCACAATCTTTGACATGAATTCATCCGGTTGCTTAGGTTTCTGAATGAGAAAAAATGCATGTGAGAGTTTAAAGGCGTATACGGACGGGTCACGTGATTAGATTTCAAAGTATTTTCCCGCTCTTTTTTGCTTATGTTCCTATCGGTTGAAACAAGGTCCGGATATTTCACAATCTTTGACATGAATTCATCCGGTTGTTTAGGTTTCAGAATGAGAAAAAATGCATGTGAGAGTTTAAAGGCGTATGTCACGTGATTAGATTTCAAAGTATTTTCCCGCTCTTTTTTGTTTACGTTCGTAGTGGGCCTAGCCACGTAGCCAAAGCAGTGCAGAAAACTGTCGAGGAGTGCCTTACCTGCCTTAAAAACACTTTATATATGTGGCTCAGCTGGATGGTAGGTTTGATTAAAGTTTCTATGATGGCTGTTGGTTTATTTGTCTCTGTTGCGTCTTGTTTACTGCCATCTTGATCACAGCTTCCATCACAACTTTGCTTCGGTTTCCCATACTCAATTTAATTGAACTTCCACGGACATGTAAATTCGGATTTTGCAAGTGACCCAGCCGTGTAAGCCTTTAAAACTGATTCAAGAGACTGTTCTTACTAAAGGTCGGATTCAATAATCACAGTGGATTCGAAATTAGAAGAAATTTCCGGTGTGACAAATTTTTTGCTAACGTTGTTGCCGAAAACTAATTCGCTCGAAATCAGATGGTGGCTGACAATTTGCCACGAGAAAATTTTCGGATTACTGCAATCTTTCATTAGCTCAAAAAAGGCACCGATATGAGATGCAGATTGCAGGAAGTTAGAGGCACTGCAATTAAGTTCGAAGTCTTTGCAAGATTGTTTTTGCTCAAAATTCACAAATCAGTTTGGCTAAATGTTTAGCCGAAATTACATAATTATGAGCGAAAACATATTTGCTGAAATGTTATCGTTATTTTGCTGTGTTGTCTTATGGCATAAAAAATTGGGGACTTTGAGCAAAAAACTTTAAGCTTACAGTGTCCAAGTCACTAAACAATTTAAACTTACTTAGGAGCTCAAAAATTCAACGCAACTGCAGACATTGGATTATCATTCTAGCTTAGGTTTGGTGCAATCTAATTTGTATCTATGTTTTATAAATTGTGAATCAAGTAATTCATTTTATTTTTCTTGCTATAGATAGGTTCTACAAGATAATAAAATTAGATGTCAAAACTTTACACTTTTAACAGATTATTTATCTAAATATAAATTATATTGGAATAATTAGACAGATCTTATCTTTTGCTGAGACCAATAGACAATAACGCTAAAGATGGCAGCTCCAAAGACTCCATAGCTTTTGCTGCAAAGCATGCTGGTAAAAAGCTCCCTAACGACCACCTAACAACATAAAAATTTTGGTCTGCTGTTTCGACTAGCTAGCTTAATTTCGAATCGACCTTAAATTCGAATGCAACATGGTTCGAAAGGAAACCTTTCCAAAGCAGAAAAAGTAAAGTCTTGATTCGAATTGAAGTTTTAATTAAAGATTCGCGTTCGAATTACAGCATTTTACTGTTTGTTTACATTGATTACTTGTTCCGAACTTTACCACAGCTAGCCAGTCGAAACGGCAGACCAAGATTGTTATGTCGTTAGGTGGTCGTCAGGGAGCTTTTTACCAACATACTTTGCGTGGCCGCCATCTTTAGCGTTATTGTCTATTTCCGATCGAAATATTTAGCAAATATGATTTTCAAGGCTCTTTAACTTCATAAATAACCTCACCTCTCCATCTTTATTTCTGATAATCGTTGATTCTGCCTTCCCTTTATATTTCAGCTTTGGGTATTTGATATCTATAAAAAAAGTTCAAAATGATTTAAATGTCATTGTAGCAATTTGTTATTTCGTTGTAGTTACGAGCTACAATACATGACAATGAAAATTATACGATGATAATTCTTAGATATAAGTTGTCAAGAAAACTCTTTTTCATATCTGCAACACTTCATAAAACTAATATTCACACCGCACTTCCTTGAAGAGCTATCAAAGATATGAGAACGCATTTAAGCTCCTAAAATTCACCAAACATTACAGTCTACGACCTGAAGCGATAAATGCCGAATCAAGTTGAGACATCAATCTAAATTCAAAAAGTTTCACCATCTTTAGTTGAATTTCTATTTTTAATATCAAATCAGAAGGGAAACTTACTATTTCGATCGAATTTGTACCCAAACTTTTCCTCTGACGTATCCAACGCAATGCCATTCAACATTTTCATCATGTCCGGTTGCTGAGAAAATAATAAAATTATTAACTAGTAACTAGTAACTAGTATATCAACTAGTATAATTTCGGCATGGCTTCAAATAGGCACTGCGAACTGGGTTTCCCTCAAACTATGGCAGGGAAATTTCTATAAAAAAGAGGTATATTTATGATGGTTGTAGAAAATTGCAGTAGACAGTAAACAACAAATTTTTATTCATTAATTCTTAATATTCTTGAGAAATTTCTCACTTCTTCCCCATGCTCAGGTCAATTTTGACATCTGTTTTTATTTACTTACTATTCTTCCTTCTACGTTTCCTAACCACGTCAGAGCTGTTTCAAAAATATATACCCCTGTATTTGTGGCGTGCGCTATGACTAGTGGAATTGACGAGTAGGCAAAAATTGCAAGAAAATCTCAGTACCTTCACCGCTGTACTGTACACATCAGGATGGAAAACGACGTCACAGACCTTGCAGCCTGCGCCCCCTGCAGAAAGAAGGAAAATACAACATTAATTTTGTAAGGTAAATTAAAAACGTGATGAAAAAGACCAATGATTTACTAAGTTGCAGGTCAAGCTTTAACTGAAACGTCTGGACGTCTAACATTTTTCGACCATAGAAAGCCATTGAAAAAGCCTGTAAATATTTCCCGAATGATCAATAAAAGAGTAAACCAATATCATGTCGGCACACCAATCTTCACCTTATGAAGCACGGACACTAAGCTACACAAGTAGATTTAAAGATCATAGGGCTCAAATCTTTCAAATCTTTAAAAAGGTGGGTGTAAAATTCTATTACATCTTTCTTTCAATTGAATGGCTTGAAAGGAACTTAGGGTACTTTGCTGTAAATCTGCCGTGGAAATTTTTTAGATATCTTGATTATATTCAAAATGGCAGCGTTTTTATCGTTGTTGAAAGAATTCATGGAAAATTTTGGAAAATCCTGAAGGGAAAATGATACAATCTTCAAGAAAGATTGTGCATTTCTAGACATTGCTAGAATGCCCAAAAATGGTTCAATCTGTTATTTCAAAATAGTTGACTGCCGCAACGACCCACCACATGAGCCCCTACTTTCTCCAGTTTGCTAATAACTTTGGCTAAGCTTCATTTTGCCAAACGCATAGGATTCCACATTAGTTGACGGAACTAAAACCTTACCTTTGTCAACGTCATCTCTCGGTGGATTGAGTAGGTGGGGCACTGTCCAGTTCTGACCTTTGCTGGTGCTAGAATGAAAAGTTGATAAAAACTAAATATCTAAGAGGGCCTTAACATGAGGAAACTCAGCCCGTGCTGAGTTTCAGCACGGGCTGAGTTTTGTAGGTGTCTGCTAATTTGCTTTGCGCTAACATGGACATTTCATCCCGTGTTGAGATTGCTAAGTGGTTCTGCTCCACAGATGTGCGGAGGTGCGAGATTATCGACACAAAGAAGCAGCGCGAGATAGCAAAACAAAGGAACAATGAACACATTAGCACCAAAGAATGAAATTAATCCCATGACGACTTCGTCATGCCAACCAATATCAAATCTCGTCCCGGGATGAAAAAAAATCGTGTTTACATGAGAATTTTTGATAATTTCGTCTCGTGCTGAAAAGTCAGCGCGGGCTTAGTTGCCGTGTTGAGTTCAGCCCGTGCTGAGTTTCAACTCGGCCTCCTTCATGTAAACACGATGAAGGCTTACACCGTCAACCGAGTTGAAACTCAGCCCGTGCTGAAACTCAGCCGGGGCTGAGTTTCATCATGTAAAGGCCCTCTAACTGGAATAAGAGATCCTAACTTATGTAAATAATTTTAGTTTTACAGACTTAACAAAAATTAACAATATTATCAAGAATTCATTGTTTAGCACTCTTTTAAGAGCCTAATTAGGCCCAAACAAGCGCAAATGCTTCGTTGCATTTAGAAAAACAAGTCAAAACAGCAACTTCAAAATGCTTTGCTGCTGTTAGCCCTAGGGTAGTGTTTTCCACATGCATGAGCTTGACATCCATCAGGAAGACCTTGTGCCTACCAAAGGCAGAAGAATTGTGTTTTACGAGTTTATGTGCCCGAGTGATATCAGGTACATAGGTCGTACATGGCTAGTTGGAAAATTAAGCAGCACGTTTCAGCAGCAATCCGTTAGAAATACACCAGGGAATGAAAGCGTAGAAAGTACATTTCGAATGAAAAAAGGCCAGGGGAAAAGAGCAATGCAAATGAATCTATTGCGCGAAAATAATGGATTCTTGCGAAGAATATTTGACCCTACGGCGAATATCTTAAAAGGCTTGAAGCTTTAATTTCATCTTTGAAATACTTTACTTACCCCATTCCTTTGCCTTTCTTCTTCTGATCAACCTTGGCTGCCTCGACATTCACATTTGTGCAAACATTAACGAAGACCTTGTTATTGTCTTTTGTGTCAATGACTTTGATCACATGGCCAGCCTAAAATGAACAAGGAACCAATCTTTGCCAATCACGCTATAAACACGAGGTACTCCAACACAAGTTAGAAGGTATATGCTACTCAAAAATGCAAGTTTACTTGGAAAAAAATCGACAAAACAGGCTGCTGCTTGTAACTTTCCTTTGAAATAGCGTTTAAAACTTATTTATCTGAAAGTATACAAGGCCTAATCAAGCTTTTATCAATGATGCATGCAACTAATCCGAAGGATCAGAAAGAATGCAAAAACAAGATTTCAAAGATGATACAGCATTTTCAAGGATGATACAGCAATTTCGTTCTCTTCTGATAATATAGAAGAGATTGATGCTGTTGTCAATGCTGAACTTGCCTGCCTTGAGAAATGGTTACAGGGTAACAAGCTTTCCTTGAATGTTGTCAAGACACAGGCCATGATAATAGGATCGTCGCAAAAGTTGAAGAAAATTGATACACCAACGGTACCGATTCCTCATTTTCGAGTAAATGGTAATGATATCGATCTTGTGAAGGAAACTAAATATCTTGGTCTTATGATCGATGACAATCTAAAATGGAAGAGCACTGTAAAATGTACACAGAAGAAGATCTCTAGAGCTATAGGACTTTTGAAGTACGCAAAACACTTTGTGCAAGAGGATACATTAAGGAATATGTATCTTAGTATTGTCCAACCACATTTCAGTTATTGTTGCTCTGTTTGGGGATGTTGCGGGGCAACTAAATTGAAAACCTTGCAGAAATTACAGAACAGAGCTGCTAGAATTGTTACAAGTAGCCCTTTTGACACTCCAGCTGCTCCTCTATTGCAGCGGCTTGGCTGGCCGTCAATTGATAAACTGATCAATCGAGAAACATGTACAATGGTATATAAATCTTTAAATGACCTTGCACCTGAAAACCTAGGTAACATTTTCTCCAGATTGTCTGATGTTCATACCAGGGTTTTACGCAATACCAAATGCAATCTTGCTGTACCAAAAATGAGAACATCTTATGGCCAAAAATCATTTGCGTTTCTTGGAGCCAATGCATGGAATAAACTCAACTCGGAAATGAAATTAGCCCCTTCGATTCAGTCATTCAAAACGAAACTCAAGGCTTTGAATTGAGAATATTCAAGGAAAGCTGATCTGTATCGAAAGTATTATCTTTATTTTCTTTTTCACATTTAGTAGCTATTTTATATGAAATTTGTGTAAATAGGTTTGTATCTTTAGGTTTATTAGCTATTTTTGTTTTGCTGCTGGGACAATTGGAAAGCAGTTGCTTAATTACTTAACTGAATTGTATCCCAGGGTAAATATGTTTAAAATAAAAAAATTAAATAAAATAAAAATAAAGTCTTGCGATGTCATAAATTACTGCGAAGCTACGTAGGTCCGAAAATACAAAATTTCACTAATTCAAAGCTATTAATAAAGTTTGCAAGATCTTTCGAATGAAGCTGGTCCTTGAAACGACTGCAAGACAAGACTACTTCAAGACGAGGGACATTTACAAAGGCCTCGACGCTAGAACCCTATCGTTCAATATTTACTTGATGTTAACATTGTCGGAGAAAAGAAGAACTGTTGCTTTTGAGGCAACCCCTTAATTTCGACTACTTGTAACATAAATCAGCAATCACTTGTCAGATTGACTCAAACAAGGCCTCAAACTCTAAGCTGAAGCATATCCTATGCAATTGTATACAAAACCGAGGAAATTAAAGTTACAGCTCCTCCACAGCAGCCCCACAAACGGAGCATAACTATCTTCTGGGACACCCTGTATATATAGCTAATTTGCCTAATGCCCTTATTTTCAATTTACAATTGTTATCTTGATTGATAATTACAACACTGGATTCGAAACTTTAACATGAATTTTCAATTGCAGTAATTTTAATATGATTAATTTCCTCTGATATGTAATTCAAACAGAAAACGGCCAAAATTTAACCAGCACGTTATCCTGATTGATAATTACAACACTGGATTCGAAACTTAGAAACGAATTTCAATTTTAGCAACTTTAATGTGATTAATTTTCTCCAACATGTCCTTCAACAGAAAACGGCAAAATTCAACAAGCACGTTGGCACTATTTACTATTCCAATTCCAATACTCAAGAAGAAGATCAGAAATGGCCTTACAGAAATTAAGTTTGCAGACAATGACGCTGTAAGTCTAGAAGTGCTAACGAGGTGGTCGTTATTTAAAGCGAGGATGCTTTAGCTAAAGGCTTGTCATATTTCTTGGTGGGAATGAAAAGAGCAAAGAAAAGCTTGTAAGGTAAGATTTTTCTACAGTTATTTTAGAATTGACAGGGAATTTTCTGGAAATGAGATAACATTCTGAGGCAACATTATGTCACACTTCAGGACACTTCACATTTTTTTCTTTACAAGAAACTGGCTTGCAAGAATGGTCAAGAATTTAAGAAGCTTTTATACTATGTTTGAGAAGCATCAAGAAACTTTAAAAATCTAAATTCAACGAAATTATGACAAAAATGTCGTTGAACCCTTCTCCTTGAGTAATAATTGCTAAATAAACCTTTTAGCTATTCTACAAAAGAGTCCGGTTCGAGCTATATTTTTATACATTTTTATGCGAGAGGTTCGAGTGAGTGGCGTTGGAGCTTCTATCTCTTTGTGCATATTCGAAAATTCTACAAAACGTATGAAAATAGCGTTCGATTCAAACTCGTTTTTAAAATAACTAAAAGGTCTATTATATGTTTTGAACGCAGTCGAACTCTTTTGCTTTGCCTAATGTATAAAAAAACGTCAAGAAACATATTTGTAGCAGTGGTAGAAACAACATCAGTCGCAGAGACATTAATTCTTGCACTGACAAATAAGAAACTTAATAAGAAACTTTTAGTACTAAAAAGCGGAAATTTTCATGTGGAATTAACAAACCTTTAGTACATACGGGCTGATCCAAGTTTCTAATAAAAAGTGTTTATCAACTTCTCACATTAGACCAATGACAAAAGTCCTTTTAAAAGAAGCTAAAATGACCCATTGAAAACTTAGCCTAGGTCTCACCAAATGTATCGACCTAGCCCCAAATGAAATATTGTTATTTCTTGGGAAATGGATATCCCATCTCTTTTATAAAATTCTGACTAATAGATTTGCTATTTTGGTTCTTGGGAGGAGTTGATGATCACTTGTGGAAAGGTGGTGTGGGCAAGACAAATGTACTGCAATAAACTATGAGGACAAGTTTGGTTTTATAAAAATAGATTCTCGTGACACACTTCAGGCTAAATGCCCCAGGAGGGGGTACTACAGTATGTATATTTTGGGTACTGGGGATGTGCCATCGGGAAGGGTATCGTTTTCACGATTTTGGTATAAGGAATGGTATCATTTTTCACGATTTTGGTATAAAGAACGGTATCTATTTTTGTGATTTTGGTATAAAGAACAGATAAATAGGCCATTTTAAAAGCATTCTTTATTTCTATTGTTTTCAAACAAAAGGTCATTGTTCTTCACAACATTGGGGGGCGACCGCACCCCCTCACCCCCTTAGTGTCCACCGCTGGGCAGAAGATAATGTTACATTAGCTATTCACCATCAAATTTGAATATTCCACTTTCCTATTGTTTTGAAAATTTTGAACATGAAAATTTTCAGATACAAAAACAAGTTTGGTCATTAAAATGCTTGCACGACCTGTGGGTATATTTGTCCAAAACTAAACTGCTCCAAAATTTGTTGTTCTTTATGTATTCTTGTATAAAAACTAAGAAGGATCATTTATTTTGAGGTAGGAAGGATTACCTTTTACAGTATGATGTTACAAATTTTCATGTATAAGGAATCTACTGTAGGTTATGAAATCTGACCACCTGAACATGAAGTGCTTAAAATGAAAGAGCAGAGCCAAGTGGAGCTGCCTATAAATAGGACAGTGGAAACACCTATATATATATATGTGTATATATATATATATATATATATACTATATATATAAAGTGTACCATTGAAGAGGGCCTAACTACTCGAAGAAAACAGGCATCAGTTTGGTCTTTTGCGCTTTTATTTTCTTTCAGTGCTGACTAGTTTCACCCACTAGGGCATCTTCAGAGCAACTGATTTATTCAAAGTATCAACTTCTATTTATAGTAGATTGTAAGGTTAATTGATTTAATAGTATCATTTTGTCCTTATAAGGTAAAAATGTTCTTGTCATTTGCTGTTGTTGTTGTTGGCCTCGTTCTCATTGTTCTCATTTGAGTCGTTGTTGTTGTAGGGGTCGGTTGTCTACTTTCATATATTGGTCTAATTTAAGAGTTTCTTACATGTTTTAACTTGTTAAAGCTATTTGCTATAAAGAAAGAAAGTTTTTTAACTTAGTAAACGTGTTAAACTTGCTATTTTAGTTGTTCGAATTGAGTTTTGAATAGTGGTTAACCATAGTTGATAAAACTTTAGTAGAACTATAAGTGTCTATTTTCATTATTAGGCCTAATTTAAGCGTTTCTGTCATCTTTTATCTAGNCTCGTTCTCGTTGTTCTCATTTGAGTCGTTGTTGTTGTAGGGGTCGGTTGTCTTATTCTGGTGTTGTATTTTTGTGCTTTGTTCTTTGACGTCAGATTGTCTTTCATCGTTCTTCGAGCTTCGCTTTTCCAATTTATTTCGGTGCTTCTTTGCAAGTGGCCGATTCCTTGAATCTTAAACCACCCCGGGTGTACTTTACCCTATTCGTTCTGTTCTGTTCGGTTCTTTTCAATGGCGTTGTTCGCAATGCGATGTTTTCGTTTTGATGTGTCGTTGGCTTGAATTTCCTTGTCCTATGACGTCGTTTGTATGTCTTCATGGTCTTGCTGTTGTTCTTCTTCTTCTTTGGTTTCATTCCACTTCCTTGTGTGTCGTTCGTAATCAGATGTTTTCCCTGTATTGTAGGGTCAGGTGTCGGTGAGTTGCAGTTGTTGTTGTTGTTGTCTTTCTTGTTCTTGATGTAGGTTTTTTTCTTTCGAAGCGCTTCCTGAATCTTTGTAGCGGGCCATTCGCGTCTGCGTCCAGACTAATTATTATTATTATTAATTATTAACAAACCTTCGAGTAGTTAGGCCCTCTTCAACGGTACACTTTATAATATATATATATATATATATATAAATATATATATATATATATATATATATATATATATATATATTTATATATCCACAATTATCTCTTTTGGTACACACTATTCATGCACTCACCAAGATCATCAAATTCAATAGGTTACTTTTAGACCTGTGCAATAGCATCTTTTGGCTGTTTATTCACTTAGCTCTCTGGGAAACAGATGACTTAAAAATCTTTTTAAAAGCCTTATGCAAATAGCCATTAAGATATCTGCACTGTACCAGAAAAAGCTTCAGATAAGATTCTTCTTGATCTGGCCTCCATTGTATCAAACTGGTGGAAAATTATCTGCTTGTATGCTCTTTCCACGTGGCAAAAATCACACTTTCAAAGTAGTAACCAGGAAAAATATTTCCCGACAGCAACTATATATCACTTTTAGTCATGAGATCAGGGGTGTCACCACCAGCTCTAAAAAGTGGGGGTGTACTTATCGAGAATTACGCTTCTAGAGGTATATAAACACACCATTTTTACAGCATTTTCACTTCAATTTCTGACAAAAGTGGGGTGGACATGTCCACCCAAATCCATCCCATTTTAGGTGGACATCCCACCAAGGCGAGGTCTTTGAAAGAGACAAGATAGAAAGTATGGTGGAACAAACCTCTGGCTTCACAAAAGTGACATCAAACCCTCTTTCTTTCTCAAGCTGTTGAATTTCCAATTCATATTTCTGCAAAGGTAAACACAAATTTTCTAAATACTGAATGGCTCAAATTACAAAATGCAATACCAAGAAATACAGTAGGAAGCTTTGGCTCCAAGAAAAGTTAGAGTCAGAAAAGTACAGTGAAAACCAATTTTGCAAGTGCAAGTTAGATATATTTCCAAATCCTGGCTGTATAATGACTTTTTGTCAAATTTTTCTTTACTCCAAGCTAAATAATTTGACTCTGTTTATGTATTAAAATCTGCCATATATAGTGTTTTACTTTCTTGACTAGAATGTGGAAATACCTGGAAACTTACACAGATATTGATAACGGAAGGAATAAATGCATTCTCTGAATTCTGCTACTTTCTAAATCTGTATACAGATAAAATAACTCTGATTGAAGCACAACAAAAACGGCAAAGAGCAGTATCAAGATGAAGGATTCTTGCGCTGAAATATCAGCAGCTTTACAAAGATAAACAGTCCAAGAAAAAATTGATTCTCAATCACTTACAGCTTTGTTTTCTGGATCCGAAATTTCTTTGCAATAATCAAAGAATAGTTCTTTGAACTTCTCATCTTTGAATGCTTTTTCAAGTCTGGCAACTTCCTGCAGAAGAGAATGCATAGCATTTGACATTGAAAGTATACAGTACCTGCAATGTTCTTTGCGTTTCAATGGGGTAAACACAATCAGCATGAAAAGGAAAGTTTCGAAAAATATATGACTTGCACGTAACGACTCGCCCCAATACGAGCCCTTCCAAGGAACTATTATGGAACTCCCAATAACATGGAGGGTGTTAATAATATTGCAAAAATACAGTATATACAGTATATGACAGAAGCCATTTTGATTTTTGGAACGGAGCAGTGGGAAGATTATACAAATTTTCTTGTCTAAGATTACTTTTCTTACATAGGTGGTAATAAATTTGAAGTTCAACAACTCTCTCAAAATCCAAATGATTTCTAACTACAGACAGGAGGTCTGAATACAATTCACCTTTAGCTAGCACCCATTTTTAGAGAGAAGGACAAATTTGCAGATGTCTTCAGAAGTTTCCCTTAGTTTTATGGCAAGCAAGCATTCAATCTATAGACCTTTATTACATCAGCTTGGACCTCATTTTGTCAATGTTGACTTTGTCTCTTGCACAGAAGAAGTTCCATGTGCACTTTAAATCTTCAAAAGTGCCAACATTATTTATTCCAAGGAATTTCATGAACGCATTTTTTTATAAGATTTGAAATTTTGCAACAATTAAGTATTTATAGCAAACATTTCACCAATTACTAAACAGTTCTGAAGCTCATCCATGTGCATGTTTATCACTTGGAAAAGAAAGCTTCTATGCACATTTTGCAAAAGCAGTCTGGTAGCTTTGCACATGCAAACACTTTCGCATTTATTGATCTTAGCTACATATTAGCTTTTGAACAAAAGATTACATCATTTTTCTATCATTTTCAACTGCTAAATGTAATTTCATCATGAAGATTTTACTTTAGGCCATTACATTTGTATATGCAAAAAGAAACCTTTCCAGTCTTGGTTAAGTGATAAAAATTGCCTTCCTTGTTCGAATTCATCCCATTTGACAGTACTGACACAACAAACAGACAGTGTGGAGCAACACAAGCAGCTGCAGTATTTGTTGTTCAGTATTATTTCATGATGGATTGCATTCAGTATTCCTTTGTTCATTTTATATTATGTGTTGTGTTTCATAATGAGCTTTGGTTTACGTTTTGTGTGCCTGTCACCATATACTCCAAACTCCAAAAACTAGGGTCTAGCCAATATCAAAGCTCTTCTTTCTGCTTCTCGACGGCTACACACGAACGATCTAACAGATAGATATGCATGGATTGGTGAATAGTGGGCATATTAATTTTCCTCTTAAAAATAAAACAATCAGGTTTAGTTGTTTTAGTTTGTCTTCCAGCATTTCTGCACTTTGTCAACTGCTGTACACCTACAAAAATATTTATTTGGCATCTTCGTATCACGCCCCTATCAAATAGGCCCCAATGTTTGATAGACCATATAAATTTAGGCCTGGCCTGGCCTGGCCATGTTGTCAGTTGATTTTGAGCAGCCTACCAACCCAACACTCACTGCTGCTCACAGAGGCCAGCTCACAGAGGCCAGGCCAGCCTGCCTAAAGTTTTGATACCCATGCAACATCTTTAATGCACAAAGATCAATTTGTTATACCTCTGCTGTCATATCAAGCTCTGCTTCTTTCTCTGCCATAGCTGCAAAAGTGTTGATGGTTCGTTGTCACCAGTTTCGATCCACGCTTCGACTAGAAGTTTCGTTGTTGTTGTGCATTGTTGTTGCCAAAGATTCGGGGTAAAATCCAGACCAGCTTCATCGAGAATAATGATGTCATAATGAAATCCCTGACAAAGGGACCCTTCTGGTGACACATTGCAAACAAAGGTTTATGTTAATGTACACTTTATTCATTTCTTATATTTTCTCTTATGGATCTTATCTGCCGATTGCTGGAAATGATCCCATCCAGTCTTTCTCTTTTGACTGCCAGTAGACTGACTGAAAATAGCTGATTAATCTACTTTTGAAAACTTTAAATTTATATGATTTAAATGTTCCTATAATATAATTCAAAGGTTCAAAATGAGGCCTCGACAGACGTTCTAGTTACACTAAATTTCAATTTTTTTTCCCCGAGGGAGCATCTCTCCGTTCCCCTTAGACCTATACGAGTGCATCTTCGGCGTGAAATGCCCTAGCCTTAAAACTTTACACCCATAACTGAGATGTGTGCAGCTCTAAAATTTTCTTTAAACCCCTGCTCGCATAGACGTCAATCTAAGGTTTTGCTCCACTCAAAAAAAGGCTTCTACGCACACGTTCAATGAAATTAGAAACCATAGCAAAGCCATAATAAATCATAACACAAAACTTGAGACACAGAAAAAAGCAGGAATGATCTTCTGATCTTCTAGATTATAAAAACGATTATATAGCTTTGCCCTTTGCTTTGATTACGTCTGTGCCAAGTCGCCGATGTATCCTCCTATTTAGCGCGGGATCTCTCAGAGACACAGCCAATTTCTTCTTATAGCTCAAAATTTGCAACTACTTAAAACTGTTAACTTTGCGCTTTCACTATGAATGGGAAATCTAATCCATCATGATTGGGATTGATTATGTTGCTCTTTTTCAAACGAAGACAGCTTGATGCCTGATTTGGAGTTGTTTGAGAACGTCTTTGCTTTCAGTTGTGGTGGATCTTCATAGACCTATCTTTTATCTACAGGAGTATATCAAAACGTAATTTCTTCAAGGAGATAGACGTGGAGATTCGCAGAGCTGATTTTTTAGTGTCCAGATGCACAGTGTGATTAGCAAGCGACTGAATGGGTGAGGTAAGCACAAATTTTCTAGAACTATATTTCAGAGTTTGACAATCAAATGAGAAATTTTATTTACTACTATAGTCTGTCTCCAATTAGGTGTCACGTGAAAATGCCCGCGAACAACAGCAATTGAAGTATTTTGCATGAGTAATTTTGCGTTATCGCAAATCTCGCGTGACATCTAATTTGAGACAGACTTTAGTAATGCAATCTATTCTAGTTTTTGGCCTTGATGCAGAGCAAGGTGGTGAGAAATTACGTTCTTGAATAATTTGGCAAATAAGAACACAATTTGCTTGATTTACTTCTCACACCTTGCCTCTCTTTAAACGCAACTGAGCCTTCACACTTGCTAATAAGTTCAAGGTAAATTTCTTATTGACAAAATTTCTTGAATTCTTGAGTTACTTTCAGTGTTTTAATGATACAAATTTAAATATCTTTCAGAGCACACTCTGCAGAACCGAAAAATCACAAAAGATTTGCAATTCATCTTTTTTGTATCAAAGTTTTATACTTTAACTTCCGTGCCTTTCTATTCTAGGCCGTAACCCAAATACGGCATTATGGATATCACAAAAAAGATCACAAATTTCATGTTGTTGATTGTCTTCGTAGCAAGTCCTGGGCAAGCAGGTTTGTTTCAAAACTTCCAATAATCTTCGTGCTAATTCATCTTAGATGGATCTAGCTTTATTGAATATAAGTAAAGATGCTACCGGGTAAGTCAAAAAAGGTATCGACGTTTGAAAGCCTTTAGCGCTCAAACCATTTTTCAGATTACTATAAACTGATAATAGCTGTGTAGCAAACGCAACAACTTAGATGAGAAAATTCACTTTGTCAAAATCGGTCGTATCGTTCTCAAATTACAAGCGATTTTATCAAAATCCTTTTGATCAAATTTGCTCACTCACATTTGATCAAAATCCAGCCTCATGATAATAGAAAGTAAACAAAAAAGGCCGAAGGACTGTCCAAATGGATACGATTATGCAGCAGCCTCTTTACATACCTAGAAAAAATTTGAGCGACAAGATAGACTGATAAAATTTGATTATGATAGCTTTGGGGGTGGGGTTAAATTGCTAGCAAATTTTAAGCCTATTTTGAAAGATTTTGAGATGAAGCATTTCTATAAAATCGCTTGAAATATGAGAACGATACGACAGATTTTTACAAACCAAATTTCATAATCTTAGTTTATATGTTTTTTGACTCGCCCGGTATTTATTTTCATGTCTCATATCGTTTGAGTTAGATATTGATGCATTGATCTTGCTTTCAGCTTGAAAATAACTGACATCGAAAAGAAGGGCTTTTGACCCCAAACTTTACTCCTCCTTCCCAGGGCAATTTTCAGCTCTTCGTTTGTCAACTCGTCCCAGGTTTCACGCCACACAGGTGTAGGTTTCACGCCACACAGCCACAAAGTCCTTTTCTTTTTGTTTCTATTTCCGTTTGTTTGTATTTATCAGTAACCATCGTTTACATGTAGCTGTTTTTGTAAATGTAGATTTAGGTGTAACTTTAGTTAAATGTTCTCTATGTAATGACCCTGGGATAGTCATGGGTTCTTGCTTCCCGGGTTATCATCCTTGTTATGTAGTTAAGTAGTTTGTAAGTATAGTCTTAAGTACCTCATTCTTGTAAATTTTTATTTTGAATATAAAAAAAAAAAAAACTCGTCCCAGGGTGAAATTGGCTTGAACTGAATCATGGCCAAGAAACAAATTCAATCTTGCTATGGAGTCGTTGTTGTTTCGTCAATTGTAAGGTGAACCTCCTTCTATATGACGTAACAAATATCATGAACGATTTGCAAAATCTGGAAACGATTATCTGCATGGATTCTGGAGATTAGTAGTCTCGATTGATAGTCTGGTCATTGGCAAAGAGATGTGAATTTCTGTGCGATTGAATGACAATATCGCTTGTGTCTCTGACTGAAATATTCTGGAAAACCTTACACACGTATTTTGTTGCAAGAAACTCTTTAAGAAAGAAATCTCTCACATCACTAAAAAATCAAGATTTGATTGATAAGCTGTGTAAAAGAAATTGTTTCCGATTTTTCAAAAAGTGTCGCATTTTGTCTCAAGTTCATTCCGTCCCAAACTTTTGGATGTTAAAGTACAGGAAAACATTACCTTACTCAAGACTCTTTTTTAAGTTTAGGAAGTCCAAAGTATATTTTCGCTTCTCTATTCCACTATTTTATTCGGTATTGCTTGAGCAATATCTAGACAGAGGCATGGGACGACTGCACTTTAGCGGACCAGCTTTATGTCATATCTCTCAGGAACGTATTTGACCAAATACCCTACTAACCCTAACTAAACCCTACCTCACCATAACTAACCCTAACTTACCCTAGCTAAACCTAACTTACCCTAACTAACCCAAACTAACCCTTACTTACCCTAACAACCCTTTTCCAAAACCTAACTCTGACCCTAACCCTTACCCCATGACACATAACTTGCCGATATTGAAAGCTGGTCCGCTAAAGTGCAGACTAGCCGTAGGAACTTCGAAGAAACTCTTAAGACTTAAGAAATTTTTATCTGAGAATATGAGAATTTTAAGAAACTTCAAATACTGGGCCAAATCTTATTGTCTTAAAAAATGTCAAAATTTGGTCAAAGACTTATATTTGTTTGATTTTTCTTGCAGCAAAATTGTCGAAAACAAAAGGGAAGAGCACACCCTATCTGTCTTCTCTTGCAGCAAAATTGCCGACAACGAAAGGGAACAGCACCATCACCGGCTATTTCGCCGTCCATTCTCCAATAATTCGTGGTGGCACAGCAAGGTGTGGGCCTATCAATGTCCAAGATGGCGTCATACTCCTCGAAGCTTTCCGATACGCAATCAACGTTACAAATCATATGGGAATCTTGCCAAAAGGCTTCACGCTAGGTTATGAGCTTTACGACACTTGCAAAAGCACTGTCGAGCTAAAGAAACACATTTCTCCGACTCTTTTCTCAGAAGAGGAGAAACTAACCGGGGTGGTTGGTCCGTACACCTCTAGCGAGGCAGTCCTCGCCGCCTCAGTCTTCAGTGTCTTCAAAACAACAGAGATAAGTTACAAGGCGAGTAGCCTCGAACTGGAGGACAGAGGCAGATACAACAACTTCTTCAGAACAGTGCCTTCGGATAGATTCGAGGCTAAAGCAATATTGGACATCATCAAGCATTTCAAGTGGTTGTATGTGTCTTGCATAAGCTCGCATGAACGGCAGCAAGGGGTTTTTGTCTTAAAGTCGTTGATTGAGAATGATGGAAGGTGTATTGCCAAGCAGGTATCGCTGCCTGAGATACCAAAAACAGCAACATATCAAGATGCAATCGACTCGGTTTCTGTTAACAAAAAAGCAAAAGTTGTCATCTTATTCACAACTAGGGAAGACACAATTGGGTTGCTGGGTGCAGCTAAGAAAAACGGGTATGGCAAGGGTGTTGTCTGGATTGGGGGCACAGGCTGGGGTAATCTGCTCATGCAAAACGACTTGAAGGGGATTGGTGATGGGGCAATATCTTTGAATTACCCCTCTCATGAACATGACACCGGTTTTAAAGATTATTTCTGCTCGCTGAATCCAAAAAGAAATAAATATGGTTATTTCAAAGAGTTCTGGCAGTCTGTTTTCGATTGTACGTATGATAGTAGCAAGGACTATGACAAGAAACTTTGCACTAACCGCGAGAAACTTCGTGAAGGCAAAGAATTCCCTAGATTTACAACGATAGGCCCGGTCATAGATGCCGTCTATGTTTACGCACAATCATTGACGAATAGTCTACAGAAAACTTGTGGGGAACATATAACTATCGGTTGCGTCAAAAGCAACTATTACTCCAGCATTCTACACTGGATAAAATTATCTCTTTCGACTGATGTTTTCAAAAGCTTAAACAAAAATGATAATATATCGTTCGATGCTGTTGGAGGAGTGAAAGGCAAGTTCGATATCTTAAACCTTGTTTGGAAAAACAGTGTTTACGTGTATGAGAAAATTGGTAGCTGGCAAGCAGGCACTGGCAGAGAAGGGTTGCTGGATATACCTACGAAAATTCATTGGCCTGAAGGAGTGAAAGGGCCTGTCCTGTCGAGATGTAGCGAGCCCTGCAAGCAGGAAATTGGGGAGGTGAAGAAACCGACGTGGACCATAAAAGAAAAACATTGCTGTTGGGATTGCCACCAATGCGAGGCCAATGATATTGTGTCAGTTAATGAAACCTGTATTACATGTGGAAATGACTATGAACCGGACAAAACTCGGTCAAAATGCAATAAACTGACAGAAGTCTCGGTCTCGTTTAATCATCCGGTCGGTATAGCTGCAATCGCATTGTCCGCACTTGGTATACTGCTTACAACGTTTGTGATAGGGCTGTTCATTTATCACAACAAAGCGCCGATTGTCAAAGCCTCCGGACGTGAGCTAAGCTACTTCATGTTAATTGCAATCTACATTTGCTTCGCAGCGGCTATCGTGTTCTTATGCCCACCAACTAAGACTATCTGCGGGATACAACGGTTTATTGCGGGACTTAGTTTGAATCTGTGCTATGCCTCGCTCTTGCTCAAAACTAATCGACTGTACAGAATCTTCAAGCATGCTACATTGTCAGTTGCTAAGCCGTCTCTAACAAGCCCACTGTCCCAAGTTATCATCGCCCTAGCTATCACATCCATTCAAGTTCTACTTGGCGTCGTTTGGTCCATCGGCGATCCGCCGAAAGTTTACCGCCATTATCCGACAGGCAAGAACTACGTCATGCTGTATTGCAAAACTGATGCTTATATCATGGAGCTGAACTTGTGCGTTTGCCTCGTATTGATGCTAGCGTGTACGTGGTTTGCTTTCAAAACACGCAATTTCCCGAAGAATTTCAATGAGTCGAAGAGCACGATGCTTACGATGTACGCAAGCTGTTTCGTATGGGGCGTGTTCCTCCCCATATTCATTCTCTCCGACAACAAAAACCAGTACTCCCAAACGTATACTATTGTGTTATTCTGCGACATCATTGCATACGTTACGCTGGCTGGTTTGTTTGGGCCTAAAGTTCGTATCATATTTTGGCCTGGAATGGTCACGGATGCGAGTCAAGCTGGTGCCGCTTCGAGGGTGGATGGCCTTGCGTTGAAAAAGAATACGCTGATGACACGTACTACAATTTCGTCATATCCGGCAGTGATTACAAAGTTTGTTGATGCCGTAGATGCTCCTTTAACATACGAAATGCATGATGGGAGAGACAGAGCAACATCAACAACGGACTTGCATCTGTAAACAGTGAAAAGAAACTATAAGCTTGGATTCTCCTTTCTCTACACAAGGCAAGTTAATCCAGACTGAATTGTAGAAATAAAAACTAACTTTTAATGAGGCCCCCTAAGGGATCTCGGGCTCCGAGTCTCCAGGGCAAATTTCAATGGGCTCCGGGCTCCCAAAGGCAAAATTGTCGTGCTCCAGGGCTCCATTGCATAGTTTTCAGGGCTCCAGCTCTTAATATTCGTGAAAAAATGATTTTGTCAGTTTTAGCAAAAAGTTGCGGCGTAGTGGGGTCGTTTTCTTGCTCAACCGATAGCTCTTGGCAAGGAAGACAGACGGGAAACATTTACACCTACTACAACCATGTAGTTTTCATTATTGAATTGAATGTTAGACTCTTATGCGTGTTTTTTCATATTTCGATAGATAGATTGTTTTGTGAGCAGCTAGTAAATGTCTGGAGACTAGGATATCTGAAAACCGACTTTCTGTGCTCGTTAGAGCGAAAAGCAAAGTTACCTTAAAGGTCTGAAAATAGATTGTTTGTGAAGAATCTCCTTAGAACATTATCTATTTATCAATTTCAACTGCAAGTTCTGATCTTTTAAAAAGGGAAGATACACGCTCTGACGCAGTGAGCTACAAAATGTATAAAATTCCTAACTGAAAGAATTCCAAACATATAAAGTAAAGATTTCCAGAAATGATGTCTCGAAGGAACTCAAAAATTCATTTTAGAGTTAATTTTGAGATCTACTAACAAGCTAAAATAGTTTTACATCTTATTCCCATAGTTTTCGTAAACGAATGTAAGCGGTTTTTTGCTTGGTCTTCACAAATAAAATTGTTTGAGTTACAGGCAGGGCCGTCACGAACGGGGGGGTGTGGGTGTGGGTGTGGGGGTGTGACACCCCCCTGGAAAAATGGCTGTCGGCAAATGAAGCTCCAGTTAGAATTTGCCGTCAAATTTATATCTGAAAGTAGGAAGCCCTGATCCAGTTATGCTTCGGAACATTGTTGNTTTTTTTTTTTTCTATATTGCTACCTAGCATCCGAAGGTAGTTTTAGGACACTGAGGAGCTAAGCTTATCGAGCAATGTCCTGGTCCTTCCTCTCGATATGACCACACCTCGCGATTCCTTTAGCCTGGAATTACAGAGAGTTGGCGACTCTCCTCACTCTACGTAGCAGGCTAGACAGCGAGGGGACTCGAACCACCAACCCTCAGGTTGGTAGTCAAGCGCGCTACCTATTGAGCCATCCCCGCTTATTGAGCCATCCCCACAAAATGCTTGCGACGTGGCCAAACGGACAAACATTGCTTGGCGAGCAAATCTCAAATGTTTGGCAAACAACGCTTGCTCGTATCACCAATGTTTTATGTGTTATATGTAGTGTCAAGCGCAATTGAACGATAAAAATGTCTTCAAGTTAGGGAGGAGCAGTTAATGTTTATCATTTAAGTGTTCAAATTTTTGCAAACTAAGTTAATGAGCCATTGTTAACCATGATCGTTTGCGCGCCAAATGAAAAGTAAAACAAACAGAACCTAGGCCAGAAACGACTTTGATATCGTACGAAATTCAATTTTGGGGCCGCAAAGGCTCATGGTTAGCTATGGGTTTTTTAAAAGAGAAGGATATATCGTTTTTCACAAAAGAATCATGCACGCATGACTAAAATACTCTTTGCAGAGCCATTTGAAGCCGCAGCATTCGAATACAAAGAAGAAGATCGGTACAGCCAACACTGATACATGATACATTTCTACGCATATTAATAAATCAAACAAGACGTAACTTTGGTGAAAACTGCAGCTAGAAAGATTATTTACATTTCAAAGCTAATTCAAGGTGATAACATGGGTAGTTAGACACAGCAGTTGTACTTACATTGCCTTCATGATAAGAGTGATTCTGTTTCCTATCCTTGTGTCAGCCGCCATTTTGAAAGTCCTGTTGTTAAGGAGGTCTGTATAGATAAACAATTTCCTCCGCAGCAGCATATTAGTTGCGGCGCTCCTCCATAAAAGCACACATGCAGTCTCTAACCACCCATGGTGATAACGAGCAGATTCTACTAGATACTGGGTGGGTCAAAACAAGGACAGAGCAATAACGGCGTTTGGATTGTTAGAACAAAGAGATTCGGAAGACAAATCAAAGAGACTTTATGGTTGATTAATCGAGATGGAAATATAAATAAATCTGCAAAATATATGACGCTATTTGCGTGTCTGAAAGAGCTGCCCTTCTAATAAGAAAGTGAGCTTGGTAAATGAAATAGGGTTTGCCAAAAGTAGAAAGATAAATCTGAAATCCGAAAAAGTAAGTTTTTATCAAAGATCGAAAGATAAATTTGAAAATCTACGGTGACAATGTTCTGTCTTTGGCTTAGAATTCGAGTACTTTGTGTATATCGTGGTGGATATTTAGATCTATGCAGTGGCGTGGTGGCTCCAAATTGGCTGGGGGGGCACAACCAATTTTTGGCGCCCCCCAGAAAACTGTGACAATTATCTGTTGTACAACATATCCAGACTTTTGAAAGCTAATTCTTTCTTCAGACGATGCGTTGAAACCAAATGATGACAATTCCTTGGCAGCCCATTCGAACAAGTATCAGACGGTTTGGGGAGGGGCAAAATCCCAGTGCTAGCGGAGCGAGCAAAAATTTTTGAGACCACGCCCTTTAAACCGTTGGAAAAAGCCCCTCTTGTGAAAATTTCACCTTTTAACTGAGAAAAATCAACGCGATATCGAGAGGCTTCTCTGGAAAATTTTTGCAATTAGAGTATCAAAATCTCGAAGAAATACCTTGTTATATAAGTAAACTAATGAAAATTGCATGATTGAATATACCTTTCTTTCTCTTTTGCACAATTGGCGAAAATTGATATTCGCTGGCTGGGGCTCCGGGCCCGCGAAAGTAGATTTAGCGATTCTAAATCCCAAGAGACTGAAACTTCAGAGTGAAATTTTAGGCTTCAAGAACGCGATTGATACACTAATGTCATTGAAGTGAGGCAAAGAATGTACAAATGATATCAAAGTCCTAAACCCCCTTCCTGAAGACTGAAGCCCACAATAGCACCTTCCATTCTATTTTCCCACATGCGACGGGCATGTTTGATTTCAGTTTACAAAGAAAATCAGGTGTGGAAGATATTCCAAAACATTTTTCCTTGAGTTTAAGCTTGGTTCACACTAGAGTAAAAACGCGCTAGAATTGGGATAGTGAGAGCAATCTCTATGCACACTTTAAATGCTTTTTTAGTGAGTTATTGCTTCCAAATGTAACTACTTTACACATCCAAACATCTTCAAAGTCCCTATAAAATCTCAAATTGAGACAAAATAAGTTCGACGCTTTTCCTCGTATTTCCAATACATTCTAAACGCTATTTCACTTTAGTTTGAACCAAGCTTACGTTCGGGCTTTTGGCGCCCTCTTAAAACGTTGGGCGCCTTCGGCGCCCCCATCTTTTCACGTCGCTGGGGGGGCACGTGCCCCCCCTGCCCCCCCGGCCACCACGCCACTGGATCTATGCGTCTACTTTCGATAAGCATTATGTCTGTTGCTAAATTCAACTTGCAAAAGGCGTGGCACTTTTTCATGCCCTCCGCACCCAGACTTCTGCGTATTTGATGCGGCTTCGTTTATTTAGATTTTCTCATAGAAAACGCGTTGCTATTGTTACGATCTGCAGTTGATAGACCATTTTGACATTTAGAAAAAGGGTCTGGGGAGAGCAATATTTTTCTGGTAAATGGCGGAGACAAATCTTGTAAATGGCTGCCACAGCGCTTTAACGAATGATAAAGTGAACTCATATTGTGGAGCTTAGTTTATCATTCGTTAAAGCCCCGTGGCAGCCATTTACCAGATTTGTGTCCACTTTTTACCAGAAAAATATTGCTCTCCCCAGACCCTTTTCTAAATGTCAAAATGGTCTATTGTTACGATCTGCCCTTGTTTCAGGTTGTTTACTACAGCACAGACATGCGTAAATTAACACTGATTTCTTGCCTTCGAATTCTTAAGAATTCTTGTTTAAAGTGGCCTTTGCAACCGGCATGCCTTGCACGTGCCATCTCTTTGTTGTCGGCCATTTTAGTGGACCACTAAAATGGCCACACGAGATCACAAAAGGATGTATTCACGAAGCATGCCTGTTGCAAAGGCTCCTTTAATGTGAAGAGTTCTTAAGAATTTTTACAAAGTCTTCAAAATTTCATGAAGTTAATGTTTACATGGCTTGTATCGTAAGTTTATCAATCAAGAATGTTATACCGGTCTATGGTGTAGCTGTTACATATAATTATGATATCAATATCTAAATAAAAAATCGAAGTTATAACGATTTACTCACAATATCATCTTTTTAGTTCAGCATCTTAAAGGCTCTTGGGCAACCAGCATGCATTGCAGCCCTATTTGTAAAGGTGGCCTAATTTCATGCTGCATGAAATAATTTTGTGATGTCAGTCAAGTCAGCAACACATCGCGAACGGGGAAGACAGCCTCGTACAGAATAACTGAAATCGATATACTTGCTAGAGTCTTCTTATGCGGATCCATGAAATTCTACGAATAAAAACAAGCGATCGCAATGCATGCCGGTTGCCCAAGAGCCTTTAAACATTCGCAGTTTAAAGACATAAGATTCCGTATTAATTATATATGAATTATTTACTGTTTTTATATCTGTCTATCTATCTCTCGCACAAGAAAGGATAATACGGGTGCGTGTCCCAAAAAAGTCCCTTGCTTGAAAAAATACCAAAATTCTATTACCACGCCAATCTTCAAATTTATTTTTTTAGCAAGTAGGCCAAGGATTGATTTTTTCCGAGATGCAGGCATGGGACATGATGCACCGATCTTTTGGGAATGGAAGACAAGAATAACAGAATTTCTTGCCCATTAGTTGACCAGCTCATTTGTGTGCACCTCTGTTGATCAATTTGAGTAGAAAAGATTAGTAAACTTTGCGTACAACGTTGTTTTCTTTTGTCGTTTCCATCGTTTCCCTCTCGACCATTCTGCTAGTCCGCCATTACAATTTTTCAAATTTTCACCTTCGCAAACGATGTATACAGAGTTTAAGAGAACTGGGCAACTAATTGGTGGGAAATTCTGTTATAATTGCCTTCCCTTCCCAAGAAATCGTAGCCTACGAGTAGATCCATTATGGGTCTACTCATATGCTAAAGGAATCGTTGAATCATCGCCAATGGTGCAGTTTATAGCTTTGACTGACTTAAAAATTAGCAAATTTGGCTCTTTTTAGGGATGCCTGTACCTGAACAAAGAGAAAAAATGCAAAACGAGGCTAACCGGAAACGCTCTTCCTTCCCGCCTTTGCGCAAAATGGCGTCTGCGCCTGTGGCCTCGTTTTCGTTTTACATTTTTTCTCTTTGTTCTGTACCTGTGGTATACTGTTTCATGCAACAATCGTTAAGGGATAATTAAAGTCAGTTACATTTCTGTCTTCTGAAATTGTTTATTACCCCCGTCATGAGGCAGATCATATGATGACGTATTACTGTGCACGTGAACAGAACTGTTGTTGCTGATGTTATCAAGGACGGTAAGCTGTCCTGGTTCGGAATGCTCCTCCACAATGATATGTCTGACATCATCAACTTTGGATGGCTGGCCAAGCTGGGACAGAATGACGGGGCTATCGTTGACGGGGGCTTTGCCGACAAGCAAACGAATCTTTGGCATGAAGAAACCGATAAGCGAGATAAAGCCGATAATATCACAAAATATCGCGATTGTGTATGTGCGAAAGAACGAATCGATATCGCTTGACATGAGATATGTCGGCAAAAACACTCCCCAGGCGAAACAGCTGAAGTACAGCGTAAACATAATGCTTTTCGTTTCGTTGTAATTCTTGGGGAAATGGCGAGTGCGAAATGCGTACCATGTGCAAGCCAACATCATCAGAAGGCAAATTATCAAATTTAGGACCATGGTGTACGGATCATTGAAACAGAATTCCTGATAATTGTCTCGTGTTTTCGGGAAGACATATTTGACTCGAGGGCTGTCCCCAATAACCCACACAATGCCAAGTAGCAATTGAACGAATGTGATTCCGAGGCTGACTAAAACTTGCGAAAGAGGGCTGATGAGAGAAGGTCTTGTTGTTGTCATCTTGGCAGACTGGAAAATCCGGAATACTCTGTTTGTTTTCAGGAACAGTGGTGCATAAATAACGCTAAAACTCAGACCAGCGATGAATCTTTGCATGCCACACACGATGACGGCAGGTTTGCTCAGGAAGATAACAGGCGCTACGAAGGAGAGGTAAATTCCAGTTATCATGAAAAAGCTCGACTCACGACCTGATGCTTTGACGATGGGTGATGAGTAGAATTTTAGAAACAAAACGACTACGAATGAAGTCCCAATAAAGCCAAGAATTGAAACGGTTAATATCAAAGATCCGACCGTACTTGTGTAAGTGATTGTGTTTTCCCGTAGAGCAGCGCAAGCATCACGTGCTCTGTTAGGCATTTCTTTTGACAGGCAAGCGATGCACGTGTTATTCACAATCTTGTCGTTAGCAGCACATTTTATACAATTCCAACAACAGTGCTGGTCCAGTCCCTGCTCTTTTTTTATTTCACCTTTGACCTTTTGGCATGGTTCACTGCAAACTGACCTGGGTACCCTCTTTTCACTCCGGTTGCCCCAATAGATCGTCTTATTATCAAACATCTCTAAATTGCCTGTTGTTGTTACATTGTTAGAAGCTCGCCATGTTCCAATACGGTCGTAAACAAAGCTGTTTTGTTTCTTACCAAAGTTCAGGATATCATATCGGCCTATGACCCCTCCTCTAGTGTCAAAGGTCACGGAACGGTTGCTGGGGATGGATGCAAAAGTTGGGCTTTTCTGGAAATTGATCGAGAGGAATCTTGATTGGCTTATACCATGAATTACACAGATCTGCGGCGTAAAAGGGCAGCTGGGTACTTCTCTGTAAAAGCCCCGAAAAGCCGCAAGCGTTGCATCAAATACAGGTTGGACATTCGTGTACGCATTCCAGCCTTTATCTTCTGTAAGCTTTTCGGTTCCATTGCAAGGGGGTCTATTTTTAGAATTCGCAATCAAAGATGTAGAGCAGTTGAACAGCGCTTCCCAGTACTCAGCAAAGAAAGTATAATTGTTGTTTGCTGGATTGAGGGACAAAAAATGACGCTTAAAGTCGTCAATTGGCTCATTCGATGAGTAAATGAGGCTAAGAGCCCCAGCAGCAACTTCCTCCAGCCCATGCTCTTTCAAAGCCAAATTTCCCCAGCTTGTGCTCGCCAGCCAAACGAATCTGCCAGGAGCCACGTTGAGCCGCTTCGCAGCTGTCAGCAACCCTATGATGTCTTCTTTTTTCGTAAACAAAACGATAACACGTACTTTTTTGTCGCTAAGAAAACTCGCGATTTCTTTCTCGTAAGTTGCAGCGGATCGAGCGCACGGCAGCGTTGATTTACGTGCAAAGCATCGCTTGTCTTTTTCGACAACCTTTTGAAACAGCGTAAGTGCGTCTTGTTCGTTGCATGACGAAATAGCGGAGAAGTAGTTCCATTTGAAATGCTGAATGATATTCAGCAACGCTTCCACTTGATAGCTATCCGATGGGACAGTACGTAAGATCATCTCGTGCTTATTACGATCATCGAAAACAGCCGAATTTGCGCCGTAACTCAAGGTAGGTATACGCCAAACATTAAAAACATGTGACATTTCGAGAGCTTCGTTCGAAAGACTCGGGCCTACGACAGCCACAATCTTGAGGTGATATTGACCAGAACATAATGACTTAATCACTTTTTTCAAATTCCACGAGCTATCGCAAGTATCAACGGCTCTATAGCCGATAGTATATGGAGCTAGTTTGAGACTGTTTGCGAATCTGATAGCATAGCGAAATGCTTCGTAATAGATAATGGCATTCTGTGTATCAACCTCACCGCAATATTTTCCTGAGGCATCTGAAGAATGAAAGGTAAAGACGCCAGTGAATGAGTAGTCTCCTGATTCTGATGCCAAGTCAACTATGAGGAAAGAAGAAATTAGTTAATAGAGCTGTAAATTCAGGTCAAATCAAGTCAAGTCAAGAAAATCTGTATCATTCTGAGTTATATCAAGTCAAGTCAAGTCAAGTCAAGTCAAGTCAAGTCAAGTCAAGTCAAGTCAAGTCAAGTCAAGTCAAGTCAAGTCAAGTCAAGAAAAGTCGAGTCAAGTCAAGTCAAGTCAAATCAAGTCAAATCAAGTCAAAACCAAGTAAAGCCATGTCAAGTTAAGCCAAGCTAAGTTAAGTCAAATCAAGTCGAGTCAAGTCTATTCAAATATATAATTTATATAATTATAAGTTATGCATCATGTCAAGTCAAATCAATTCAAATCAAGTCAAGTCAACCCATGTCAAGTCAAGTCAAATCATTTCATGGCAAATCATATCGTGTCAAGTCATTCAATACCAATTCAATCATGTCACTTCAAGTTTAGTCAAGTCACGTATCAAGTCAAGTTAGTAGGCTTAAATAAGCTGTAAATTACTTCTCACCTACTGTAAATAAATGAATGATGATGATGATGAACTCAAGTCAAGGCATGTCATGGCATATCAAGTCATGTCATTACATATCCATGTGTTTTTATGTCAGGTCATATAAAGTGACAAAAGTCAGCNAAGTCAAGTCAAGTCAAGTCAAGTCAAGTCAAGTCACGTCAAGTCAAGTCAAGTCAAGTCAAGTCAAGTCAAGTCAAGTCAAGTCAAGTCAAGTCAAGTCAAGTCAAGTCAAGAAAAGTCGAGTCAAGTCAAGTCAAATCAATTCAAATCAAGTCAAATCAAGTCAAATCAAGTCAAAACCAAGTAAAGCCATGTCAGGTTAAGCCAAGCTAAGTTAAGTCAAATCAAGTCGAGTCAAGTCTAGTCAAATATATAATTTATATAACTATAAGTTATGCATCATGTCAAGACAAATCATGTCAAGTGATATCAAGTCAAATCAATTCAAATCAAGTCAAGTCAACCCATGTCAAGTCAAGTCAAATCATTTCATGGCAAATCATATCGTGTCAAGTCATTCAATACCAATTCAATCATGTCACTTCAAGTTTAGTCAAGTCACGTATCAAGTCAAGTTAGTAGGCTTAAATAAGCTGTAAATTACTTCTCACCTACTGTAAATAAATGAATGATGATGATGATGAACTCAAGTCAAGGCATGTCATGGCATATCAAGTCATGTCATTACATATCCATGTGTTTTTATGTCAGGTCATATAAAGTGACAAAAGTCAGCTTAAGTTTCAAACGAATAATTCAAAAAGTCACCTTGCATAGTTTTCCCTATCAACAGAGCAGCAATGACAAAAACCAATATTGTCGGAATTTGATTTTTACCCATGGTGGGAACTTCTAGGTTGATCATGTCGTTGAATCTACAAAGGAACATGGCTATTAAGATCTGTCAAGAAAACTGATTCGAACAAATTTAAAACTTCTAACGTCATCTCCAGTGAAAACACGAGCGATAGGACACCATGTGTGTGTATCAGCGTTAATTTTTATTAGTAGCGAGCCACCTTAACCCATTGTGTATCTGCTTGAATCTATTTTTGATTAGCAATGAGCCACCTTATCGCTGATCCACGAATCAAAATGTTTTTAGTAACGTGCCACCTTAAGTGCACATCCATCACGGTTAAGGTGGATCTGCACTTAAGGTGGCTCACTAATACAAACAATTTAATACGTAGATCAGCGATAAGGTGGCTCACTACTAATCAGAACTAGACGCTAAACACATATACAATGGGTTAAGGTAGCTCGCTACTCGTGAAAAATTAACACTGATATACAGTTGGTGTCCTATCGCTCATGGAGAAAACAGAAATCAAGCATTTCTTATTATCTCTGCTTCAAACACTGGATATTTCTTCTGGCAGCTCGCTTTTATGTAAATAAGACATGATCACAGGGAAACAGCGGCGGCGCCAGCCACCGCGAAGTGTGGGGGTAAGTAATGACGGGGTCCGGGGGCGAAGCCCCCGGAAAAATTTTCAGGGCCACGCCCTTCATATCTTAGGGAAACGCCCTTTTTGAACNAAAACTGATTTGAACAAATTTAAAACTTCTAACGTCATCTCCAGTGAAAACACGAGCGATAGGACACCATGTGTGTGTATCAGCGTTAATTTTTATTAGTAGCGAGCCACCTTAACCCATTGTGTATCTGCTTGAATCTATTTTTGATTAGCAATGAGCCACCTTATCGCTGATCCACGAATCAAAATGTTTTTAGTAACGTGCCACCTTAAGTGCACATCCATCACGGTTAAGGTGGATCTGCACTTAAGGTGGCTCACTAATACAAACAATTTAATACGTAGATCAGCGATAAGGTGGCTCACTACTAATCAGAACTAGACTCTAAACACATATACAATGGGTTAAGGTAGCTCGCTACTCGTGAAAAATTAACACTGATATACAGTTGGTGTCCTATCGCTCATGGAGAAAACAGAAATCAAGCATTTCTTATTATCTCTGCTTCAAACACTGGATATTTCTTCTGGCAGCTCGCTTTTATGTGAATAAGACATGATCACAGGGAGACCAGGAAATAATTGCTGCTAAGAAATAAAAAATTGTCTTTCTTCGTCCTCTGTGTCCTTGGTGTTGTGGCGCTGTGTTGTAATCCACTAACTTTACAACCAGAACAGCTAGGCGGACGGGGTTCAAATCCTACCAGCACCTCTTGCGTCATGACAAGGGGTCGCGGACTCGATTAGCGCTTAGCTACTTCTGCGATCCCAGCGCTTGGCGCTAAAAACCGCAACTTCACCTCCACCCTAACCTTGGTTGTTTTTGTTACGGAGCACAGGGGACCAAGGCACAAGGAACAACGAAACACATCGTCGACAAAGAAAGACAATCTTAATTTTTTAGCAGCAATTATTTCCCAGTTTCTCTGTGATAAGATTTGTTTTTTTGTTTATCTTCAGTTTTAAATTTTGACCAGATTGGAAACGATGTTTATGATAACGCAAGAGAAGCTCAGAATTTCAACCACATTTTCATCAGAGGCAAATAATTGCCCGAATGTTATTAATAAAATATTAAGTTTAATTAAGGATTCTCAGCAGGAATGTCAAATTCTAACTTTTATAATCTGTGGAAAGTTATTTTCACTATGACTTTTAAATAGTGGTTGTGTTATTTTGGTTTAGACTGATTACATGAGTCCTTTTTTCCCCTGTGCTCTTTGACTTGATGATGTCGCTTCGGTCAACAGAGACTCATAATATTACTCTGAAAAACTTGACCCTATTTAGGCCCTCACACACAAGAAATAGAAGATTACGGAAAAGATGGCGTCGGGGGCATTTAACCAAGATGCATTGCGTTCTATAATGGAATCAACGTTGATTCTATAGAAATTCGATCACTAAAATTTGCATGCATTTTTTTGAACATAGAAAAAACTGTAATTTTGAAAACGCTCAATAACCCTAACTAGCCCTAGATTACTCTAAAAACTCTATCCTGAAACTAACCCTAACCCTTACTGTATGACATACAACAACCCAACATTCGACTGCCGCCTGCTAAACTGCACTCTAGCTAAAAGTGAATTATAGAATATATCTGTGAAGATTTTAGCCGGTTGGGCTAGTCTGCACTTTAGCGGACCAGTTTTCAATATCGACAAGTTATGTGTCATGGGGTAAGGGTTAGGGTTAGGTTTTGGAAAAGGGGTTTTTGGGGTAAGTTATGGTTAGTTAGGTTAGTTAAGGTAAGTTAGGGTTAGTAGGGTAATGTAGGGTTTAGTTAGGGTTAGTAAGGTATTTGATCAAATACGTTCCTGAGAGATATGACATAAAGCTGGTCCGCTAAAGTGCAGTCGTCCCGCCGGTTGAATATGGATTGAATATTTATCAGCTGTCGTCAAAAAGGTGGGTCAGCGCAGACGTTGGAAATCATCAAGATATCACTTTAAAAAATCACCTTGCATAATTCGACAATCAAATAATACATGTAAGAAGTTTGCTAAACTTTGCTGCGATGTTAAGGAGTTAATGTACTTGCAAATGTGTATTTACATACACTTAACAAGGGCGAATTTTCTGATTGATATTCGCAATAACACACAGCAATAACGTTACGTCTAAAAAGACAGCACTACACTCCAGAGCCAAGAGAATAAAATTTTGCTTAAATTAACCTGAGATATGATATTATATGATGGTTAAATTGATATGAAGAATTGCAAATTGCTCTCTTTAAATGATCCATATAGTACTCCGTACAACTAAGGGAGTCGCTAAAGTAACAGACGATAGTACCGCAGATTAAGTCTATTCTACGAGATTGTCAATAATCAAACCCCCCCCCANATTCGCAATAACACACAGCAATAACGTTACGTCTAAAAAGACAGCACTACACTCCAGAGCCAAGAGAATAAAATTTTGCTTAAATTAACCTGAGATATGATATTATATGATGGTTAAATTGATATGAAGAATTGCAAATTGCTCTCTTTAAATGATCCATATAGTACTCCGTACAACTAAGGGAGTCGCTAAAGTAACAGACGATAGTACCGCAGATTAAGTCTATTCTACGAGATTGTCAATAATCAAACCCCCCCCCCCAATATTTGCGCGACTACATTCCCGATGAAAATGTCATACAATACAATCTACGTCGTCCCACCTTGCTTAGAGCGGGTATACAATCTACGTCGTCCCACCTTGCTTAGAGCGGGTATATCACATGCACTAAAATTTCACAAAAGTTTTTTCCCATTCTGTATTAAAGCATGGAATGACCTTGGCCCCGATATACGAAATGCTCCGACAATATCCTCATTCAAAAATTTACTAACTTCTAATATTCGCCCCACTCAAAAATCGTTGCACGGTATTATCAACCGTTGTAAGTCATCCATTATAACCAGACTTCGAGTTCATTTCTCTGACTTACACGAACATAGATTTGATCATAACTTTGCTTGTGAAAGTCCTATGTGTAAATGTGATTTAGGGGTCGAGTCTACGATCCACTACTTCCTGCACTGCCGCCAATACCCACTTCACAGAAGGAACCTGCTTGATAAGGTATCTGATGTAGTTGGCAATGACATAACTCAACTGCCAGACGACCATTTATGTGATCTGCTTTTTTTTGGAAGTAATGCTTATAACGAGAAAGCAAACGAAATGATACTGAAATGTACTGTTGAATTCGTCAAGCAAACTAAACTATTTCGATGAGCTTTGGTCGTTGCCTCTTACATCTGGTAGATTGAATTCTAGGGCCTTGGACTGCTGCGATGACATATACATAGTTTGTATTTCGTACTGTATTGTGATTTTTTTATTTTATGTATAGTTCTGTCCCTTAGGGTGGCTTTGCCCTCCCCTCTGATAGGCGACGGGCTTCCGTTTCTTCGGGGCTCGTCTCTCGCTGGAGCGGAGGGTAGAGTTGCCCTGAGCCGAATTGCACTTGAGGCGTCGTCCTTGAAGCACTTCGGATCCACCAAGCGCGGCAAGGCGACGAAGTTGGATTAATCTGACTTTGCCGAGTGCGCCACATTGAAAGATCGCCTCAATGGCAAATTCGACTCGGCTTTAGTCTTTTCTTAGCGTAGTGTAAAGTTTATTTCAATTTAAAGTAATGGTATATTTGTGATGATGTTGGGTGTGGAGGCGACTCGATAACGTTATGTTTTTTGCCTCCACCTCAACAATAATTAAATTTGAGTTTTGTTTTTCGTGTTTTAAATTTTAGTGATATAAAAAAAAAGGATCAATGATTTCAGGCCTCTTTTTAATGATTTTAAGATGAAGCATTTGGATAAAATTGCTTGTAATTTGAGAACGATACGACCGATTATGACCAACTAAATTTTCTTATCTAAGTTGATATGTTAGCTACTCACATATTTTCGGTGTATAGGAATCTGATCAATGGTTTGAGAGCTACAGACTTTCAAACGTCTGCACACATTTTTGACTCACCCGGTACTTGGAAAGTGAATTACATAGAGTCGGCAAAGTCTATTTTTAGCCACAGCCTAAAGGAACCAGTTTTCAGGAAGTTCTTTATTTGAGAGCAAAATCACGCTTTGTAAATTACAAAAATTCCCTGAATTGACTCAAAGCCTCAGTCAGGCAACGAAGTTGGTATTTTTCGAATCGATTTCATAGTTTTCACACACAATATGATTTCTCAAACAGTGGATATATTTTCTTGATTCATCCAGTATCTAGTACAGAAATCATAGGAAAGCATACACGTATTTTTTTACAAGAAACTAAGAATTTGAGCCAGTGCTGAAAGTTTATTAAAAATTATCAGATATTGAGTACTCAGAGTTTCTTACACGTTTCTTGCGAGTTCCATAACAATCTTTATGATTACTTCCTGTGCCCTTGTGAACATTTCAAGACGAAGTTTTTTTAAGCCTGTCCAATGTTTAGACATTACTTAAGTACTTTCCGAATAACATGATACAGGAAACAAGTGAAAATAAAGTAAAAATATGCCAAGTGCTTCCTTGACTAACGTAAATAGTTGCTTAAATAATTGTTTCCCATTACTGGAGTTTCTTAATTTTTTAGCGATCAAAGAGTCGAATTTCTTATAAAGAGTTTCTTAGAAAAAATACGTGTACATACCATACAAAAATGCCAGCCATGATCGGTACAGGTCTTGAGAAACAATGCCTTGTTCAACAGATTTGCTCCAAGGGTCCGCTATCTGTCGAGTCGGTTTCCCACCCCTTCAAAGAGCACTGATGTCACATTGTGAGCAAATCCAGACTCGGAATGAACTCTAAAAGAAGCAACACATCAACATCAATCGCTTGCAAATAGAATCAATTATTCATGAGACAAATTAAGAACGCATTGTCATAAAAACCGGACCAAGATATCATGGAGTTGGGTCCCTGGATCAAAGGACAAGCAATAATGGTAGCAATGTAAATACACGATCATGCTAAAGATGGAGGCAATGAACTATTTACCAAGATGCATTGCGTTCCAATTACGAATCTTTAACGATTCTATAATTATTCGATTAAAGAACACAATGCATCTTGGTATAAAGTTCCTCCCCGCCATCTAAAAATGTGGGAAAAAGTAACAATCCTTCCAAATAATATGGAGAATAGCCATGGAACAGTCTAAAATCGTGGTGTCCTAAGGTTCAATCATATAGCCATATGGTCTTAACAACAACAACAACGACAACAACAACAACAACAACAACAACAACAACAACGAGAAAACGAGCGAAAGTTAGAGGGACTTATGTAATGCATCTACATATGGTCCGTCTTTTATAAAAAGCAAAATTATTAACAGATGTTCGTAGTGGAATTCCACTTCATAGCCAAGCCGAGCAATTTTTATGCCTTTAGCCCTTTAGGCTAATTGCTGCAAAGCGCATGCGTATGCAGCTTACTAGACGCGATCAACGAAAAAAATCCCGTTGGGTATGTCTTTCAATAGACGTTAGAACAAAAGAGCAATAAGAACAAACGAACAATCACAACAGTTTGTGGTTGGACACAAATTGCCCATTGCTGCAACAAAAGCTACTACTGCAAAACCACCCACTGAAACAAACAGCAAATTAAATGAATCTAATGGGTCATGAAGCTCAATTAGTTTTGTTAATGTTTTTCAAGGCTCTTNTCTTGCGAGTTCCATAACAATCTTTATGATTACTTCCTGTGCCCTTGTGAACATTTCAAGACGAAGTTTTTTTAAGCCTGTCCAATGTTTAGACATTACTTAAGTACTTTCCGAATAACATGATACAGGAAACAAGTGAAAATAAAGTAAAAATATGCCAAGTGCTTCCTTGACTAACGTAAATAGTTGCTTAAATAATTGTTTCCCATTACTGGAGTTTCTTAATTTTTTAGCGATCAAAGAGTCGAATTTCTTATAAAGAGTTTCTTAGAAAAAATACGTGTACATACCATACAAAAATGCCAGCCATGATCGGTACAGGTCTTGAGAAACAATGCCTTGTTCAACAGATTTGCTCCAAGGGTCCGCTATCTGTCGAGTCGGTTTCCCACCCCTTCAAAGAGCACTGATGTCACATTGTGAGCAAATCCAGACTCGGAATGAACTCTAAAAGAAGCAACACATCAACATCAATCGCTTGCAAATAGAATCAATTATTCATGAGACAAATTAAGAACGTATTGTCATAAAAACCGGACCAAGATATCATGGAGTTGGGTCCCTGGATCAAAGGACAAGCAATAATGGTAGCAATGTAAATACACGATCATGCTAAAGATGGAGGCAATGAACTATTTACCAAGATGCATTGCGTTCCAATTACGAATCTTTAACGATTCTATAATTATTCGATTAAAGAACACAATGCATCTTGGTATAAAGTTCCTCCCCGCCATCTAAAAATGTGGGAAAAAGTAACAATCCTTCCAAATAATGTGGGGAATAGCCATGGAAAAGTCTAAAATCGTGGTGTCCTAAGGTTCAATCATATAGCCATATGGTCTTAACAACAACAACAACGACAACAACAACAACAACAACAACAACAACAACAACGAGAAAACGAGCGAAAGTTAGAGGGACTTATGTAATGAATCTACATATAGTCTGTCTTTTATAAAAAGCAAAATTATTAACAGATGTTCGTAGTGGAATTCCACTTCATAGTCAAGCCGAGCAATTTTTATGCCTTTAGCCCTTCAGGCTAATTAACAGAATACATCTGACACTCATCATAGCAAAGCGGATGAAGGAGACGTCCCTGTTCTATTTCATCATTTTCAACAATCGTTTTGTTCCCATCACAGGTGAGGAAGCCATAGACTGATGACATGAGTCTAAGTTTTGCTCTATTAAATTGAATTATATATTTTTACATATATAATTGAATTATATACTGCTAAGTTTCTTTACTAATGACGAAGGGCACAGCCCGATACGTTTAGTGTTTATTTTCTATGGCGTTTTGAGTATTTACAGTTAGAAATTAACGATTTTATTGTTGTTCTCCATTGCTCCCTCTTCAAAATTTGCTTGCCATTCCCAGGTATTTCATCTTCCCTAAAGATTCATGTGCTCCCGTATTTCTAGTCATCCTCATTTGCTCCTTTGCTCTCGAAACCCTTGGCAGAGCCTCATATATCCCGTCATCAGTTGTTGCAATGAGTATCTTCTCGAAACCGATGTTGAAACTATAGTGAATATGTCCTTTCTCAAGCAGATAACCAACGCAATCTTTTGCGGTCGAAGTGTTGCAAGTAAAGAGGATACTGTCACTGGACACTTGTCAAATCCGATGTTCCACAGGGCTCAGTTCCTGGACCATTACTGTTCACTGTTTTTACCAATGCCTTATATTCATAATTCACAATGCCTTTTACATATATTCAACTTCACTATTCGTCGAGAAGACGCAATAAACTTGTGATTACTCGAAAGATATTTAATGTTTTTCAAAAAAAGCGCAAATTTGTGTGGCTGCTTAGCTTGTGTGGTGAACAATTCACCTCGAAAAAGCCTCTAAATTTACACACCTAATCACGAGGTTGCTGGAAATCATAAAGCACATTGCATACCACTGATTGTGGGAACAGAGTTGATTCATTCAAGAACACATTTGGTTGAAGTCTCTCTGTTTCTCTCTGGATATTAGTGTTCTTCAGAAAAGCGCAAATTTGTGTGGCTGCTTAGCTTGTGTGATGACCAATTCATATCGAAAAGGACTAAAAATTTACACACCTAATCACTAAGTTGTTATAAATCACAGAGCACATTGAATACCACCGATTATGGGAACAGAGAGAATTTATATTCAAGAACACATTTGGTTGAAATCTCTGTTTCTCTTTGGATATTAGTGTTCTCCAGAAAAGCGCAAATTTGTGTGACTGCTTAGCTTGTGTGATGAACTCGAAAAAGCCTATAACTTTACACACCTAATCACTAAGTTGTTATAAATCACAGAGCACATTGCATACAACTGATTGCGGGAACAGAGTCGCTGAATACATTTGCTTGAAATCTCTCTGTTACTTGACATATATTTAGTATTCTCTTTTGAGTTTCAAACCGCCTTCTCGTCAACTCTATTATTATTCTTTATTAGCCGTTGTTTGACTTTGCTAGCAAAAAGATTAATTCATATGCTAGCATTTCTGTTGTCTTATCTTCAAAACGTTAAAACTGCGATACACGATGAATGGGAAAGTGGATTTTCGATTAAACCACGAAAATCAAGGTCATTTTGCTGTTCAGTTTAAATTTAAATGACTCTAACGGGGGAATTCTTAATTAATAGCCGTTTTAGCGAGCAGAAGCGAGAGAGGAAGACGCCAGTTGTGGTCGAACGAGCACAGTTTGCCTCATAAAAAATTAGATCAAACCCCAAATTCCCCTTTGACAGAGAAAAATTATGCATTACAGGAATCAAAGGACCCGTATAGCAGGACACGGGATTGCGTTTCATCAGAGGGAATCTTTAATTAAATAACCATTTTAACAAGCAGAAGCGAGCGAGGAAGACGCCAGGACTCTTTGTGCCAAACGAGCACAGTTTGCCTGATAAACAACCAGATCAAACCACAAAATTCCCTTTTGACAGAGAAAAATAATGCATTACAGGAATCAAAGGACCAGTATAGCAGGACATGGGGTTGCGTTTCATCAGAGGGAATCTTTAATTAAATAACCACTTTAACAAGCAGAAGTGAGAGAGGAAGACGCCAGGGCGACTCTTTGTGGTCAAATGAGCACACTTTGCCTGATAAACAATTAGATCAAACCCCAAATTCCCTTTTGAAAGAGAAACATAAGGCATTATGGGAAACAAAGGATCCGTATAGCAGGACACGGGGTTGTGTTTCATCAGAGGGAATCTTTAATTAAATAACCATTTTAACAAGCAGAAGCGAGCGAGGAAGACGCCAGGACTCTTTGTGGAAACGAGCACAGTTTGCCTGATAAACAACCAGATCAAGCCCCAAATTCCCCTTTGACAGAGAAAAATTATGCATTACAGGAATCAAAGGACCCGTATAGCAGGACACGGGGTTTGTTTCATCAGAGGGAATCTTTAATTAAATAACCATTTTAACAAGCAGAAGCGAGCGAGGAAGACGCCAGGACTCTTTGTGCCAAACGAGCACAGTTTGCCTGATAAACAACCAGATCAAACCACAAAATTCGCTTTTGACAGAGAAAAATAATGCATTACAGGAATCAAAGGACCAGTATAGCAGGACATGGGGTTGCGTTTCATCAGAGGGAATCTTTAATTAAATAACCACTTTAACAAGCAGAAGTGAGAGAGGAAGACGCCAGGGCGACTCTTTGTGGTCAAATGAGCACACTTTGCCTGATAAACAATTAGATCAAACCCCAAATTCCCTTTTGAAAGAGAAACATAAGGCATTATGGGAAACAAAGGATCCGTATAGCAGGACACGGGGTTACGTTTCATCAGAGGGAATCTTTAATTAAATGAGAGAACACGCCAGCACGATTCTTTAACAAGCAGAAGTTAGAGAAGACGCCAGCACGACTCTTTGTGGTAAAATTAGCACTCATTGCTTGATAAACAATTAGATCAGAACCCAAATTTGAGGCCTATGCTCTAGATAGCAGAGTTGCAAGCAAAATGAAACAACCATTTACAATCTTTTAAAGACTTGACACCTATGCTGGAAAAACTGCGATTCGTAGCTTTGTGCAGCAACCCCCAGGTATATCGATAAGTATTTCACTCCACCTCAATTAGTGCCCATGCAAACAGACGAACGTATCACAGTGAAATGTTATATTTTAGAAATGAAGCACACTTTTGTATTTATAGCGCTGAACATTGCTAGTAGTGCATGGTTTTAGTTGTGCAGTTTCTAGGTCAAAGCGATTATAAAGATCAACGATAACAAATATCGAGCATGATGTTTGAATTATTTATGCCATGGACGGCAGGAAGCTCCGAATGAACAAAAAATCTACGATGTTGCATCAAGTATCGTAAAAGCTCCATTAAGCCCCCGGGACGGCTTATCTAATTTCACCCTCTAGAGATTCAAGAGGGGGCTTAATAGAGAGGGGGCTTATTGGCATAAAGTCAAGTGACAAGGCTATAATTGATAGCTTTTTGAGTCTTTTACCTTCAAATTTTTTTCGGAATAACACACAATTTTGCGAGTCGAATTAAAAAATTCAATGCAGTTTTAATCGAAAACCATATGACAATTAACATCCAACCATGATTTAGGTAATAAAAGGAAAATCTTTGGTATCCTCTCGCATTTAATATAAATGATTTTGTCCCAATACTGAAGTTCGTAATTTTTCACTGATCTGAGAGTTGCGTTTCTCAAAAACAGTTCCCTTAAAAAATACGTGTAATTATTAGAAGCTATTATAATCATTTTAAACGTTTCAGCAGCATCTAGCGCCGCATCGTATCATCATCATTATCATCATCATAATCATCATCATCATCATCATCATCATCATCATCATCATCATCATCATCATCATCACCATCATCATCATCATCATCATCATCATCATCATCACATTATTTTATTATTCAGGAAATACCCCTCCAGCTAATATAAAAACGTCGTTGCAGTCGCCTGTCACCTAGACTTGCTCCAAGTCTATTCCGTGGTCTATCAGCGCTCAATAAAACATAATAACTTCTGCGGGGGCGTCAATCGTGACGAGGACGCTGCGAAGGAGAAACGCCGTCTCGATTGACCCCCCCGCAGAAGTTATTATGTTTTATTGAGCGCTGATAGACCATGGAATAGATTTGGAGCAAGTCTACCCGTCACCTAATGTGTAAACTCAAGCTTCAACAGAGAAACATTATTAATTTTTCTAAGATCTAAATCACTTACCTCTCACCTGAAGATGATCGCGACGAGTCTTCGGCTTTTTTAATATTCTAACCGTGCTGAGGCCAATCATCAGAGAGTTGTCCAATCTAAATGAGGATTGAATAGGAAAAACATATGGGTCAATCTAATTATTACAAAAACAAGGACGACAGGTATTCATGAAGAAAATTTGAATAGTTGAATTTCTTAAAAAGCGTTGGTGAGCACCTCTTCAATCTTGAAGAAATCTGTTATTCACAACAACAAAAATTCATCTGATTGCAGTTTTTGTAACTGGCACTGAGTTTCGTAGCCATCTGCTAAAAACCTTTATTTGTCATAAACTGTACAGACCTTCGTGATTTTACGAAAAAACTTTGCCAATAATTTCATCAGACGTTAGAAGAAAGGTTCGCAATCATGTGAATAGAGGATGAAATACACTTAAACAATTTCGGAGCTTCCTAATTGACAATAACGCTAAAGATGGCGGCTGCGCAAAGCACGCTGGTAAAAAGCTCCCTGACGACCATCTAACGACACACAAATTTTGGTCTGCCGTTTCGATTAGCTAGCTGTGGTAAAGTTCGGAACAAGTATTCAATGTATGACTATGATGTAAACAAATAAGAAAATTTTGTAATTCGAACGCGAATCTTTAATTAAAACTTCAATTCGAACCACAGGAGGCCCAACGTATAGTCGTGAGGAGGCCTACGCATAAATTCTGAAGCATGAATTGTCAAGATCTTATTTGGTCGTCAGGGAGCTTTTTACCAGCATGCTTTGCAGCGAAACACAACAGAGTCTTTGGAGCCGCCATCTTTAGCGTTATTGTCTATTTCGGAGCTTTCTAATTGATTTGAACACATTTCATCGTTTGTAAATCAATCTACTTTGAAGCTAACGAGCTTTTGATCCTATTGTTTGTGACTGGCACTGAGTCTCGTAGGCATCCGTTAAAGACCTTCATTTCCAGGAACTGTACACTGTACATGCCTTTGGAATTTTCCACGTTAAGATTTGCCAATTACTATCGTCGTGCTTCGATTTTAACACATTTCATCGTTTCTAAATTAATCTAGTTTGACGCTAGCAAGCTAATGCAATCATTTTACGCGAAGAATGTAAAATGCTCTATACAACTCAAATTTAATATTCCTCTATCATATAAAAATCTGGCTTTTCATAACTAATTGTATTTAGGTTATACCCGAAGTTCTGACATCTAACATTCTAGCGTAATAGGAGGAGGGGCCTGCTTGAAACAAAATAAACAAAATTCTTGAAATCAAATTTGGCTAATATGTTGGAGACGGACGTACGGACGGAGGCTAGACGCTATACCAACGTTTATCAAATACTGCCCTGTTTTCAAACTAGATTTAAAGACTCATTGCTAACCATGATTGATACAGACGGCATGACGTCACAGCAGCGTTGAAAACACGACGCCATCTTGTTTTGGGGTAAATGTTCAGAAAATTTCTATAGGAATCTATAGGAAATTTGCAAAAAGTTGCATAAAATTGCTCCTCTATTCTACCTTGCGATAGTGAGTAGGGAAAGGATAGGTAGCAATTGTCAGTCACACCTAAACCTATGAAATAAACACACGAACATGCTGTTTTTAAAAGCAAAACAAACATTTAGGCCAAGAAAGCTGTGGAAAACTTGCCTTTGCGTCGATAATTTCGTAGTTAGCAGCACAAACTCTTTCGGCTGTGAGTTGCTCGTCGCTTCCTCAAAGTCAACCTTCCTTTTAGACATTCCGTTATCTATCTGCTAAAGTTTTTGAATAATTTGAACAGCCTCCAAGCTTTTTGAATTGATTTATTGCGATAAATAAACGAGACACTCTCAAAATCCCAGTGCGACGCTATACTTTGTAATGGCTTCATTTACCCCAAGTCTGATTTTCGAGCGCGAATTGATCAAGTCACGTGACATGTCGTCTGTATGAATGCTTCGGGGCGCCAAAGCTGACTTTCGTATCATCTGAAAGTCGTTTTTGGCCTAGATTCTCCTCGTCTTGCTTTTCATTCGGCGCACAAAGGATCATGGTTAGCAAGCAATGAGTCTTTAAATCACTCTTGGATTTAGCATTGCTTTTAATGGAATTTTTCAGTTCTTCCAATTGCAAAGTGGCCTGCGCACAGACCCACAATGGGTCTGCGCGCAGGCTAATTGTAAAGGGGCGGCAAAGGCCTTAATGTATGGGAATTCTAATGTCCCGAAACATATTCTTATAGGGTGTCTATAGTGTGTATAATTCTGAATATGTTTCGGGACACTAGAATTCCCACACATTAAGGCCTTGCCAAAGGGGCTGGGTCGCGAAACCTATAATCCTATAACCTTTATTGTTGTAGGCATGTGTCCATTGTTTTCTGCATTTATTTTGGTGGATGGGGTGAATCCACTCCGAAATGACTGTTCGAAATCTGCTTATATCTTTGCAATCCTACAAGTACAACCTATTAATGTTGTGTTTGTTCCTCTGTGAAATATAAGAATTCATCTTCAAAATAACGCTTTCATTTGAAAAAGAATAAAGAAAGATTTGTGTGAAATGGCCCATCTAAAAACTGCAAAATCACACTTTTCGACAGAAATTCCTTTTCCATCATTTTCCTAACCAGAGCAACCATCTTTGATATGGTCAATCGAAAAACAGACGACTTCTTTCAAATCTGAGTATTGTAACTTATGAGCACTCAAAAGCTAAACTCAAGTTTTCATACACATAAGAAATCTAGTCTTGTAATCAATCGAAAAACGAGCCATACTAAAAATCTAAATTTCATCAAATTCCTGAGCACTTTGTAATTAAAATTGAGTTTCCATATGATGAATCTTGTTTCACGATTGATTAAAATTCGAGCATTTTGGAATAAATCCTATTTATTATTTCTCGTAAAGTTCACAAGATTTAAAAAAGCTAGGCAGCTATATTTGCGATGAATTCTAAAAGCATAACGTCGTCAAAATAAATATTATTTAGATGCAGAAAAGCTTCACACACATTTGTCATAATGGTTCATATAAAAAATTGTATATCATAAAATTTGACGGTTTTAAGCAGGGAGCTATAGACGGGAGAGGAATCGCGCACTAGCGCTTGTCTGCGATATGATATACGCCTCCGCAGCGCAGCGCAGCGCCTCCTCTATAGCTCCCTGGTTACCCAGTGGTTAGCGACTGAAGCGCTGGTAAAGGCTGAATCATCCATTTGAGCATAAGCGTCAAATATTTGAAAAAGCTAGTGTAATGGTAGCCTGCGTGCAGACTTTGGTCACTGGGGAGGAGGTGAAAGAGCTCCTCCCCAGTGACCAAAGTCTGCACGCAGGCTAGTGTAATGGCTATTACATCTTTCGTTGGATTAATCGAGGCATACCTGGCCAGCCATAAATCCATAATGGCTGCAAATATGTCCATATTCTGGACAGATTTGCGCAATGTGTACCAGGGTGTTCATTCGGCTTCGTGATCAGCGTATGACGTAAAGAGCACCCTGGGAACGAGGTTGGTTATTCCACTTTAAATCATGTGTGTAACTTTGAGTGCAGCAAACAGAAATTAATGTTGATTTTGAAATCAAGGAAAATCAAATAAGATTTGAATAGACTTACTAACTTTCTTTGAATATCTGTTAATATAAATCAATTGATATCAAAACTCTATTTGGAGAATTCTTTGCCAAGCAAATGTTTTGAAGTCGATGGGAATTAGTCATGGAAACGCTGAACAGAGCTTGCAAGAAGAACACTGGGAACCGAGAATATGAACTATACGGCTCCACGCTAAAGTCTCTAATATTTTGATTGCTTATTTTTGCGACTTTTTAGAACAACATCATGTTGCAAAAACTAGCATAAGATTAAAATCTTTCAAAAAGATTGGATAAATGGTTATTGAATCTTCCTTTTGATTTAATAGCTCGAAGGGAACTTCAGGTACTTTGCTGTAATTCTACTTTGGGGATTTTTGATATTTTGATTATTTTCAGAATTACAGCGTCTTTTATATTTCAGCCAGTTTTGAGGTTGTGACGTCATCAAATCGCTAAATCGTAAACCAGAAAAGCGACAGATTTCTGCTTACCACCACATCGTAGACCTTAATAAAACATGGTTTTCTTGAAGATTGTACCGTTGTTCCTCTATTAATTTAGGATTTACGATGATTTTAGATTTTTTGAAAACTTATCATGAATTCTTTCAGTAAAAAGAAAAACGCTTCAATTCTGAAACTAATCAAGATATCAAAAATCCCCAATGTAGAATTATAGCAAAGTACCTCGGGTTCCCTTCCAGCAATTAAATCAAAAAGAAGATTCAATAACCATTTGACCAATCTTTGCTAAAGATTCGACACATATGCTGCCAAAACTAAGATTTAGTAACTTGATATTTTTGAGATTAAAATTTATCGAAAATGTAAGCTTTCCTGTTGATCGTTCTTTTCGACATGAAACAAGGGTCGGCATGTGTTGTGTTTTTGGTGGTCCTATGTATGTCTTGGAAAAACGATTTCACCAACCCATTTTTCTGCGTAACAGTACACATTGCGCTCTTAAAAAGACTGGTTTTGGGGACATACATTTTTATAATACTCCCCTTAAAACCCAATATTGAAGACAAATATTGACCAACTTCCAAGAACATGAACAAAATGATAGTTGTTAGTTGCAAAATGATATTTTCGAAGAGAGTTCAAAATAAGCCTGGTTTTAGGGACAGACATTAACATAGTATGAGAGAAATAAATCGGTTATGTGGACATACATAGGACCGGACCACTGTCCTCACTGCAACATCCCCACCCTTGATAAATCGATCAGAGGTCAATTGGAAGTCAAGAAGTCNACGATTTTGAAGATGCTGGCGGCACACCCCTATCCGAAATTTGGCCAAGAACCCCCCCCCCCGTGCTCGGGTTCCCTTCCAGCCATTAAATCAAAAGGATGATTCAATAACAATTTGACCAATCTTTGCTAAAGATTCGACACCTATGCTGCCAAAACTAAGATTTAGTAACTTGATATTGTTGAGATTAAAATTTATCGAAAATGTAAGCTTTCCTGTTGATCGTTCTTTTCGACATGAAACAAGGGTGGGCATGTGTTGTGTTTTTGGTGGTCCTATGTATGTCTTGGAAAAACGATTTCACCAACCCATTTTTCTGCGTAACAGTACAAATTGCGCTCTTAAAAAGACTGGTTTTGGGGACATACATTTTTATAATACTCCCCTTAAAACCCAATATTAAAGACAAATATTGACCAACTTCCAAGAACATGAAAAAAATGATAGTTGTTAGTTGCAAAATGATATTTTCGAAGAGAGTTCAAAATAAGCCTGGTTTTAGGGACAGACATTAACATAGTATGGGAGAAATAAATCGGTTATGTGGACATACATAGGACCGGACCACTGTCCTCACTGCAACATCCCCACCCTTGATAAAGCGATCAGAGGTCAATTGGAAGTCAAGAAGTCAAGAAACTTTTTCAATTTTGGGGTATGAGTTGCAAAGTGTTTCTAAATAAAAAAGTGTATTAGAATTTTGATTTTGATTTATTTATTTCTTGTAATTCTCCGAGCTCAAAAAGCTATTATTAAAGCTTATAAAATTAGCCGTCCTCAAAGAATTATGATAAGTTGTGAAATTCAGTCTTATGAAAATTAAGAAACTCTGCAAGAAACCTTTCCTATGTATCAGAATTGGGCCAAAGGTTAAGAAACCGTACTACAAAGTTTAGAGCCAAGTTTCTTACAAAAAAACTGGCACTTATTTCAAGAACTGTTTTCGAGCAGAGAAACATACAGAACATATTACATGACCTTATACTGACTTTGTCAAGTCGAGAACGGGAATACCATTCAATTTGGATCGTATCTTTAACGAGCACGTAATTCGCAAAATTGCTGTCGCGGGCTAGATTCTTCGATTCCTACACGATTTACGCTCGCCTGAAAATATTCCACTTCCAATACACGTTTTTTATTATAAGAAACTGGTTTATAAGAAACTAGTACCAGGTTCAAAAGCAAAATTCAAAGATATTATGAAAAATATGTTCTTGGGTAATTTTAACCAACCGTTTCGTTTCATGGCCGTAGGGTTGATATGTTTTCATTTTTCATTTCATTTTCAATTTTTTAGGCATGGCAGCCCCTCAGTTAGAGAAAAACTGATTTACAGGGGGCCATGCAATAAAAATACTACAACTAAACTAAGTTATTACAATCTAATTAAAATAATATCAATAAAAGTAAATGCATAAAGCNTTCATTGCATAAAGCATCTTTACTTATGCTTTGTGGGATTTCATCAACCCTTCCCGGAATTTCTTTAGAGTAGGTGCTCCTTTTAATTCATCATTTAACCCATTCCAGAGACTGGCCCCTCTGAATGAAAAACATCTTTGACCAGCTGATGTCCTTAACATTGGAGTCCTAAGTTTTATATTAGAATTCCTCAGTACGCGAGAGTTTGTTTTGTTCACTCTATTGTACATGTCGCTCATATAGGACGGCGCATCACCGTTTAGGGATTTGAAAACCATTTTTAGATGTACTACCATGCTCCATGCCGTATCGTATTTTGTAATTTGTCATTGTTGATATTTTATGAGAATATAAAAAAAAATGTTTTGAATGTAATAGAACACTTTTCTTCCCATCTGATGTTCTATTATATGTCAAGTAACATATCTGCAGCAGTGTTGGGAACCGCGTGATAATTCATGCACTAACAAATCAGAAACAAATTAAGAAACTTTTAGTACTAAAATGCCGAAATTTTCATGTTAAATTAAGAAACTTTTAGTACTGTAGCCTGATTCAAGTTTCTCATAAAAAAAGTGTCCTCGATGCCTTCTACAAATTAGGGACAAATCGAAAGTTTTGAAAAAGATAGTAAAATCATCACTCACCAAGAAGGAGTAGAATTTTGCTTGAACGTCGATTTTCTGTGAAGGCTCTGCTTCAGAACTCGATAAGAATGGCCAATTTTCGTTTCCCTCTTTTTTAATTACGTCGCTTCAACTTCCTGTGAGGTAAATATAGTTGACATTACAGCAACAAAGTTAAGCGCAGAGTAAACCGGAGTGGTTACAATAGTGAGGTCCTATACTACACTAAGTAAATTTTAACGGCACTTTGAAAGCCCATTTGCCGACAACCGCCAGCCTGAGGCCGCCAAAAAAGGGCGGAAAGGGGCTTCTAGAACAAATATTAGGGGCGGGGAGGGAGTCAGGAACGGTATACTGACTGGACAGTCGTGGGATACCTTGGCTTTGGTATAGCTTGTTCAGATTTTTCAGATGTTAAATGATTGTGAAAGTAGAAGAAAATAATCTAAACATTTATAGATTGGCTTTATGCATATCAATGAAAATAATTTTTCTCTGATTTAGATCTTTCGAAATTTCTTAGAGAAGAAAACTTCCAAATAAAGCAAAAAACTTCTGAACCACTGGCCAACCTAGAATTCGTGAGAAACTATTACCTTTGGCGTGTATAAACTATGTATCTGAAGCCACATCGGCACACAAATTCGTACAAAGTCTGAAAGTGTTCTTGAACTGCTGGGAAGAACAAACAAAAAACAAAACCAGAAACTAAGAAGCAAAATTTGGGGAAATCTGTCTCACATTAAGGAGATATCAGGTGAGATTTGCGATGACGCAAAATTACGTGAACGAAAGCTATTTAGTTATTTTTATTCAAGGATATTTTCGCCTGAAATCTGATGTGAGACATGCTTTAGAGGGGAAAGAAAGTTCATACGATTAGGAATAACCTAGTCTGCGTCACAAACCATAACGAGGGGGAGTTACAACTCCCTCTGCTTATGGTCTGTGGCGCAAGCTAGGAATAAGCGTGCCTAGAAGGGAAAGGAGCTATTTAAAGAAGGCAACAAAGAGCTATTATGATGACGTATGCACATAGGATTACACGGCGATCACAGGGAAATCAGGTCTAAGCTTACCACCCACCTCCTGATTCAACATACTTACTACATACGCACTTTGTGGTTGGTCCTATATGCCAATAATGTGTCCATACAAGTAGGCCTCCCAGAGCAAGGCATGTGATCAATTACAATTTCCTCTCAATCACGCATTACAGCAATTTTCTCTATTCATGTGATCAGTTTGAATAGCAACCAATCAATTGCCGAAAATTTGATGGATGTTGACAGGTTGGTTATACGCTGGCCTTATATATGGACACAATACCTTTAATGATGACTAGAAATATTAACCTGGAAACCAAGTAGGATAAATGTAGTTGATAACTTTGTGCAGAGAAACACGTAGATTTAAATTTTGTGGCTAAAATCCACTAAAATCTCTGCGAAAATTTACAGTTCTTGTACTGTAGATTGAAAATGAAGTAAAAGCCCGCATATAAAAACCACGACTTTTAAGAACCTTCAGGCTAACATTTTGGAGGAAAATTGTCTGAACTTTGTAAAACTGCTTTAAAACTGGAAAGAAAGTTGTAATTTATATATTGTTTTTGATTGGCATTGTGCCCTCGAATATGCATTATTCTTGAATTTTATACCCCAGAATCAAGAACCTTGCTAGGCTATGCTCAAAAAGTGATGCTTCGAGCATAGGGCTCAAATCTTTCAAATCTTTAAAAGGTGTGTGTAAAATTCTATTACATTTTTCTTTGAATTGAATGGCATGAAAGGAACTTAGGGTACTTTGCTGTAAATCTGCCCTGGAAAATGTTTGATATCTTGATTATTTTCAAAATGGCGGCGTTCTTATTTTTGTTGAAAGAATTCATGGAAAATTTTGAAAAAATTAAGATCATCGTAAATCCTAAATCAATCGAGGAAAAATTATATAATCTTCAAGAAAATTATAGTTTATGAGGGTCTACAATATGGTGGCAAATAAAAATCTGTTGCTCTTCTGGTTTACGATTTAGAAATTTGATGACGTCACAGCCTCAAATATAATAAATGTTGCCATTTTGAAAATAATCACGATATCAAAAAATTTCCGCGGCAGATTTACAGCAAAGTACCCTAAGTTCCTTTCAAGCCATTTAATTTAATGAAAAATGTACTGAAATTTTACACCCACCTTTTTAAAGATTTGAGATTTGGTGCTTCGTACATGAGGGTATTACTGTACCTCCAGCATGGAAATTCCAAGCAAGACACATCGCTGGCAAACAATCTAATAAGATTGCCAACACGTTCAGTCGCAGTTCGTTGTCATATCTAGCCTCATCCCCTTTTCTCCATTGAAACCTTGGTAACCTATTAAGGGCTAAGGCGTGTTGCCGCTTGCGAAAAATCGACTTAACAAAAATCGTAAAATTGCGCAAATACTATTGGCAGGTATACCCAATTGTTTAGGACGAGGTATAAACATTGAAATCTCATTTTAAGTTTTGAGTTTAATTTAGAATTATCATATTTTGTTATAGGGCATTGCAGAATTAAGGTTGCCATGATCAAAGCTAAAGGAATTTCATAATGTTTAGATATGGTAATATTTCAGCAGCCAGGTTTTGGGTTTATTTGAAAGTGGTCGGAGTCAAAGAGAAAGAGGTTGAAATCTTAATCCATCAAAAATCTAATAGAATTTCCAGTTAAACGTCGCACCTAGGGGCTCGTTTCCCCAGGCTACTTTTAGATTGTTACCTAAGTCCTTTGTATCCCTGCGGTACACCTCGCTCAACAGGGATCTGTTGACCGAAGTGACATCTAGACTTATTATATTGTCGTAGTTTCGTTCCTTGCTTGAACTGATATACCGCTACATCTACGACTCGTGATCTAACTGTAAGTTGAGACGACCACCTAGATGGCCTAAGCGATCTCAGCGAAAACACTGATGCTAAAACACAGCAAAAGTTTGATCGATCGATGCCTATTGGGCCAATTTAGATTAATGTATACAAGCAAATGGTTCCGCTACTTTTAATATACGTTGCAAGGTCTGTGCCACTTAATTTCTGACAATTTCTTTGATTGAAAAAAGGGAAAAAGCGCTTGTATCTAACTGTCAGATATCAGTATTTCCTGTTGACATAGATCAGTCACCCAAATATGTTTCGGCGTATATCAAGACCAATTGGCTTTGCACGAGCTATTATTATCAAAGGTTTATGTATGAAGCTGAAACTTGACAAAATGAAGCAGCAAAATTCCACAAATTAGATTCAATCCTCTGACTACCAGGCGTACAACCTGTAGATATATTTCTTATAAATCTTGATTAAATTATTCTATCAATTTAAAGTCTAATTGAACGTTTCTAATATTCTCTCTACATTATGAAACATCTAAATGCAGTGAATTTTCAGCGACTTCTCGGCAAAGATCAAGGCATCGAAATCTTCATTAGGGAGTTTACAACACCACGACAGTTTATCAATAAGTTCTCTGTATTTTGTGTGAATTTGCTTCCCTTGAGAGAGACGATGTGGTATGAAGTTGTATTATTCAATTGCACAACTTGGAAATCCGATCCATTTCTGTCCTTCTGTACTTCAGATCTAGGCCACCTAACTGAAACTCACTCATTTTAAACGTTAGTTTTCAAATGAAAAGGGATTCTCCGGTATTTAACTGAAGAAGGAGGTTTCGTCTTGACCCTTAAAATAATACCCGAAGGTAGCGTATAGGAAAAAATAAAACAAACAAATACAGTATAAATAATTGTACTTTGAACAGAGTTTAATTTTGTACGACGTTTCGGGCATAAACCCATTATCAAGTGAAAAAAGTATAGGAAAAAAGTATAGGAAAAAATACTTGGTTTGTAGATACAAGATGACGTTCTGGCTGGCTTCACCGTCCTGGTCTCGTAAACTCTCCATTAACTATTGATAGCGTAAAAATCAAAATTTCAAATCCTATCTTTCTTGACTAATTCCCTGAAGTCAATCAAACGTAGCATAGGCGTGAAATCTTCATCAAGACTATTGTAAATGGCTATTACTTCTTTCCTTGGACTGGGTGGCTTGATAGGAACTTAAGCTACTTTGCTGTTGTAAGTCTACCGTTGGACTTTCTGAAATCTTCAATATTTTCAAAATTAGAGGGGTTTTCTTCTTTTTTTAAAAATCAAGACAAGTTTTGAAAAGCATTAAAACCATCGTAATTTCTAAAGAAACATGGATCTGGTTTACGATTTAGAAATTTGATAACATCACATCCTCAAATCAATTGAAACATAAAATACGCTGTAATTTCGAAAATAATGAAGATTTCAGAAAAGTCCAATGGTAGAAGTATAGACTGATGATACGAGTCAAAGTTTTGCTCCATTGAATTGAACTGTTATTTATTGTTACAGTCATATTCCGCTAAAACTTGTTTGAAGCGGAATGGGTATTGTGGGGGATGGTTAGGGGGAATGAAGCGAAAACAAGGACTCATGTAATAAGTCTAGTAGGACTCATGTAATAAGTATAGCAAAGTAGTCTTCCAAGCCATTCAATCAAAAGAAAGATGTAACAACCATTTAATCATTTATTTTTGAAGATTTGAGATATATGCTCTAAACAATCAGAGTAGCAAACAAAATCAAACAACGCTTTATAAAATTCATGGCTTTGATTTAAGATACTCCTCCACAGTGACTTCACCCAGTGGTCCAAAGTAGTCCAGCACTTCAACCTTCGTTAAATTGATTTTGGCGAAGAACCATTCTAAAAGAAAAACATTGCGTGCACATCTTTTCTTATAAGAAACTTGGGTCAGCTCTTATAATTAAAAGTTTCATAATTTGCAACGAAATTTCCTCGCTTTATTACCAAAAGTTTCATAATTTGTATGAAATAGGCACACAGATGTCGCAAGAATCATGAGTTTCAGATCGTCTGGGACTGAAGCATCCCCGATTCTCACGACAACTGTGAACCAGGCTTTAAGCCTCGTCGTCTCATAAAAGCGTACATTTCGATTTATGAAGAGGTGGAAAACTGCAGCTTGACTGCAAAAAATGTATCATGGGTTTAGATACTTATCAGCTAAATATCAAATTTAGAATCACTTAACTTTCATTAACACATTCGCATCCTACAAAAAGCAAATATTTGCTAAAAAGGAAACAAAATTTGCACTCACTATGACTTGCTGGCCATGTTGCCATCACAGGGTGTCTTGTAAACATTGATTTTTTGGCGGCAGGAATTTCATCTGGCGTCAACTTCACAATCTAACACAGAATCATAAAGAATATGATGGGGTGTTATTTAGGGTATTGAAAGCATAGAAGCAAAATATACGGCAACTGAAATGAGCTGCACTAATAACCACAGCCTGTCGAGAGAACGCAAGGAAGCAAGGGAGGCAGGTAATAAGTCTCCACTCAACTCATGGACAATTCTCAGTTCCCGGTCTGATTCGAGGGGAAAATCACTCCAAAAATCTCGTACATTTTCGTCAAAATCCTAAAACATCTCGAGAAAGCTTGAAAATCTCAAAAAATTTCACAAAATCGAAGATTTGACGCCATACGTTGGATTGCTGAGACCAATCCAATACGAAAAGTAATCCAATATGTGATCATACCTTTCCAAAAAGATGGATCCTTGCGCATCTGGGATCCTCTGGGTCAATTTTGTTCTTATGACACCAATGACCTTCAGCTTCACTGAAAGTGAATGAGACATTTGGGTTGGCTGCGAAGTCTTTCGCAGCAACATCCATTGGGGATATGTAAATCAGTGGTATTCCTGTAAAACAATCAATGCCTGTCATGTATCAAAATACAGTACAAGCCTTGCGCACATCCACACAATGACGATTCTCAAGAATTCTTCAGAATTTCAAGAATTCTTCACATTATGATAAGAATTCTTGAGCGGTATGAAGGACTGTAAAAATTTTAAAAAAGAATACTAAAGATAAGAATTTTCTCAAGATATATACAGTATCTATAAAGATATTATTTTTTGGGCAGAATTAAAGTATTTGATATTGGGTAGGGAATAACTTTCTTTTTAATTTTTTGGATATTATCTGCTCAAATGAGCATCACTTCTTACCTCTTTACTGAGTACCAACCCCCTATGGGGTTCGGGCAATCTTAAAATTTTGTTACCGTAATCTCCCTAAATGTTTTGTAAAACATTTGAGGCATTGTCTTAAAGTGGGTGGGGTTTGAGCCCCAGCCACACTACATTGAGCATCATGACAAGGGGTTGCAGACTTGATTCGCACTTAGCTACCTCAACGATCCAAGAGTTTGGTGCTTAAAACCATCACTTCACCTTCTTCACTCCCTGTCAAATTTGTTGCCAATATTGAAGGACTTTACCTGTAGAAGCGTTTGTAAGTCCATCTGACACAGAAACAACCTCTCCCCAGGGATATCCTTTGTTATGTGTGCAGAAGGTTGTCATGACACCCCACTGGCTTTTGTGAACAATGAAGCGTGCTAAAACGATAAAGAAAAAAGACAACTTAAAAACTGACATTGTATAATAGAAGCATTTGAGGAAGATGGGCGTTTAAAAAGGTGGGTGTAAATGGATATTGCATCTTTCTCTGGGTTGAATGGCTTGAAAGGAAATTTATGCAATTTACCGTAATTCCAGAAAGCAGATTCTTGATATCATCATTATTTTCAGCATTACAGCGTTTTTGTGTTTTATAAAGAGGAGTATGAAAGGACTCGTCTAAAGCTCTGAAAAACATTGAAAGCATCATAACGGGGAAAAATGATACGGTAAATTCTCAAAAATCCATAGTTTACAAAGCTTTACAGTATGGTGTAGTGCAGAGACTAAACCCCCGGCTTTCCAGTCACTAGGACCCAGTCACCTTAAAGGTGGGGACTTTGAACAGGAGGAGCTAAGATGGCAGTCACCAAAAGAAAGAACTCAGTTCTCAGCCTTTTTGGGATACTATATACAGTATGGTTTTAAGTAAAAGCCTGCAGCTTTTCTAAATTACGAATTAGTAATTAATGACATAACTAACTAAAAATGTTTATATATTTCTGAAAATATGATATCAAAAATCCGCATTCTCGATCATGGTAAATTACATAAAGTTCCTTTCAAGCCATTCAATCCATAGAAAGATGTAATACATACTTACATTCCTCCTTTTTCAAGATTTGACGCCTATCTTCAAATAAGGAGCTTTTTCTCCCAAAACTGGATTTTAACATATTTTGGAATTACTTTTATATTAAAGATATATATTATGGGTAAAATATATTTGCAAATCCAGAATTTAAGAATCTCCCAAAACAAATACATTCATTTGAAAAAATACCTGTATATTCTTACCCATTCTTGCTTTCTCTTGATATGGTGGCCTGGCAATGTTGATGACAGACTCTTCATGGGGATGATCAGCATAGATTTTGGAGTCATTTTGACCTGCAGATAGACAATGGATTGAAAGAAGTAATTAAAAAATAATTCTAAGAATTTTTTACCATAATCTTATATAAAATCTTTTTGACAAGAAATATTTATTCAGTGCTCAGTGCTCTTCAAGTTTTGGGGTTGCACACAAACTATGCGTACATTCTCAAATTGAGGCCCTTTCCACCAAAGATGTTTGGTGGACAGCTTTTTTGGCATTTAATATGCAGGCGTATTATTCCTCTATTACAGTAACCACTGGCATAATCTTCTATGAAATTTTGCTAGATTTCTATTTATCTTTGCTTAATTTTCCCCAGACTGGAAAGTTTGCTTCTTGTCCACGGAAGTTTAATGAACTAAACTGTAAGTAAAATCTTTGCGGTGAAAATAATGTTGAAAATAATAGAAAAATGATGTAATGCTTTGTTTAACAGCTAATGTGCAGCCAAGATCACCTGGAAATTTTTCATGCTCAAATTATTGCGTTGGACAGCAAACTTTCCAGTCTGGAATTTTCCTTTGCTTGGCGTAGATTACAGTTTGTCTTGGTGTCTATCTTTGACTGACAGGGTTCACCAATTCCAGTATGGTCTTATGTCTCGTTCAATTCCTACCCTGACCATCCCCCGGGCATTTGCACACAAAAATATTTGCCTGCCCCCGGGCATTTGACAGCAAATTTTTCCCGGCCCCGGGGCATTTGACAACACCCGGGATCTTTAGAATTTTATGGAAATATTGTGGAGCAGCATGAATTTTCCTTACCATAGTTTCAACTTTCATAAGTACAGTTGCACTTGTGAGGTTTCGCTATTTTTGGAAAAAACACTTGCAGAAAGAGAACATGTCTTCACCTGATTGCATACAAATAGCTAAGGCCACCACGGCTATCGTTACATGATATTGTTACATTATTTATTTCTGAGTATGAATCTTCTATTGCGTCGCTTGAATCAGCAATATTCTATGAAGTCTTCAACATAAATATGATCTTTCATGTTCTCCAACATATCGAGTTTTAAACAATGAATAATAGCTCTGACTAAAACTTTTTTTGGATTCCAATGAAAAAGTTTAAAGAAAAATTCCGGCCCCCGGGCATTTGACAGCAAATTTCCCCCCGGCCCCCGGGCATTTGACAGCAAATTTTCCCCGCCCCCCGGGCATTTGCGCACAAAAATTTTGTTGACCCCTGGGCAGCCCCGGGGGGGGGGAGGTCAGGGGGGGAGGTCAGGGTAGGAATTGAACGAGACATTATGGTCTCCTTCAGTTGAATGCAAAGCCTGGCATGTGAACACACAAGATTTTTTCAGATGTTTGACCAAATGCACACCAAAATAGAAGGCTGCACACACAGGCATTGAAGGAATTTGACGGAAACTGCACACATTTCAAACCATTTCTGCTACTTGCACACACTTTTGTTTGCCCTTGCACACACAAGATCTTGTCGAGAACTGCCATGCTTTGCAGACTGGCATACAGACTGTGGGTCAAAGTTCAAATGATCTACAAAAATGCTATGTCTAGCCAGCTACCAACCAAAAGAACACAATTTTCCTGTTAAACCCTCTTTCTGAACAATTTAAAAGATAATAACTGTGTGAATGGTGTCTTTAGTTATGAACCAAACAATGGAAAGACCTTTGTTTGGCAAGGAAAACTAACTTCTCAAACATGACAAATCAAATTAGACTTTGAGCTCAAATTATTAGACAGCATTTTCGACATTTTAAGGCCTTCTTCTAGGCCTTCTCGTCAGTATTTCATACCTAAAAATCCTTTGAAAACGACGAAAGCAATGACAAAGATAGCTCCTGCCATGACCAACAGATTCAGCAACGTGAAAAATAAAAGTTTCTTCCCGTTTCGTTCATTCTGCTCTTTTTGGGGCTTCATCCCACCATCAAACATCGCTGTGGCAACCTCGAAGTTTTGCAAAGCTTCATCTCTCTTCTTGTCCATCGCTGAGGGATATAGGATGCTCGGTGTTGTCTTCCCCAAGTAAAAGCTCGAAAACAAGGAAGCACTGAAGCAACTCTACTTTGTTTGTGTCCCGTGACTCAAACAGAACTGCATCTATGGAAATCGATTCTTGGAAATTGAAATGAATTGAATGACCTTTTGTAACCGAGGCTCGCCAGAACGAGGTATACGGAATGGGCTTTAGGTAACCGTTACTCACTTTGTTACCAAGTTTATGTTGCCCCCGTTTGTAATATAAAATTCCAAGCTAATTCTTAGTGGTTTGGCAATTATTTTTGAAATTTTGAATCTTTCTTGCACGTTTCTTGTCATCAAAAATCTCAACCCATCAAAAATAAAAAATCTCGAGCATCCAGAAAGAAGTGCACGAGGATTTGAAATTTTGCGCACCCTATTGCCAACCTTGCCTTGAGCTTAAATTAACAAGCGAAATCTAAAGAGGTACTTTATCAAATTGTCCAACGGGTTGAGAGTTTGGACAATCTGGTCAAGGTATCATCTTCGCAAGACCATGCTTTTTCCGAACTACAGGAGCAGGTCAGTTTTTGTTAGATTTTCAAGATTTTCTGGAAAAGAACTATGAAAAAGTGTGGAAAACTGTAAAGTGTCTATAAGGCCATCAACTGTTGCTAAAAATTTCTCTATTCAAAGCGGAAATTGCTTGTAAAATAGGCGTTCCTTTACTTATTCAGTAACGTTTTGTTTGTTAAAGGAGAACTCCGGGATAATTTTGACATGAGCTTATATGGGGTAGTTGAAGCTGAGAAAAGTGATCGTACAACAGTTTTTTATGAATAACGAATAGTTTTAGAGTTATCACCCATTCAAATAGTCGTTTTATGCGGGACAATTCTCGGAATGTTGTCGTTTCCGAGAATTAATCCCCCATTGTGACGTCAAATGTGATCACTGGAACGTGAAATCTGGTGAGTTGCTTTGAGGGGGAAGTGAAATCTGGTGAGTTGGTGGCACTGGGACGCGCACGTGCCATATTCTACGGGGCACTTCCCACAAAACTGCGAAATTTTGGGTACTTTTTCAGATATTTTATTACATTATGGGTAAAGTTAGGAGAAATGTTGCCTAATTAAAGGCTAATTCTCAGTAGGAGGAAAATTCTTCCAGCAAAATGTTTCCATCATTCGTGAGGACGATTCAGTATGAAAGTTGAATGGGCATCATTTGAGCGACGTTACTTTTCGCTAGCCCGTCACTTACCACAGAAATCAAACATAAATATAGGACTGCTTGCGTCCTACTTTTTCCAGCAAAACATTTCACAGCGCAATTTCCTTCACCATAACGAATTCGCACAAACAACCTTGCTCGGACGCAAAGCTGCCTTGAGGTTCATAAAGGAGGATCTCTATCACATTTTACAAGCCACATTTTGCGGGAATTCTCAATCACATTTCGTAGAAATACAGTCAGTTATCAAATCCCATTCCCAATGTATTGTTTCTGCCGTTCGTATTTCCACTCCCGGTTATCAAATCCCAGTCCCAGCGCAAAAATCCCAGAGTGTCATTTCTGGCAAATCCAAGATCCCATTTTACCCCTTGAGACCCTCTACATCGGACATAGGACAAAGCCTATGTAGTACATTTTACGAAGAGTTCAATACAGTCATAGACAAATTAGAAGGACAATAAGTAATTATACATCGAATTTAAGGTCATAATACGATGGGTCAAATGTGTGTATTCTTACGTATCCATCTTCACCACCGCTGCTGTAACTGCAAACAATTAGAAAGATAAATTAGCCTCAAAGTAGATGTCAGGTGCTATTTGCGATAACGCAAAATTACTCATGCAAAACTCTTTAATTGTTTTTATTCGCGGATATTTTCGCCTGACATCTAATGTGAGAAGATCTTAGTTTGATGACTTGCTAATCGCCTTATACTGGGAACACAGGTGGCGGAGAAAAATTGTAGATTTGATATTTGATCTTACTTGCCAGTTAATTGTGTCACATGTCTCTCATGTCTTCTCTTGTCAGTTCAGCTTCTATTTGTCTTCGTTTAGGTCCACATAGTGTTGTCCGTTTGTGTCTTTTCCTTCGCTNTCATTTCTGGCAAATCCAAGATCCCATTTTACCCCTTGAGACCCTCTACATCGGACATAGGACAAAGCCTATGTAGTACATTTTACGAAGAGTTCAATACAGTCATAGACAAATTAGAAGGACAATAAGTAATTATACATCGAATTTAAGGTCATAATACGATGGGTCAAATGTGTGTATTCTTACGTATCCATCTTCACCACCGCTGCTGTAACTGCAAACAATTAGAAAGATAAATTAGCCTCAAAGTAGATGTCAGGTGCTATTTGCGATAACGCAAAATTACTCATGCAAAACTCTTTAATTGTTTTTATTCGCGGATATTTTCGCCTGACATCTAATGTGAGAAGATCTTAGTTTGATGACTTGCTAATCGCCTTATACTGGGAACACAGGTGGCGGAGAAAAATTGTAGATTTGATATTTGATCTTACTTGCCAGTTAATTGTGTCACATGTCTCTCATGTCTTCTCTTGTCAGTTCAGCTTCTATTTGTCTTCGTTTAGGTCCACATAGTGTTGTCCGTTTGTGTTTTCTTTTCCTTCGCTGCGTTTCTCCGCAACTACAACAACACAACACAAACGCACAACACTATGTGGGCCTAAACGGAGACAAATAGAAGCTGAATTGACAGAGAGAAAACATGAGAGAAATGTGACACAATTAATTGGCAAGTAAGATCAAATTTTATCAAATCTATAATTTTTCTCCGCCACCTGTGCTGGGAAGCATTGAAATTTTCGGTTCTTCAGCTCGACAAAATGTTTTCCGAAGGATTCGGATTTCTGCAAGTAAAACATAGGGGTCGAATCTTTTTGCAAAACTTTAAAAATCAATCGGGTAAAATGCTATTTCCCCATTCTTTCAAATGAATTGCTCGAAGGGAACTTTAGGTAATTCGCTACAAGAGACAATAACGCTAAAGATGGCAGCTCCAAAGACTCTGTTCTGTTTTGTGCAAAGCATGCTGGTAAAAAGCTCCTGACGACCACCTAACAACACAAAGATTTCAGTCTGCCGTTTCGACTTGTTAGCTCGAATTCGAATCGACCGTTACCCGAACTTTACCACAGCTCGCTACTCGAAACGGCAGACCACAATTTCTATGTCGTTAGGTGGTCGTCAGGGAGCTTTTTACCAGCATGCTTTGCGCGGCCGCCATCTTTAGCGTTATCGTCTATTGCAGAGAGAGCGTTTTTCATATCATCATTATTTTTGAAAGTAAAGCTCTTTAATGTTTTATGAAAGCATATACGAAAGGAACTATCTAAAGCTTTGACAAACATTACTAATAGAGGAAAATCAATATGATCAATACAAGAAAATACCAGTTTTTAAGGTCTACAAGATGGAGTTTAGCAAGCAAAAGTCTGTAGCTTTTATGGTTTATGATTTAGCAATTTGATGATGTCTTGCAAAACTAGCAGAAATATGAAAAACGATGTAATTCCAGAAATAATGAAGATATCAAAAATGCTCTCTCTGGAATTATGGCGAATTACCTAAAGTTCCCTGCGAACAATTCAGTTGAAAGAATGGGCAATAACATTCTACACGATTTATTTGACAGTTTTGCAAAGATTCGACGCATATGCTTGCAAGCAACGGGTCTTATTGTCAGGAAATTTGTCCTTGTTTCCGCTGCAATTTTTAAGAACACAGCAAATCTATAGGTAATTTCAGATGGAAGAGATTTGATCTTACCTTTTTCCATCGGGATGAAATAGAACACTGTTGATCGGTCCAAAATGTCCTTTAACTCGGCCTATTTCTTCTTCGAATATCAAATGAAAGAATCTAGCATCGAATTTTCCAACACGTGCTGATGTAGTTGTTACGTCCATAGCCTCTTGTCCACCACCGAGGACGACCTAAAACGAGACCAGATTCTCAACAACGGTGTCATGTTTGAAAACTTACGGTATGCATACCGATTTTATCTTGATACCGAGTGAGTCTTAAAACATCGCATTGCAAAAAAGTCTAACTGATTTTTGAAATTCAGAGTCTTGCGTCCAATTGAAATTCTTTTAAATTCAAATCAGTTTTAGAGAGTTTACTCTTAATTGTGGATGTTTTATAACGGTCGGAAATCAGTAACGAGCCAAAATCGTTTTACTCGATATGCCTAAATATAGCAAAAAACACACCTTCTATTTTAATGTATAAATGGACACAAATGGTTCTTTTAGGTGCATGGGTAGGAGAACACTTCTGTATAACGATACTCTGGACCGAACAAACAGTGTAACTTGGAAACTTGAATTAATTAATGCAAGAGTCAAATCGAGACACCCCCCCCCCGGGCATTTGATTTTTTTTCATTCTTGGTGGTCAAATTCCCCGCCCTTGGCAAGCGAACTCCCATCAAATGCCCCGGTCTTGCAGCCTTAAAATGTAGATTTGGCCATATAAATGGCTAAATAAGGTTTAAAACCCTCTGATATTTTGTTCAAATTCCCCACCCCTGGGATCGTATATATGGTCAAATGCCCGGGGGTGGCCCGGGGGGATGTCCGGGTATCGATTTGACTCGTGCATAACCACTAACAGACTTTCTTTGTAGATTATAGGCAATAAAAACATAGCCAGAAATATGCAACGAGGCAACAGGACCAAGGTTTGAACTCATTTCCCCTAGAAAAAAGTCAACAGAGAATACAAGGATGTAAAAGAAAGCAGAGTTAATGAGTACTTACATGATCTTTGATTGGCGAAATAGACGCAGAATTCACTGGGCGTTCAGTTTTGTAATTCTTTACCAAATTAAAAGTATCTATTTCGAAAAGCTGTGAACAGAGAACAGAAATTGATATGACAAGAATGAATAACAAAAATAAAGATACGAGGCTGTAAGTTTGCATTTAAAACCCCATTGCTAACCATGATCCTTTGCGGGCCCAAAGTTGATTTTCATATGATACAAAAATCATCATAGTCATGACTATGAAATCACTTATCGCCCAAGTTCTATTTGTTTTGCTTTTTATGTGGCGTGCAAAGGATCATCGGTAGCAATGGGTCTTCAAAAGAACACAATCATCTCAGACATCAATCTGAACAAGGTTTTCTGAAGTGTTCACCATCTACCAAATCGACTGAGATCCTAAAGATATGTGTTAAAGTGGTTAAGTACCAATTGGGTAAGAGTGGGACAATTCTTTAATTTTAAATTAATCCTTGATAAAGCCTATTCATTGATCTTTGAGATCGGTCTATCAGATTAAAATCTAAAATTTTACAAAGGTGCAAGTTTTTCTTTTACTCATCTGGTAGTGATTTAAGATTCTTGCAAAGAGTGAAAAAAAATTGATCCCTAGAGTTGGATATATGTTGTGCCATTGTTGTGTTGAATCAAGGTGATAGCATAGCAGTATTTCACGAGCTAGTGGAAGTACAGTAGCAAGGCAGTTGATGTGTCGTGCTTGCATCATTCTATCATTTAATTTAAGATAAGCTAGAAAAGAATAGGCTTGATATAGTAGTTGCAAGACACGGTATTAACTGATACATACCTTGGCGTGTCATACATACTTAGAAATCGCGGACAGTAAGTCCTTCTCCGCTATGGATTGCACATAGTTTATCAATCTTGCTGTTTTTTTTAAATAATGGTTTGTTTTGAATAAATAAAATGAATAAAGAAAAAATACCTTGGCTGTGTTATCTTTAGATGCAGTGATGAACATCATCTCGTCTTTTGACTTCTGGATATCATTGATTAACTTTGTGTGTTCATGAACCCTGCCTATTTGCTCACCAGTCTAACAAGGGGAATAAAAATATCAATTTTGGAAGAAAAGTAAGGGGCTGCATGGAAAAATACTGTTAATCAAGGTTCTAGGGATTCAAGTACAAGAGTCTAGGGATTTGCAGCAAGATAAATTCCTCAAAAATAAATAAAGCACAGGCCATCTGTTTTTCATCTGCCTTTGAGAACTCGTAAGAATTCCTACAGTATATTATGATAAGAATTCTTGAGTGAGCAACTCTTTCTTGTCTTTAAAGAATTCTTTCTAGAATTCACTCTTCTTTTTGGTAAAATCTTCCCATGCTGAGGTTGGATTGCCTCTTAGCGAACATTGATCATTAGCATGGACATTCAGTGCATCGGCTAGTTGAAAAAATCTGGCTTATTTCTGCTAACCACCAAACGGGACAAATTTAATTAAATGGTTAGGCTGTGGGCAAATTTGGTTGATGCACTCAACAGCCCCAAATTTAGGCCCCTGTGATGAAAAACACCGCTGTTGGTTGGCATTGGAAAAAATAAATCTCTTTGCATTTGAAGTGTGCGTCGACAGCTCTGACAGGTGCCTATTCCTATTCTCTAGTCCCAAGAATCAATATCCTCATGCTAGAAAATATTGAATGAGAGAGCTATGATTTACGGTACCAAGACATTCTTCACATAACTTATAATCCCCTGCCACAGGAGCTTAGTTTTTTGTTTAATTATAAAAGAAAGCAGACTCACCTTTGTATCCCATTTGCAGAGTAACCCATTGTCATGACCAGTAACAAGATATTCATCACATGGTCCCCAAACGGCTGCAGTAACTTTTGGTCCTTGCACAGGAATACGAAGGTAAGGCTCAGGAGCTTCACCTTGAAGTAAAAAAAGATAAGCGTTTCTCAAATATTTATATATAAAAATAAACTTTTGCTTTATCTAGGTTTGTGTATAAGTTTGTAAAGTAGTTAATATATAAATTCAATGAACAAATTGAAATTAAGGATACTGTAGTTTCATATATTCTAATTATATATATATACAGTAGTTGTTTAGTATTGCAAAAATTTACAGAAGAGCCAGCCCATTGTAAACAAGAAACTGAAAAAAGGTTTGAAACATTTTTCTTCACCTTGAACTAAAATTAGGAGCTAAAAGTTAACAGCTAGAACAGAGAGCACACAAGTAGCTTTTCCTGGAATGTAGCAACAAACTATGCCTGGAATCAGAGGTGGAAAACTAAGTAAGCACATGAGCAGCATGGCTCACCGGAAACGCTATGATATCCCAATCCAATATCAACATTATTCCACAGGAAATCTTGGTCAAGACATTTGAGCCAAAATGAAAAATACTTGACTTGACACAAAAAAGACAGATATTTTCTTGCAGGAAAGTTTGCGTCCAACTGTTCCGCTTGCAGGAAGAGATTTTTTGCAAATCTGCATGGAATGCAGAGGACACCAAAACCCTGGAAGCGGGAGCAGGTGCACAGGCTTTTCGTGAATTCTTTTAATATAAATAAAAACGCTATAATTCTGAAAACAACCAAGATATCAAAGATTGCCAATAAACAATTATAGCAAAGTACCTGAAGTTCCTTTCAAGCCATTAAATCAAATGAAAGAAGCATTAACCATTCGTGCAATATTTGTTTTAAAGATTTGATGCCTATGCTAACTTCCTGTGAAAGACACAATAGTATACTTACTGAGACACTGCTGCAAATCAAAAAATTGAATTTCACACATCTTTCCCATTGCAGCGTCAGTTGACAACATGAATTCTTTTGAACTGAAGGAAAAGTTGCAAGTTCTCACGGCTGATGCAGTGGTGATCTCAGAAAGCTTCTTTCCTGTTTCAGTATCCCAGATAAAAGCTGTATTATCTGCTGCACCAGTCAGAAAATGAAAATTATCCCCTGAGAATTATGTCAAGGTCAACAGAGACAGCAACAAAGAAGATTTATAAATCATTTTTTATCTACATTACAGACCTTGCGCAAACAAGAATACTCGAGAACAATGTTCTAGTTGCAAGGAATTCGGTTTGCTTGTGACACAAAAAAACCATTTTCATTCAACATTTGTAGACCACTTGGACTATCATGCTTGAAAATCACAAAAATTGTCCCATGCACTCTTGGCATCTTCTTTCCTTAGATTTGGAACACTTGGCAAGGTAATTGAGCATTCAAGAAGAAGGTTTTGGACCTCTTTAAGGCTAAAGTTTCTTGTGGCTTTTTTGATAACCACCAAACTAAGTTATATACAGTATGAGTCAAAATATATAGAAAAACATCTCTTCTCTAAACAAGGCAATACAAGGGTCTAAATTTTTTTACATAATGGATTGTTTTTTCTCTTGAAAGCAATTTGTATAGGGGACAATTTTGCGGACAAGATTGAATAAACTTTTGATTTCAAGGCATCTTCAGACATAGTAAATGTTCCAATTCAAAGCAAGAGATCCATCACATTTCTGAGTCATTTAAATCAGAAACAGAAAGGCTGGAATAATATTCTCATTGATATAAGAAGTTAACCATCTGCTAGTAGCTTTCGTTGAAAACTCAAAGCCTTCTTCTTTGAAAATAATTATCAATCATAATAGAAATGTGCTCACCATACACCCTCAATCCTAAGTTATACTTCTTCAATGATTATGAAATTGATTGAATGCCTTAAAAAACAATCTTTGCCAAGTTCAGTAGTCATCTTTGAAACAGGGGGTGCTCTCTCCTTGATTAGCGTAGCTACTGAGAGAGCTCCTCCTCAAGAAATTCCCCTGCATACAATTCCCTTAATTTGTGTTGTTTTAATAATTAGTATTATTGTTGTATTTAGTTAAATTGATGTTATTTAAATTTTCTTTATTTCTGTATTAAACATATCGTTCTTGCTTGTTATTGTATGTAGAGTAACTTCAAAATATGAAACTGAAAGGATACAAGTGACATCATTTGTCCAAACAGCCCCATTATGTCCATTGTAAGTCCCCAGCCGCTCTCCATTCAGTGAGTACCATACAGTTGGTTTGTTGTCTTTTCCAGTTGAAAACAGCAAGTCTCCTTCTCTGTTGTATCTGATCTTTGTGATTGACCTTTCATGGCCATGGAGAAGTAATGGTTTCTGGAAGGCAACAAATCAAAAGTATGAAAGGTCTGTAGAGCAAAATGCTGGAATGATATTCCTGTGGATATTACAAAATCACCCTCTGCGATTACTTTTTGTTGAAACTCAAAGCCTTCCTCTTTGAAAGTAATTATCAAAATCGATCATGTGTATATAAAGGTCACCATCCACCCATAGCTTTACTGTTCAAAATATCAAAGAGGGTAGTTCAAGCATGGGCGTTAGGAAACGCGGTAGTTATTGCTACAAATTTTTTTCCCTCTGTGTCCTTATGCCTGTAAAGGTTGTTGTTGTTGCGTCAAACACAGGGAAAACCCACCAGGCACAACAACAACAACCTTCACGGGCATAGGGACACAGGGAGGAATGGGCATAGGGGCACAGGGAGGAACAAAATTTTGTAGGAATAACTACCGTGTTTCTTAACACCCATGGTTCAAACAGTCGTAGCTAGAGAAAATCCATAAATACATTTTAATGAAGTTTATTTAAATTTTTTACCTTACCCATTTTACCCCTGTAGACCCCACCATTTTTAAACAAAATCGGTATGAGATCATGCCCTTATGGGCTTCCGTTTACATTAAAAAAAATGTTGCAACCAGCATCAAATGGAAACAATTTTGAAAACAGTACAATTTGAAAACCACATACAATGTTTCAGTGTAAACGCTTGAAAACAGAACGATTCCTCCTTAGAATCCAATAGAAACAAACAAATAATCTGCCTCCCTTTCAATTCTTAAAATTCATTCCACTTTCAATCTATCCAAATTCATACCATCTTTAAACAGTCCGGTAAAAGGTCTAGATTGATTAGCGACTAACCGATCGATTAGTGACTAACTGATCGACAAGCAGCTAACCGATCAACTAGTAAATGTACTAATCGATTGCTTAGTCACTAACGGATCGATTAGTTGCTTCTATAACTAACTGTAATATATGTTACTTAAACTAGCGACTAATAGATTGATTAGTGACTAACCGATTGATTAGCAGCTAACCGATTGACTAGTAAATTTACTAATCGATTGCTTAGTCACTAACGGATCGACTCTACTCCTCTCTATTCTCAGCGTACCTCTCCTTCGCACCGGTAGAATTTTTTTTCACCCGGTGATATAGCGTTTTTTTACATGCTGAATCCGGTGGAAGTATTTTCGAGCTGCGGTTTTTTACTGTTTTCGCCGTACGCATAACCTTTATAGTTTGCTAATCGATCCATTAGTGACTAAGGAATCGATTAGTACATTTACTAGTTGATCGGTTAGCTGCTCATCGATCGGTTAGTCACTAATCGATCGGTTAGTTGCTAATGAATCTAGACATTTTACCGGACTGTTAAACTGTACTGTTTTCAAACTTGTTTTCATTTCATGCCTATTTACATAAAAGTTTCAGTGTAAACGGAAGGCTCAAAATGATATGATCTTGTATTGTATTGTTGCTCCATTTACAAAACAAAATTTCTTTGGTTTCTCATTGTTTATTTACGAAATCAACCCCCAAATTCATATTCTTGAAGTTAATATAATTCATTCTTTTTTTATAATTTTCGTCGAGAATTTTCTCTCCAACCATTTCATTGATTGGCCTTCTTCCTTTTCGTCAGTTTTATTTAGGCCCTTTTAAGTTTCACGACGACAACACGAATTTATGATCTTCTCGCATCAAGAACAGCTACTAAATCATATTCGTTCTGTTGTAATTGTGTTCCAATGTCCTTGTTGATCTTAATACATGTAAAATCTTACCATTTCGAAGTTATTTCTTTCTAATTTCTTCAAATTTTCACAGCAAACCTTCCATGCCTTGTGCACTTTTCAAAAGAATGTTGAGCCTCTTTTTCGAAGAACAGATTGTGATTGAGGCATAATGCTGCGCATTTTCAGGGTAATTGCGGGGTGAATTGCAACCGGAAATGTTGAAAGGGCAGATTTTCTAACAATAGAATTCGTTGTCTTTGATACAAACGATTGGCGATTGCAGACAAAGTAATTTCTACGACCAACTAGTAAGACCGCGAATGTAAACGTCATTTAATGTTATTTGAGATTTGCGACAACCCAAAATTACTCATCCGAAAACATTCAAATGTTTTTATTGGTGGACTTTCTCGCCTGACATCTTATGTGGGACAGACTTTGGACACTTGATCCTTGTGGCAGATGTTATGTCTCGTTCAATTCCTACCCTGACCATCCCCCCGGGCANATTGATGTTAGTTTAAATTTTCTTTATTTCTGTATTAAACATATCGTTCTTGCTTGTTATTGTATGTAGAGGAACTTCAAAATATGAAACTGAAAGGATACAAGTGACATCATTTGTCCAAACAGCCCCATTATGTCCATTGTAAGTCCCCAGCCGCTCTCCATTCAGTGAGTACCATACAGTTGGTTTGTTGTCTTTTCCAGTTGAAAACAGCAAGTCTCCTTCTCTGTTGTATCTGATCTTTGTGATTGACCTTTCATGGCCATGGAGAAGTAATGGTTTCTGGAAGGCAACAAATCAAAAGTGTGAAAGGTCTGTAGAGCAAAATGCTGGAATGATATTCTTGTGGATATTACAAAATCACCCTCAGCGATTATTTTTTGTTGAAACTCAAAGCCTTCCTCTTTGAAAGTAATTATCAAAATCAATCATAGAGAAGTGTATAAGGTCACAATCCGCCCATAGCTTTTCTTTGTCATAATCTCAATATAAGAAATCAAATTTAGCTGAAACACTTTAGAACAGGAGGTGCTCTCTCCTCCATTACTTTAACTCTAGAGCGCTCCTCCTTTAAGTAATTACCTCCATACAATTTATCTCGTTTTTTTGTTTGTATATTATATTAATTTCCTGTATATAATGATGTATTAATTTTCTATAATATTGTTTTATATTCTTGTAGTTTAGTTAATTGTTTGTATAGTTATCACTGATAAATTGTATGTAGTGGAATTTAAAATATGAAACTGGACTGATCTGTTAGGTCCTGTTTATAGTGTAGGGTATGCAGGGGTAAAATAGGTAGACTGGGTGAAATGGGTAGTGTTGATGGTCAGAAAATAGTAGATTGTGAACTGTTCAAAATATCAAAGAGGGTAGTTCAAACATGGGCGTTAGGAAACGCGGTAGTTATTCCTACAAAATTTGTTTCCTCCCTGTGTCCTAATGCCCGTAAAGGTTGTCGTTGTTGCATCAAACACAGGGAAAACCAGGCACAACAACAACAACCTTCACGGGCATAGGGACACAGGGAGGAATGGGCATAGGGGCACAGGGAGGAACACAATTTTGTAGGAATAACTACCGCGTTTCTTAACGCCCATGGTTCAAACAGTCGTAGCTAGAGAAAATCGATAAATTAATTTTAATGAAATTTATTTAAATTTTTCACCTTACCCATTTTACCCCTGTAGACCCCACCATTTCAAAACAAAATCGGTATGAGATCATGCCCTTATGGGCTTCCGTTTACATTAAAAAAAATGTTGCAACCAGCATCAAATGGAAACAATTTTGAAAACAGTACGATTTGAAAACCACATACAATGTTTCAGTGTAAACGCTTGAAAACAGAACGATTCCTCCTTAGAATCCAATAGAAACAAACAAATAATCTGCCTCCCTTTCAATTCATAAAAATTCATTCCACTTTCAATCTATCCAAATTCATACCATCTTTAAATTGTACTGTTTTCAAACTTGTTTTCATAAAATGATATGATCTTGTATTGTTGCTCCATTAACAAAATAAAATTTCTAATTCTTTTGTTTCTCATTGTTTATTTATAAAATCAACCCCCATATTCATATTCTTGAAGTTAATATAATTCATTCTTTTTTTATAATTTTCGTCGAGGATTTTCTCTCCAACCATTTCATTGACTGGCCTTCTTCCTTTTTTTCGTCAGTTTTATTTAGGCCCTTCTAAGTTTCACGACGACAACACGAATTTATGATCTTCTCGCTTCAAGAACAGCATCTAAATCATATTCGTTCTGTTGTAATTGTGTTCCAATGTTCTTGTTGATCTTAATACATATAAAATCTTACCATTTCGAAGTTATTTCTTTCTAATTTCTTCAAATTTTCACAGCAAACCTTCCATGCCTTGTGCACTTTTCAAAAGAATGTTGAGCCTCTTTTTCGAAGAACAGATTGTGATTGAGGCAGAATCCTGCGCATTTTCAGGTTAATTGCGGGGGCGAATTGCACCGAAATGTTGAAACAAGGGTCTTCTAACAATAGGACTCGTTGTCTTTGTTGGTTCTTATGCGCNGATCTTCTCGCTTCAAGAACAGCATCTAAATCATATTCGTTCTGTTGTAATTGTGTTCCAATGTTCTTGTTGATCTTAATACATATAAAATCTTACCATTTCGAAGTTATTTCTTTCTAATTTCTTCAAATTTTCACAGCAAACCTTCCATGCCTTGTGCACTTTTCAAAAGAATGTTGAGCCTCTTTTTCGAAGAACAGATTGTGATTGAGGCAGAATCCTGCGCATTTTCAGGTTAATTGCGGGGGCGAATTGCACCGAAATGTTGAAACAAGGGTCTTCTAACAATAGGACTCGTTGTCTTTGTTGGTTCTTATGCGCGGGTGTATACTGTACTGAACAGTAAGAAGAGTTTTGGAAAGTACTAAATATGCTGAAAATGCAAAAGGACTATGAGTTATAAAATGACCTGAACAGGATCTCGATATCTCTCATATCGGATTTCTTTCTTTGTAGAAAAAGAAACGGGCAAGGAAAAACAGAAGTCAACATCGTATATAACTTACCTAAGCTACTCAAGACAATTTCTTCTCAAAAACATTTTGTCAGAAAACAAAAAATAAATATCCTTTCCAAATATTAACAATTTATCATATCTAAAATTATAAAATCGCAAAGCCTATCTGTATGTTAATATTTTCCTTTGCTTATTTCCTTGTATCTTAGTTTTGTATCCCTTGTATACTATGCTGTACTTTGTTGCGGCTTTTTAAGCGGCCCAGGCTAGATAAGCATTTGCTTTTCCTGGGTCGCATAAGATTCCCTGTATTAGGTTGGAATTCGTATGAAAAAATTTTGACTTGAAATGACTTGACTATTCTATCATTGAAACAATATTCTTTCGTGGGTTAAACTACATAAGAAACATATAAATAATATCACAACGATTAATCCACAAAGCATAAAACTAAAACATAGAACTCTGCATAACAAATTCCATAAAGGAGGATTACTGAAAATCAGATATGTATCTATAAACAATTTTCAACGTAAACATATCAGTAGTATGTTCATGATCCGGGGATGTGCCACTTATTAGGGGTACTTTTTGCAGACTTACTTCTGCAGTAAACTCGCCCAAAGTATAGGGATTACAGCAATTGTTTCATAATCTGCGGAATTATGGACCAGACTTCCGTTATACGACCCTAAAATTCTCAAATATTTGCGGAATTATGGGTACGATTCTGCGGGAGAGAATGCAAGTCCCCGTCAGATGATAGGTCAAGATACTCCCCCAAGCAAAACCTACAGAGTTGAGAACAAATGTGGAGAAGTTCAATGCTATAAGGCAAACTATAGCGGACGAAATTTCATCTCTTTTTGGAGGGAAGGATTACCTTTAAATTTTCTAAGATTTCTATGCTCAGATGATCAAAGGGTAAAAGAATGATAATCGTAACGACGTTGATCAACTTGCGACAGATTAATCATCTCTATTTATATCTGGCTTCAGCCTACTAAAGCCTGGTTTCCATATGATCGCAAGGATCGCAAGTGACGCAAGGATCATTGAATATGGGGACTTGCGATCCTGGCGATCGTTGGGTTCCTTGCGATCCTTACGATTGAGATAGAAAAATTTCTATCTCTGCGATCCTTGCGATCCTTGCGATCATATGGAAACCAGGCTTAAGATAACTAGAGTGCGTCACTACTGTAGTTCACGAAAACTTTTTGCTTTTCAGATGTCAAAACTCGTTACGTTTAAAAACAAATTTTAGTGAGATTGATGCAAAGCTGTAACTTAGCATCTACCGTGAATGACAAGATAGATAACGATGCAATCACTTTGGTGAATACCAAAAAAAAATAAAGGAAAACGAAAAGTAAGTCCTCAGGGTTCTTCTCTTTGGGCATTGATTGTCATTTGATCAAAGAATAGGATATGGTCTGCAGGGGTAAAATGGGTAGGCTAGGGGTAAAATGAGTATTGTTGATTGCCGGGAAATAGTAAATGGTGAACCGTTCAATCAATATTCACAACTTAAAGATAATTGACGGAGATATGAGGTAACTTAGGTTTGGGGCCTGAACAATCTAAATATAGCCTATTCTCTTCCATTGTATTAAGGGATTATCAAAACAATTGGACAAATAGACGCACGTGGCCTTCTTTCGTTTTATTTTCAAACTAGACGCTATATATCCAAGATCTGTCAATTGTCTTTAAAGGAGGGCAGTTCCAACTGAGGTAGACAAAGAAAATCTGTGTATCAGGATTTTAACAAACTTTATTCACATTTTGTGCCTTACCCATTTTACCTGCAGTTGAAGGATTATTATATAATATAACTGTTGGTAAGTAGCATGAAGAGATTTTTCTAACAACGATATAAAAAATTTTACCTAAAAACTAAAATGTTTGGAGTTTCAGAATACTTCTCTGCAAATAACCTCCCGTCTGGCGTTGGGTCGCTAAATGCAACTTTCTCTTTGCCGATAACCACACCAAATATGAAATGACTTCTGCAAAAATAAGATCATGAATCAAATTAGAACCTCATTAAGCTGAAAGCGAAACCGATCTATCATGATACGAAAAAGATCGACATAAATTTCACAATGGATGGCAAAATTTGAGTTGTTTTGTTGTGATGATATTCGAGGAAAAAATTGTGTTTTAGTCAAAAGACTCTTTGAGAACAGCCATCCTTTCACTGTTTAGATTGAAGGCACTCGAATTTGAAGAAAACAGGGGAGGGGCTTTAGGTGATAAGCAGATTTTTTAATCATCAGATTTCTTGCAGGCATGAACCGATTTTAATTCCCGAAAAATACAGTGTATTATATCTTTGTCTGATTTTCATTATTATTTCTCATGCCGAACGGCCGAACGCAGGTCCTGTGAAAAAGCGAAGTTCGATATCGAACGATAAGAACCTGCAAAGATCAGACAATATCTTTTCTCAGTGCTAAAAGTGCATAAATACATAGACTGACGACGTGATTCCTTGTGTTCGTTCAATGTTTTTAATCTGATGTTTTTATTTCATGTCATACAATTCTCTCGTATTTTCTCTCGTCTCAGTTTGAAGCCATAACTATCATTCAATTAAATGCGGAAAACTGATACTCACATGTAATCAGTCTAATAACCACATACCTGACAGCGTCGATCAACCTTGCAGCCACCTTCTGCCTTCTTGCTTTCTTCAGTACCCAAATTCGGCTGATACCACAAAGAGCAGGGACGGGATCAGAGCTACAAAAGGAAATTTCACCAAGTGAATCCAAATTCTTAGAACTGTGAAAATGATAACTTGTTTTTATACAAAAACGAATTAAAAATTAAAAGTACTTTTGAAGAAAAAAACTTACCTGCAACACCATGATAAAGTTGGAACTCCCTGTCGTTTTTCTGGGCTTGATGTGTCTTTAGCAGTGATTACAGGATACGCCTGTTACCGAAAAATTCAGTATGTAGAGCCTCAGTATTGCTGCTGAAGTAAATATCCGAGAAATACTGAAAATTTGGTATGGGTGATCAGAAAACCATTTCAAAATTACGAAAGTCTGTTTCAAACTAGATGTCATGTGAAAAGGTCCGTAAATAAAAACAATTGAAGTGTTTTGCATGATAAATTTTGCGTCATCACAAATCTCACGTGACATCTAATCTGAGACAGACTTTAATAGGAAGGTGAAACGGACCAACGTTTTGTTCAAATCTTGGCTTTCCAACTAGTAAAAAGTCAGCGTTTAAAGTGAAATGAAAGGATTTCAGAAAGCTATAGATTATAAGATAAAAGATCAATGTTGTTTTAATTATCAGAAAAGAATGCCGTAAAAAACACCTACCTTAGTAATTGGTACAGCTATCGCACATCCAGTGATTTTGTTGTTTGACACAAATAGAAACGCCTAGAAGACAAATAATAGATAATCAATCATCGTAATCTCGTAGTTTCCTAATAACACAAAATGTCACTAATCCATCAATCAGTTCAAACCAAAAACTAAACATAGATATACTGTCTAAATAATAAAAATTTATCACATATAAAATTATAAAATCACAAAAGTCGCCTATCTGTATCTTAACATTTCCATCGCTTATTTCCTTGTATCTTAGTTTTGTATCCATTATATACTATGTTGTACTTTGTTCTGTTTTTTTAAGCGGCCCAGGCTAGATAAGCATTTGCTTTTCCTGGGTCGCATAAGATTACCTGTATTAGGTTGGAATTCTTATGAAAAATTTTTGACTTGACTTGACTTTGACTTGACTTGACTTTGGCTTGACTTCGAGTCAAAGCTCTTGCAATGTCTCTATAAGCTAAACTCTCTAAAAACCATGACTTTCTTTCCCTAATGCAGGCGAATAGCAGCAGATACATAGCAAATGAAGATATTTTCTAGAGGTTTGAACTCCGTAGAACTAGCCAGTGCAATCAGATTTTTCATACCATCAACGATTATGGAGATACAGCTGGATTCCGAGCCACAAGTTTTGGATGTTTTCAGCCTAAACACAAGAAAGCACACTATAGGCTTAAGAAATTCCATAACACACACCCTTTACTTGCTACCATTTTGCACAGCCACTTTAATTTTGTCCTTCGTATAAATTCGCAAAGAGAATTTTCAAACTTTGTAGTTAAATCGATTTAGCGATTTTTCAGGTAGTTTGTTTGTTTATTTGGCCAATATTCGAACAACTTACTTCGCTTCTGCTAAGTTTCTTTACTACTGACGAAGGGCACAGCCCGATACGTTTAGTGCTTTTATTCTATGGCGTTTTGAGTATTTACAGTTAGAGATTAACGATTATTATTGCTATTCATACTTCGCCACACACTGTACATTTATTTGAATCGAACTTACTTTTTCCACCGATGAATATTCAGTAGTAGCATATGCAAAACCAAGTTCTCCATCAACAACTTCGCGAAGCTCGGCAACCTATCAGAAATATGTATGCTCCATCAAAACAAGAAATCCTGCATGCAGCGCTGATGCCTTGAAGGAAAATTTCACTTGTGGATGGATGAGCAAATATTCTTGCTATTTTAGAGGTCATAACTTCGTGAAAACCCATCAGAGTAATTTTGGTTATACTTAACTGAAGGAACACGATGCTAGATAACATAGGTTCCAAATCTTTAAATTGGCGTAAAAAGGTAGGTGTAAGATTAAGCGACATATTTCTTTGAATCGAATGGCTTGAAAGAGACTTTAACTACTTTGCTATAACTCTACCTTTGGCCTTTCCAGAAATCTTAAATATTTTCGAAATTACAGCGTATTTCATATTTCAACTCATTTGAGGATGTGACGTCATCAAATTTCTAAATCGCAAACCAAAAGAGTGAAAGACTTTTGCTTGATACCATATTGTAGACGGTCATAAACTATGTTTTTCTGGAAATTATTCGATATTTCCTCGAAAAGTTTAGAAATTACAATGGTTGTAAGTTTTTTTCAAATTTTTTCTTGAATTCTTAAAAAAGAAGAAAAGCACTCTAATTCTGAAAGTATTGAAGATTTCTGAAAAGTCCAACGGTAGAATTATTACAAAGTAGCTAGTTTCTTTCAAGCCATTCTATTCAAAGAAATAAGTCACATAATTTTACACCGACCTTTCTAGAGATTTGGAACCTATGCTATGCTAGATTAGACTCGAGGGCTGACCTTGTCAAAATTGGGCATTCCGTTAAAAAATCTGTTAAAAAGAGTGATGCTTCAGTAAATGTTGCTTGCACTAAACTAAAACAAAAACAATGTAAAGGTACTAACATCTTTGTGAGCATGGTCTTGATAAAGTGGCATCACAGTTATAAACTCAACTATAAATAACGAAAATTTGAGCCGTTCAGGAACACATACTTTAAAAATTTGAAGTAGCAAACTTATAGTTCACGAAAGAAAAATAAAAACAAACAAAAACAAACACAAACAAACCTTCTTCAAATGCAAACTATTGTCATTTTGATTAATCTGAATTATTCTCCCATCGTGAAATTCTTGTAACACTCGTTCAGTCTTCCATCCCTTGACAAAGGTGATAATTCATAATTTTCAGTAAAGACAGTCAATCGACTTACGTTTGTGTAAAGTTTGAAGATTTTACCAAATATTGATGTAAATATATTGAGAAACTTTCTACCCATTCAATATTCCATCCATGTCTACGATTTAACTTAAAAAAAATAAGAAAAGTTACTACGTTCTCAACTAAAACTCATAATTGTTGCAACAAAATTTGTTAAAAATAATTCTTTCAAAAATAGACCCAATATGTAGATAAATTTGAGCATGGGAGGGACCCTTCTTGTGGCACATATTTTCTTTAGGCATAACATTATAAAGTTGCCAATATGAGATTTGTATAATTTCATAATGTAATGGTCTATCGAGTATATTTTTTATGAAGTAATAAATTGACATGTGTTACCTTGAATTTCAATTTCTGCATGAGTTTCTGATGGTATTTAGAATGCTGAAGAGCATCCTCCGGCAGCGTTTTTGTGTATACCATACCACAATCAGGGCATGTTATGTGCCCAAAGTTCTTCTGGCCAACATCCTTAAAAAAAATTCAATAGAAAAAGCTTTGGAATGCACAGGGGCACAATGTAACTTTTTAACTTGCAAAATATATTAACAGCTTCTTACAGGACAAAAAAGTCTACTTGGTTCCTTGAATAGGGGTGCAATAAAATCCAAAAGTTTCGGATGGTAAAAGCTTTGAACAAAATTTTGTCTGAAACTTTTTTATCTGAATTAACTTTGTGTCTGAAATTTTTTTAGCAAAAGTTCTTGCTCACAAGACTTCTATTTGACGCATTCAGTGCTGATTGCGGTAAAAACATTAAGGTTGATTTGATTTCAACATTTCAACTGCAAGATTTGATGAACAAGCTCTAAAAAAATTAATTGTTTTTAATTTCTCAAGAAGGATCTGAAATCTGTTTGTCCTAAGGCTTTCTCCGAAACTTCCCTTAACTATCAGACTGCCAGTATTTTGAAATAGAAGTCTTTGAAATAGAAAGAATAAACCATAGATATATTAGGACTGTAGATGCTCTCGCACTCACAATATACAACTGTTCAAATTTCTGACCACCATTCTTTGGACTTGTGCTGGGTTTTCTTGGCTTCTTAGCATTCTTTGAAGAAGCAACACTGCAAATAAAGAAAAACACACACACAGTTATATAATCAAATGTTTGTTAGACAGTTGCAGGTACTTTTCTTTGGAGGACCAATCTATTGTTCCAGTTGAAAAGAATTGTCTACTCCCAGCTGTTTTCTTAAACCTGATACCATTAAAAAAGACAAGGTCCAGCATTTAAAGCAAATTTCAAAGCATACTTTTCCGCCTGCATGTTTAGTGTATACCTCTATTTGTTGCACTCTACAGTTATCTTGGCACATTATAATAGCATGTACACTACAGGCCTTGGACATATTAACATGACAACAATTGTCAATAATTCCTAAGAATTCTTCACATTCTGATAAGAATTCTTGAGTCATACAGTATGAAAGACTGTAAAGTTGTTTAAACAAGATTTCTTGAGAATTCTTAGGCAGGAAAACCATACTAATTTTGTGCGCAAGACCAGTACTGTACAAAGGTTAGATACATGCAAAGCTTGAGGGTTGAGCATGACTGTTGAGAAGGCATACNCTTTGCAATGCGTAAGAAATGACTGAACATCGAATCGCGAACCATATATTGCTTCCAAATCCTATGCGCCATAAATTTACCTATTGCAGCTCGCCACGCAGCTACATCACAGAAAGGCATTCACATGTCCTTTAACCCATGACAGAGTACCACAATACTTTAGAACGGTTTGAAAAGCTGCACAAGGACGATTATTTACAAGACAAATGGGACATAAAATGACACATAGAAGAACGAAAAACATTGAGTATAAAACACAAAACGGTTTCCAAGTGGTACTCTGTCAAAACAAAACGGTTTCCAAGACCAATCTATTGTTCCAGTTGAAAAGAATTGTCTACTCCCAGCTGTTTTCTTAAACCTGATACCATTAAAAAAGACAAGGTCCAGCATTTAAAGCAAATTTCAAAGCATACTTTTCCGCCTGCATGTTTAGTGTATACCTCTATTTGTTGCACTCTACAGTTATCTTGGCACATTATAATAGCATGTACACTACAGGCCTTGGACATATTAACATGACAACAATTGTCAATAATTCCTAAGAATTCTTCACATTCTGATAAGAATTCTTGAGTCATACAGTATGAAAGACTGTAAAGTTGTTTAAACAAGATTTCTTGAGAATTCTTAGGCAGGAAAACCATACTAATTTTGTGCGCAAGACCAGTACTGTACAAAGGTTAGATACATGCAAAGCTTGAGGGTTGAGCATGACTGTTGAGAAGGCATACTATATTTAATTTATATTAACAAAATTGCAGCAAAATTAACCTTGTGGTCAGATCTTCAATTGTAACATCTCCAATTGAGAAGTTCACATCACCTGCAGATTTTATCTTCAGCTGTTTTTTGTTTTCGGATATCCGTGGATTTACTTTACCAACATTATTTCCCATGAGATTTTCTGTTTTACTTGTTGCTTTAAAATATCTGAACAAACAGTTGTTATTTAAATCACCATCTCCTTCATTTTGCTTTCCATTTCTCTGCACAAAAGGTAGAGTCTCTTTTCTCACCTTAAACCTCGATTTTGGTAAAGATGAACTTCCAGAGCCATAGAAGCATTTGGTTTTAATCATTGGGCTATTCACAATACCTGGGGAGCCAAGAGAGCCTCCAGAAGACTGAGGTCCAACATCAGAGTCAATCTGGCTAGATATCCCAGTTTCATCACCTGAGCTAGATTGAGTTTCTTCATTATTTTCATAGCATGGATGCTCTCCGTTGACATCGACAAGACTCATTGTGGCTTCTGATTCTTCTAAAAGATGGTTATTATTCACATCATTGTGCGATTTCAAATCCATACCTTGAACAGGAGAGAAAAACAACTTTGTCAGTAAGACAGTACCTTAAAGTATTCTTCCCCTACCTGTACTGCACACAGAATTCCTATAGTATAGGCCTTGTGCACATTAACATGACAAGAATTCTCAAGAATTCTTGAGAATTCTTCTCATGAGGATAAGACTGATGCCCAACGCAAAATTTCTCTTTCTTTTTTATTCTGAACAGTCAGTCGGGTGACAATAACCAAACAATTCTTCACTTGCAAGTTGAACATTTTGACTAGTTTTCTGTTGAGCTTTCTTTATGCGAAGTTGTTCCTTTTTCATAGTTTTTCTACTTAAGGCCAAAATTTGGCCCACGTTTGCTTTTTCTGCCAAAATCCTTTTTTGACAACAAAGTTTTGAAAATTTTAAGGGAATTTGGCCGTCAAAATGGCGAAAATAGAAATGGCAACCCTGTGCTTGTGCAAGATGTTTTTCATATGTACAACTCAAGATTGGAAAGTTGGCTTACGTGATGGATTTCACTGCTGCACTTTTCAATTTCAGGTGTGGTTCCACTGGGTCATTCCATGTCAATTCACCAGGAGTAGGACACCCAACCATCTTTATTTTTGCAATTTTTTGGCTATATGCACCCAACAGTGATGGTAACAACATATTTTAATTTCAGCTCAATATCTTTATTCGTTGTTGAAATATCGCTTCTTCAATTATACCCATATTTTGGCCCAAAATGCTAATTGGCGGCCATTTTGAATTGCGCTAAAATTTAAATTGTCACAATTTTCCTAAAAATTCCAATAGCAACCACCCAAAACCAATGAAAGTTTGCATTTTACCATTTTGAGACCCAAAGAGTTCAAAAATGACATCTAAAAGTTCATAAAAACAACATAACATTGAGCTATGTGGCTTTCAAAATTCAATAATAAAAAATTTTAATGTCTGCAAAAGATTTACCCACTTGTAATTAAATGTAAAATTTTTTATGTAGGTTGTATTAGATCTTGATGATTTTTGGTATGCTTAATAACCATATACTAAAGTCAATTAGTATGAAATATGAAGTCTGAGAATCACCAGGGGACAGAGATACTGCTTTCCAAAAACACAAGTTCAAAATTTCATGAAAATCTACATTGGAACTTAAAATAGGCCGAATGTTTAATGATACAAATACAGCCACGCAAGCAATTTGAATGAAGGAGAGATCCAGACTGGAAGTTTGTTGAGCGCGCGCCCAGAGTGCATTCCATGAGTTTGCCCCACAACAGATTCCTGCAAGAACAAAAGACTCTATTGTTATAATTTGTTTTGTTCCATTGTTTGTGATGCTCTTGCCCGCCACAGATCTGTGAAGCCGTGAAGGAACCTACATGGAATGCAGTCCGGGTGCGCGCGAGATCTTGTGCTTGCAGGAACTTGTGCGGTTTTCAGTCTGAGCTGCGCAGTCACTGATAAACAAAAGATCTATTATTGTTTTAACCTAGTAGTGTTCTCAACAGCGAAATTTCCACGCAGTCGTGCTTAAGCCATCTCAACTTGCATGCGCAAAATACAAACTTTCCAGTCTGGGCTGGGGAGAGATCCTCCTGGATCCTTTCCAATCTGCTGTGTATGTAAACAGACTGTAATCAGCGTATGTATGTTTGTCGCACACACAAGACCCACTCTAAACTAAAAAATAGAAAAACAATCCAAAAGAAATTGGCGTAAAATCTGTTTTGTTTGTGGAGTACAGATTCCACTAGGTAGGTAGGGCAAACAAAAGCATATTTACATACTTTTACGATCTGATCTGGTAGAAGAATGATCGGGTAGATTATACGAAATGAAGGGAACAGGTGCACTTTGCAGGCAGGATCTCGTCTCGATATGGAATAAGTAATTCCTTAAAAAGGGCCTAGCTGCTCTCCAAGGAAAAGGAGTGACATAATTTCGTGTTTCAAGGTATGAAATCCGGTCTTATACTCACCTTAACTAAAACAGCAACTCTGGGAGAACTTCACTCACAACTTTAGCGATCAATTGAGCAACTTGGGCTGGGAATAACTCTTCTTTTCCTTCAGCTGCAAAATATACGGGGAGATTGGCCATAAATATGGCGCCAAAATCATTGGGAGTCTGGGGATAGTGTGGGGCTGTGAACGGAAACGCCTTCACAGCGAAATAAAACATTCGGATTAAGTACAAACCGGTGTAACATGCCAATCCGTACCCTTATGCGAAAGTGTCCGGGTAAACAAACACATAACAAAATCATCGTATGCAAAAGTGTCCTAGTACACAAACGCATAACAAAATTTGGTTATGCAAAAGTGTCCCCATTGTTTTATGAAGGGTACACAAACGCATAGCCAAATCCTCCTATGCAAAAGTGTCCTAGTACACAAACGCATAACAAAATATGGTTTTGCGAAAGTGTTCCCCATTGTTTATGAAGGGTACCAAGGGGTACACAAACGCATAGCCAAATCGTCTTATGCAAAAGTGTCCTGGTACACAAACGCATAACAAAATATGGTTATGCGAAAGTGTCCCCCATTGTTTTATGAAGGGTACACAAACGCATAGCCAAATCCTCCTATGCAAAAGTGTCCTGGTACACAAACGCATAACAAAATATGGTTATGCGAAAGTGTCCCCCATTGTTTTATGAAGGGTGCACAAACGCATAGCCAAATCCTCGTATACAAAAATGTCCTGGTACACAAACGCATAACAAAATATGGTTACGCGAAAGTGTCCCCCATTGTTTTATGAAGGGTACACANGGTTATGCGAAAGTGTCCCACATTGGGTTATGAAGGGTACACAAACGCATAGCCAAATCCTCCTATGCAAAAGTGTCCTGGTACACAAACGCATAACAAAATATGGTTATGCGAAAGTGTCCCCCATTGTTTTATGAAGGGTGCACAAACGCATAGCCAAATCCTCGTATACAAAAATGTCCTGGTACACAAACGCATAACAAAATATGGTTACGCGAAAGTGTCCCCCATTGTTTTATGAAGGGTACACAAACGCATAGCCAAATCCTCGTATGCAAAAGTGTCCTGGTACACAAACGCATAACAAATTTTGGTTATGCGAAAGTGTCCCCCATTGTTTTATGAAGGGTACACAAACGCATAGCCAAATCCTTGTATGCAAAAGTGTCCTGGTACACAAACGCATAACAAAGTATGGTTATACGAAAGTGTCCCCCATTGCTTTATGAAGGGTACACAAATAATTATTATGGTGGAATATTCGGTTCAAAATTATTTATTTGAAATAAAAAACATGATTGTGAATGCTAGTTTACACCTTTTTATTTCTATAAGCTTATCCTAGCAAGGAATTTGCCCTCAATACAGATTTTATTTTGTGACTACAAGGCTCTAAAATACTATTCAGTTTTCATTACAAGGCCTTCAATGTTGGTTTACATAGTTTTGTATATCCCTATAACAAGTATTGTTTGAAGAAGTAATATTTCATCTACCCTTACCCTTTGGTCACGTCTTTAGTGCTACTAAAGAGTTGATGCATATCCCTATTAAATCTATGGGCAAACTTGTTGACTCTGTTCATATCTGTCGGTTTAGATTTTAGTAGCGTGATTTATAAATACAGCGTTTTCTTGGATGAGAGCCGATACGGCCTAACGTAGGCTACTGGGGGGTCAACTGCCCGTTTTCCTGGCAAACCCCGCATCGATAAAATTTTGAAACTCGATTAGCCTCACTGCTTAAGCAGGGGCGGATCCAGCCCAAATTCTGACTGGTGCTCAAGTCGCGCGAAGCGCGATCCTTGGGGGGGGTCCGGGGGCGAAGCCCCCGGAAAATTTTTGGGACCACGCCCTTTTTCACTGGGAAACGCCCTTTTATTCGTTAGGAAACGCCCTTTTAAATCACCAAGAAACGCCCTTTTTAGGCCCAAGGAATCGGCCGTTTTAAGCAGAAGTTTGGTTTTACAAGAGCAAAGTGCTTCGGAGTATAGAGATATCTANTCTTTAGTGCTACTAAAGAGTTGATGCATATCCCTATTAAATCTATGGGCAAACTTGTTGACTCTGTTCATATCTGTCGGTTTAGATTTTAGTAGCGTGATTTATAAATACAGCGTTTTCTTGGATGAGAGCCGATACGGCCTAACGTAGGCTACTGGGGGGTCAACTGCCCGTTTTCCTGGCAAACCCCGCATCGATAAAATTTTGAAACTCGATTAGCCTCACTGCTTAAGGCCCTCAACTTACGCTCATCTCATCTCATTGAATTGCTGTTGTTGTTGTCGCTGTAGTGAGGTTGTAGTTGTAGCGTTATCAAATCTGTCAAAGAGCGAAACTACGACATGCACTGAGTCTAGAGCTCGATATCTCTCATATCGGATTTTTCTTTGTATAAAGAGAAACAGGCAAGGAAAAACAGAAGTCAACATCGTATATTCTATCATTGAAACAGTCTTCTTTCGTGGGTTAAACTACATAAGAAACATTAAATAATATCACAACGATTAATCCACAAAGCATAAAACTAAAACATAGAACTCTGCATAACAAATTCCATAAAGGAGAATTACTGGAATTAAGCGATGTATTGTAAACAATTTTCAACGTAAACATATCAGTAGTATGTTGGTGATACGGGGACGTGCCATTTACTAGGGGTACTTTTTAAAAAAAGCTTGCAGGATTATGGGTATCATTTTAGAAATTTTGCAGACTTAAGGGGGGGGGGGTTGTGCAGTAACCTCGCCCAAAGTATAGGGATTACAGCAATTGTTTCATAATCTGCGGAGTTATGGACCAGACTTCCGTTATACGACCCTAAAATTCTCAAATATTTGCGGAATTATGGGTACGATTCTGCGGGCAAGAATGCACGTCCCCGTCAGATGATAGGTCAAGATACTCCCCCAAGCAAAACCTACAGAGTTGAGAACAAATGTGGAGAAGTTCAACGATATAAGGTAAACTATAGCGGACGAAATTTCATCTCTTTTTGGAGGGAAGGATTACCTCTAAATTTCCTAAGATTTCTATGCACAGATGATCAAAGGGTAAAAAAATGATAATCTTAACGACGTTGATCAACTTGCGACAGATTAATCATCTCTATTTATATCTGGCTTCAGCCTACTAAGATAACTAGAGTGCGTCACTAGTTCACGAAAACTTTTTGCTTTTCAGATGTCAAAACTCGTTACGTTTAAAAACAAATTTTAGTGAGATTGATGCAAAGCTGTAACTTAGCATCTACCGTGAATGACAAGATAGATAACGATGCAATCACTTTGGCGAATACCAAAAAAAAATAAAAGTAAAACGAAAAGTCATTCCTCAGGGTTCTTCTATTTGGGCATTGATTGTTATTTGATCAAAGAATAGGATATGGTCTGCAGGGGTAAAATGGGTAGGCTTGGGGTCAAAATGAGTACTGTTGATTGCCGGAAAATACTATATGGTGAACCGTTCAATCAATATTCACAACTTAAAGATAATTGACGGAGATATGAGGTAACTTAGGTTCGGGGCCTGAACAATCTAAATATAGCCTGTTCTCTTCCATTGTATTTGATTATCTCAAGGGATTATCAAAACAATTGGACAAATAGAGGCACGTGGCCTTCTTTTGTTCTATTTTCAAACTAAACGCTATATATCCAAGATCTGTCAATTGTCTTTAAAAGAGGGCAGTTCCAACTGAGGTAGACAAAGAAAATCTGTGTATCAGGATTTTAACAAAATTTATTCACATTTTGTGCCTTACCCATTTTACCTGCAGTTGAAGGATTATTATATAATATAACTGTTGGTAAGTAGCATGAAGAGATTTATCTAACAACGATATAAAAAAATTTACCTAAAAACTAAAATGTTTGGAGTTTCAGAATACTTCTCTGCAAATAACCTCCCGTCTGGCGTTGGATCGCTAAATGCAACTTTCTCTTTGCCGATAACCACACCAAATATGAAATGACTTCTGCAAAAATAAGATCATGAATCAAATTAGAACCTCATTAAGCTGAAAGCGTAACCGATCTATCATGATACGAAAAAGATCGACATAAATTTCACTACAGATGGCAAAATTTGAGTTGTTTTGTTGTGATGATATTCGAGGAAAAAATTGTGTTTTAGTCAAAAGAATCTTTGAGAACAGCCTTCCTTTCACTGTTTAGATTGAAGGCACTCGAATTTGAAGAAAACAGGGGAGGGGCTTTAGGTGATAAGCAGATTTTTTAATCATCAGATTTCTTGCAGGCATGAACCGATTTTAATTCCCGAAAAATACAGTGTATTATATCTTTGTCTGATTTTCATTAATATTCCTCATGATGAACGGCCAAACATACGACCTGTGAAAAAGCAAAATTCGATATCGAACGATATGAACCTGCAAAGATCAGACAATATCTTTTCTCAATGCTAAAAGTGCATAAATACATAGACTGATGACGTGATTCCTTGTGTTCGTTCAGTATTTTTAATCTGATGTTTTCATTTCATGTCATACAATTCTCTCGTATTTTCTCTCATCTCAGTTTGAAGCCATAACTATCATTCAATTAAATGCGGAAAACTGATAATCAGTCTAATAACCACATACCTGACAGCGTCGATCAACCTTGCAGCAACCTTCTGCCTTCTTGCTTTCTTCAGTACCCAAATTCGGCTGATACCACAAAGAGCAGGGACGGGATCAGAGCTACAAAAGGAAATTTCACCAAGTGAATCCAAATTCTTAGAACTGTGAAAATGATAACTTGTTTTTATACAAAAACAAATTCAAAATTAAAAGTACTTTTGAAGATCACAAGTTACCTGCAACACCATGATAATGTTGGAACTCCCTGTCGTTTTTCTGGGCTTGATGTGTCTTTAGCAGTGATTACAGGATACGCCTGTTACAGAAAAATTCAGTATGTAGAGCCTCAGTATTGCTGCTGAAGTAAATATCCGAGAAATACTGAAAATTTGGTATGGGTGATCAGAAAACTATTTCAATATTACGAAAGTCTGTTTCAAACCAGATGTCATGTGAAAAGGTCCGTAAATAAAAACAATTGAAGTGTTTTGCATGATAAATTTTGCGTCATCACAAATCTGACGTGACATCTAATTTGAGACTGACCTTAATAGGAAGGTGAAACGGACCAACTTTTTGTTCAAATCTTGGCTTTCCAACTAGTAAAAAGTCAGCGTTTAAAGTGAAATGAAAGGATTTCAGAAAGCTATAAATTATAAGATAAAAGATCAATGTTGTTTTAATTATCAGAAAAGTATGCCGTAAAAAACACCTACCTTAGTAATTGGTACAGCTATCGCACATCCAGTGATTTTGTTGTTTGACACAAATAGAAACGCCTAGAAGACAAAACATGGCGCCATGATGTTAACAATAGACCATTTAGCAATAGACCTTTTCGACCATACGAAAAAGGGATTGGGGAGAGCGGCCAATTCTGGTAGTACGTCTGGAAGATGATTTTTAAGGTCACCAATACAGAGTTATTACATTCGTCGTACTTATCGCTTTGGACATTTCGGGGTTAGTCTCGTTTCAATAAGCGATAACTGTGACTCATCGTAATAAGTCGGGACCACCCATGGAGAATTCCACAGGGGAGGGGGCTTAAGAAAGAAGAGAGGTTATTAGGGAGGGGGGCTTATCNTTCTGTAGAATAGCTTTAAGGTCTATTGGTCTATTATGCTAGGATGTGATTGAACAAAACCTTTAATTGATAATCATTCCTTGTAATCTCGTAGTTTCCTTTAAATCTGGTATGTCATAATAACACAAAATGTCGCCAATCCATCAATCAATTCATATTAAAGCTCTAGCTATGTCTCTTAGGTTTAAAGAGGCTGCAATGCTAAATTTTCTAAAAACTATGACTCTATTTGCCTAAATGCAGGCAAATAGCAGCAGACATATTGCAAATGAAGATATTTCTAGACGTTTGAACTCCGTAGAAATAGCCAGTGCAATCAGATTTTCATACCATCAACGATTTTGGAGATCAGCCTGATTCCGAGCCATAGGTTTTAGATGTCTTTAGCCTAAACACAAGAAAGCTCACTACAGGATTAAGAAATTCTATAACACACGCCCTTTGTTTACTAAAATTTTGCATAGACCCTTTAATTTTGTCCTTGGTATAAATTCGCAAAGAGAATTTTCAAACTTTGTAGTTAAATCGATTTAGTAATTTTTCAGGTAGTTTGTGTGTTTGTTTGTTTGTGTGTTTGTTTATTTGGCCAGTCTTCAAACAACTTACTTTTTCCACCAATGAATATTCAGTAGTGGCATATGCAAAACCAAGTTCTCCATCGACAACTTCGCGAAGCTCGGCAACCTATCAAAAATATGTATGCTGAATCAAACCATGCAATATTACATATAGTACTAATGCAACCACTGAATGGGTTAGTAAATATTCTTGCTATTTAAGAGGTCATAACTTCGTAAACATCCATCAAATTTATTTCGTTTGTACTTCACAGAATAAACATGATGCTAGATTCCGGGGGCGTGGGGCACATAACATGTTGATAGTACGGGTATGTGCCAGCCATATTGGTGGGTTTTTGACCCAAAATTCTCTAAACAATTTCCTAAGTCATGGGTCGGTTTGGCTGAAATCGGCAAAAAATCGTTAAGAATGGGTAGTATTCCACCAAAATTCATCATAAAAGTGGGTAAGAGGGCAAATTTTGGCAATTAGAAGAGGGTAGCTTTCTGAAAACAGGGTGGTAGACCCCGTACATCCACAAGTTGTGTACCCCCCCCCCCCCCGCCACTGGGGCTAGATTAGATTCGAGGGCTGACCCTGTTAAAATTGGGCCTTCCGTTAAAAAATACGTTAAAAATAATGATGCTTCAGTAAATGTTGCTTGCATTAAACTAAAATAAAAACGCACAAAACTTGCTCATATTGTGAGCATGGTCTTGATAAAATGGCATCACAGTTACAAATTCAACTATAAATGACAAAAATTTGAGGCGTTCAGGAGCAAATATTGTGAAAATTGCATTTTCTTCTAGGGCAGTACTTTAAAAATAGCAATAGAAAATGTAGGTCATGAAAGAGAAACAAAAACAAACCTTCTTCAAATGCAAACTATTGTCATTTTGATTAATTTGGATAATTCTCCCATCGTGAAATTCTTGTAACACTCTTTCAGTCTTCCATCCCTTGACAAAGGTGATAATTCATAATTTCTCAGTTAAGAAATTGTGTAAAGTTTCAAGATTTTAATAAATATTGATGTAAATATATTGAGAAACTTTCTACCCATTCAATATTCTATCCTATAATATTCAATTTAACTTACAAAAAAAATAATAAGAAAAGTTACTATCTCAACTAAAACTCATAATTGTTGCAACAAAATTTGTTAAAGATAATTCTTTCAAAAGTAGACCCAATATGTAGATAAATTTGAGCATGGGAGGGACCCTTCTTGTGGCACATATTTTCTTTAGGCATAACATTATAAAGTTGCCAATATGAGATTTGTATAATTTTATAATGTAATGGTCTATGGAGCATATTTTTTATGAAGTAATAAATTGACATGTGTTACCTTGAATTTCAATTTCTGCATGAGTTTCTGATGGTATTTAGAATGCTGAAGAGCATCCTCCGGCAGCGTTTTTGTGTATACCATACCACAATCAGGGCATGTTATGTGCCCAAAGTTCTTCTGGCCAACATCCTTAAAAAAAATTCAATAGAAAAAGCTTTGGAATGCACAGGGGCACAATGTAACTTTTTAACTTGCAAAATATATTAACAGCTTCTTACAGGACAAAAAAATCTACTTGGTTCCTTGAATAGGGGTGCAATAAAATCCAAAAGTTTCGGATGGTAAAAGCTTTGAACAAAATTTTGTCTGAAACTTTTTTATCTGAATTAACTTTGTGTCTGAAATTTTTTTAGCAAAAGTTCTTGCTCACAAGACTTCTATTTGACGCATTCAGTGCTGATTGCGGTAAAAACATTAGGGTTGATTTGATTTCAACATTTCAACTGCAAGATTTGATGAACAAGCTCTAAAAAAATTAATTGTTTTTAATTTCTCAAGAAGGATCTGAAATCTGTTTGTCCTAAGGCTTTGTCCGAAACTTTCCGTCCAAAGCAGTTGGATAATTCCCTTAACGATCAGACTGCCAGTATTTTGAAATAGAAGTCTTTGAAATAGAAAGAATAAACCATAGATATATTAGGACTGTAGATGCTCTGGCACTCACAATATACAACTGTTCAAATTTCTGACCACCGCTCTTTGGACTTATGCTGGGTTTTCTTGGCTTCTTAGCATTCTTTGAAGAAGCAACACTGCAAATAAAGAAAAACACACACACAGTTATATAATCAAATGTTTGTTAGACAGTTGCAGGTAATTTCTTTGGAGGACCAATCTATTGTTCCAGTTGAAAAGAATTGTCTACTCCCAACTGTTTTCTTAGACCTGACCTGATACAATTAAAAAAGAAAAGGTCCTGCATTTAAAGCAAATTTCAAAGCATACTTTTCCGCCTGCATGTTTAGTGTATACCTCTATTTGTTGCACTCTGCAGTTATCTTGGCACATTATAATAGCATGTACACTACAGGCCTTGCACATATTAACATGACAAGAATTCTCAAGAATTCTTAAGAATTCTTCACATTCTGATAAGAATTCTTGAGTCACATGAAAGACTGTAAAGTTGTTTTAAACAAGATTTCTTGAGAATTCTTAGGCAGGAAAACCATACTAATGTGCGCAAGACCAGTACTGTACAAAGGTTAGATACGTCCAAAGCTTGAGGGTTGAGCATGACTGTTGAGAAGGCATACTATATTTAATTTAACAAAATTGCAGCAAAATTAAACAGTACCTTGTGGTCAGATCTTCAATTGTAACATCTCCATTTGAGAAGTTCACATCACTTGCAGATTTTATCTTCAGCTGTTTTCTGTTTTCGGATATCCGTGGATTTACTTTACCAACATTATTTCCCATGAGATTTTCTGTTTTACTTGTTGCTTTAGAACCTCTCACAGAATCTTTAGAATTTTTACAATCGTTTCCAGAATTTGTAGAAGTCTTCTGAAAATATCTGAACAACCCGGTGGCATTTGAAGCTACTTTTTTCTTTGATGACTGTTTCTGTGGTGATTTCTCTTCATTGTCGTAAGATTGCATAACATATGCCTTCTCTATCGCTTCAAATTCTTCTGACAATAGTTGGCTCTCTGAATCGAAATCACGATTGCTACTTCCAGAAGATTCCACTGAAAACATTGATGATGTTTCAGTTTTCTCCTTTGATTGTTTTGGAACCTTCAGTACTTTTTCATCTTTAGTTCCCATCGAGTTAACATCATCAGGACTTTGTGATCTCTCCACAACCTTTCTTTTCTTGTTTTTAGAACCAACATCTTCTTTGTCAGTTGGATCACTGAAACGGTCTAAACTTTCATCATTTGCCTCTTTCTCTGCAAACGAAGCATTTCTGGAAGTGTCCATAACAGAGCATAGTGATATACCAGTATCATCGTCAGAATCCTCATCAGATTCACTCAAGTACATGTTACAATTATAATCATTGCTTTCCGAAACATCATCAGTATCTGCGGAGAAATCTTTTTGACTGTCTAGGACGTCTGTTTTTCCTAAAGAACAATCTTTTTGGCTCTCCATACTTGCAGCTTTTGAACACATGGAAATACTATCAGTCTCAACATCTAATGAAGGGTTCTCATTCTCAGCCACCCCAGGACTTTTGTCTGCGTTCATAATAGCAGTAATGCTAAGTCTCTCTGAATCATTTCCATTCCATTTTGCTTCATACTTTCTGCAAATATCATTTACAAGAATCTTCACTTTTCTTTTCACAGAGTCCTGAGAATCCGCATCTGATGAAAACATGGGAGATTGAAGGAAAGTTTTGTCTTTGCTACCTTCTATTGCATTCAACAGGGGTGCTGCACTGGCTTTATCAGCATTTGTTTTAGCTGTGCAGTCACCAGAAAGTTTTTTATTCGCAATCTTTACTAGGCCAGGTTTTTTCACAAGTTCAATTTTTTTGGCATATTCTTTAGCCCTGGGATTTTTCTTTGGATATGGGCTAGATTTCTGCTTGGTTTTGGACCTCTTTGTTGTAATTTTTGAGCTTCTATTTTGTCTTTTTAGATCTAAATCATCATTTACTTCATTTTGCTTTTTATTTCTCTGCACAAAAGGTAGACTCTCTTCCCTCACCTTAAACCTTGATTTTGGTAAAGATGAACTTCCAGAGCCATAGAAGCATTTGGTTTTAATTAATGGGCTATTCACAATACCTGGGGAGCCAAGAGAGCCTCCAGAACACTGAGGTCCAACATCAGAGTCAATCTGGCTAGATATCCCAGTTTCATCACCTGAGCTAGATTGAGTTTCTTCACTATTTTCATAGCATGAATGTTTTCCGTTGACATCGACAAGACTCATTGTGGCTTCTGATTCTTCTAAAAGATGGTTATTATTCACATCATTGTGCAGTTTCAAATCCATACCTTGAACAGGAGAGAAAAACAACTTTGTCAGTAAGACAGTAAATTAAAGTACTCTTCCCCTACCTGTACTGCACACAGAATTCCTATAGTACATGCCTTGTGCACATTAACATGACAAGAATTCTCAAGAATTCTTGAGAATTCTTCTCATGAGGATAAGACTGATGCCCAACGCAAAATTTCTGTTTCTTTTTTATTCTGAAAAGTCAGTCGGGTGACACTAACCAAACAATTCTTCACTTGCAAGTTGAACATTTTGAATAGTTTTCTGTTGAGCTTTCTTTGTGTGAAGTTGTTCCTTTTTCATAGTTTTTCTACTTAAGGCCAAAATTTGGCCAACGTTTGCTTTTTCGGCCAAATTCCTTTTTTGACAACGAAGTTTTAAAACATTTTAAGAGAATTTGGCCGTCAAAATGGCGAAAAAAGACATGGCAACCCTGTGCTTGTGCAAGATGTTTTTCATATGTACAACCCAAGATTGGAAAGTTGGCTTACGTGATGGATTTCACTGCTGCACATTTTCAATTTCAGGTGTGGTTCCAGGTGCGAAATTTTTGTGAAACAACAAAATGAAATAATAGGCCTAATATTTAATGATACAAACACAGCCCTGCAAGCAATTTGATAGCCTACGCATCGACCCATTATCCAAAAGAAGAAAGGGTCTATGAAACAAAGAGCAAAAGCTTGCTGTGGGATCTGGGAACAACTGACATTGTTAGGATAAATTAGTTCCCAGGCCCCAGGACCTGGGACTGTGCACGAGGTGTCAATCAAGATGGTGGACACAAATATACTCTGATATCATTGTAGCACCATAGCCATAATTTGTGTTTCTTATCATCTTATACTTGCTACAGTGTTTTTCCAGAATTCTCGAAATTTAATTTATGCTGCCTTTCTTGACACTCCAATCACACATTATTTGAATAGAGGATTAAAATAATTAATTGGGCAGCCCTACCAAGCTGTTGCTCTTTGTTTCGTAGACCCTTTCTTCTTTTGGATAATGGGTCTACTCGTAGGCTAGAAACTTAAATGAAGGAGAGATCCAGACTGGAAAGTTTGTTGAGCGCGAGCCATAGTGGAATCGGCGTACGTTACGCCACAGATCTGTGGCGTGCAGCCTCCTGGTCATTTTTACGCCGGCGTATTTCTTTATACTTAGAGAATGGTTGGCGTAAACTTTTGCGCTTGAAAAGTCATATTACATGACTTTTGACAATGATAGTATATTCTTCTGGCGTAACACAGAGGAATGCTTGGCGTAAATCTGTGGCGTACGGAGTTTACCGATTCCACTATGGAGCGCGAGCGAGATCTTGCGCGTGCAGGAACTTGTGTGGTTTTCAATCTGAGCTGCGCAATCTCTGATAAACAAAAGATCTATTGTTTTAACCTAGTGTTCTCAACAGCGGAAACCATGAAATTTCGACAAAGTCGTGGTTAAGGCATCTCAACTTGCACGCGCAAAATACAAACTTTCCAGTCTGGGGAGAGATCCTCCTGGATCCTTTCTAATCTGCTGTATATAAACAGACTGGAATCAGCGTATATATGTTTGTCACACACACAAGACTCACTCTAAACTAAACAATAGAAAACAATCGAGAGAAAAAATTGGTGTAAATCTGTTGTGGCGTACAGATTCCACTAGGGCAAACAAAAGCATATTTACAGACTTTTACGATCTGATCTGGTAGGAGAACGATCGGGTATTTTATAAGAAATGAAGGGAACAGGTGCACTTTGCAGGCAGGATCTCGTCTCGATATGGAATCGAATTCCTAAAAAGGGCCTAGCCGATCTCCGAGGAAAAGGAGTGACATAATTTCATGTTTCAAGGTATGAAATCCGGTCTTATACTCACCATAACTAAACAATAACTTTGGAAGAACTTCACTCACAACTTTAGAGATCAATTGAACAACTTGGGCAGGAAATAACTTTTCTCCTTCAGCTGCAAAAATATACGGCGAGATAGGCCATAAATATGGCGCCAAAATCATTGGGAGTCTGGGGATAATGTGGGGCTGTGAACGGAAACGCCTTCACAGTGAAATACTACCTTCGCAGTCGGAGAAAGTACAAACCGGTGTAACATGCCAATCCGTACCCTTAGGGAGCGGTCATAAAGTATCTACCAGGAGGGGTGGAGGGGTTTCGTAAATTTGGCAAAAAAAAGTCGTGGCCCTTAAAAATGTTTTCACAAATTTTCGCAGACCCTCAATACATACCAATAATTTTTAATGGCCCATATAAACCCGTAAACAACTCATTATCGATATGATCCTTTTATAAACACAGATTCAGTTTATGGTTTCACTTACGTAATGAAGTTTTTTAGAGGTTGACAGAAAATGTGCCTGCTGTGTAGTAAGAATAACGGTGGTAGACATCTATCAATGGATGTATTTTGGGAATATTGATTTTGTGTCCAATTTGGACATCTATCAATAGACATCTTACGGTCATACTGATTGTGGGTGCAATTTGGACATCTATCAATAGATGTCTTACGGTCATACTGGTTGTGTGTGCAATTGGGACATCTATCAATAGATGTCTTTCGGTCATACTGATTGTGTGTGCAACAAGGACATCTATCAATAGATATCTTACGGTCATACCGATTGCTTGTGCAATTGGGACATCTATCAATAGATGTCTTACGTTCATACTGATTGTTTGTGCAATTGGGACATCTATCAATAGATGTCTTTTGGTCATACTGAGTGTGTGTGCAATCGGGACATCTATCAATAGATGTCTTTCGGTCATACTGATTGTTTGTGCAATTGGGACATCTATCAATAGATGTCTCTCTGTCATACAGATTCTGTGTGCAATTGGAACATCTATCAATAGATGTCTTACGTTCATACTGATTGTTTGTGCAATTGGGAAATCTATCAATAGATGTCTTTTGGTCATACTGATTGTGTGTGCAATCGGGACATCTATCAATAGATGTCTTTCGGTCATACTGATTGTGTGTGCAATTGGGACATCTATCAATAGATGTCTTACGGTCATACTGATTGTGTGTGCAATTGGTACATCTATCAAAAGATGTATTTTGGTCATACTGATTGTGTGTGCAATTTGGACATCTATCAATAGATATCTTACGGTCATACTGATTGTGTTTGCATTTGTGACATCTATCAATAGATGTCTTACCGTAATACTGATTTTGTGTTCAATTGGGACATCTATCAATAGATGTCTTACGGTCATACTGATTTTGTATGCAATTGGGACATCTATCAGTAGATGTCTTTTGGTCATACTGACAGTGTGTGCAATTGGGACATCTATCAATAGATGTCTTTTGGTCATACTGATTGTGTGTGCAATTGGGACATCTATCAATAGATGTCTTTTGGTCATACTGATTGTGTGTGCAATTGGGACATCTATCAATAGATGTCTTTTGGTCATACTGATTGTGTGTGCAATTGGGACATCTATCAATAGATGTCTTTTGGTCATACTGATTGTGTGTGCAATTGGGACATCTATCAATAGATGTCTTTTGGTCATACTGATTGTGTGTGCAATTGGGACATCTATCAATAGATGTCTTTTGGTCATACTGATTGTGTGTGCAATTGGGACATCTATCAATAGATGTCTTTTGGTCATACTGATTGTGTGTGCAATTGGGACATCTATCAATAGATGTCTTTTGGTCATACTGATTGTGTGTGCAATTGGGACATCTATCAATAGATGTCTTTTGGTCATACTGATTGTGTGTGCAATTGGGACATCTATCAATAGATGTCTTTTGGTCATACTGATTGTGTGTGCAATTGGGACATCTATCAATAGATGTCTTTTGGTCATACTGATTGTGTGTGCAATTGGGACATCTATCAATAGATGTCTTTTGGTCATACTGATTGTGTGTGCAATTGGGACATCTATCAATAGATGTCTTTTGGTCATACTGATTGTGTGTGCAATTGGGACATCTATCAATAGATGTCTTTTGGTCATACTGATTGTGTGTGCAATTGGGACATCTATCAATAGATGTCTTTTGGTCATACTGATTGTGTGTGCAATTGGGACATCTATCAATAGATGTCTTTTGGTCATACTGATTGTGTGTGCAATTGGGACATCTATCAATAGATGTCTTTTGGTCATACTGATTGTGTGTGCAATTGGGACATCTATCAATAGATGTCTTTTGGTCATACTGATTGTGTGTGCAATTGGGACATCTATCAATAGATGTCTTTTGGTCATACTGATTGTGTGTGCAATTGGGACATCTATCAATAGATGTCTTTTGGTCATACTGATTGTGTGTGCAATTGGGACATCTATCAATAGATGTCTTTTGGTCATACTGATTGTGTGTGCAATTGGGACATCTATCAATAGATGTCTTTTGGTCATACTGATTGTGTGTGCAATTGGGACATCTATCAATAGATGTCTTTTGGTCATACTGATTGTGTGTGCAATTGGGACATCTATCAATAGATGTCTTTTGGTCATACTGATTGTGTGTGCAATTGGGACATCTATCAATAGATGTCTTTTGGTCATACTGATTGTGTGTGCAATTGGGACATCTATCAATAGATGTCTTTTGGTCATACTGATTGTGTGTGCAATTGGGACATCTATCAATAGATGTCTTTTGGTCATACTGATTGTGTGTGCAATTGGGACATCTATCAATAGATGTCTTTTGGTCATACTGATTGTGTGTGCAATTGGGACATCTATCAATAGATGTCTTTTGGTCATACTGATTGTGTTTGCAAATGGGACATCTATGAATAGATGTCTTGCGGTCATACTGATTGTGTGTGCAATTGGGACATCTATCAATAGATGTCTTTCGGTCATACTGATTGTGTGTGCAATTGGGACATCCATCACTAGATGCCATTCGGTAGTACGGATTGTGCAAAACTCACATGAGCATGGGTTTTGTGTGATCTGGTGTCTGGTGGGACAGCTTGGGATGGTTGTTTTACTCTTGTCCTGGGTTGTCCTCTTGGGCGGTGGATTGCTCCTGAAACCTCTGCTCATTCTTTGTTTTGTAATGTACTGTACCTCTTTTTTCATCTCTTTGATGTCTGGTGTAGGTGTATTCTTGTATTAGGGTGTATTAATGTATTGTATATGTGTAAATTGTTTGTTTTTTTAATTTAGGTAAATTGTATTTGTATTTTATGATGTATTTAGGAACATTTGTTAATGAAAACTGACACTGAAACTGAAACATCTATGAATAGATGTGTTTGTGAAGGTGAAGTTACGCTTTTAGAGTCAAGCGCTTAGCCTGCGTGCAGCCTCAGCTCCTCCTCGATGGAAAAATAGTGTCTGCGCAGCAACGAAGCAAAGCTTGTATGAGCCTCGCTTGGATCCAGTGTGGTAATTAAATATGATTGTTTACTCATTGTGTATCATCCAATCAAAGCTGTTTGTATCCTGTGTTTTGATGTTTTCTGTAAGGAGGAAGACCTTTTTGACTTCAAGCTAACTCGTCAGTAGCCTGCGTCACTATGGAGGCCCAGGACTGCCATTGATTTTTTTTTTCGAAAATCTATTCTCTTCCATGCATGAGAAAGTCAGTTTTATATTTCATCATGATAGGCTTCATAAATTCATATTCCTTCAGGCAAGAACGTCGAAACAATCTCGTTCCAAGTTTCAGCAATATTATCTTTTGAACAAATATCTATCTTGAATTTCCTAAGATTTTTCTTTTCCCTACCATTTCACAGATGTAAGCTATTCAAAGGGTATCAAGGCGGATTTCCATTCAGTGCATTTCATCGCGCGCTCGACAATTTGCAATCGATTTTCAGTCTGGGCATGCGTACTTTGAGATCTTTGGTAGCGCGATCAGAGCGCGCGATCGCAAAAAAAGTAGAAGTTCATCCTACTTTTTGCGATCGATCGCCAGGGCCCATTGGCAACAGCTAATCAAATCGTTGGAAATACGCGCCAAAAAGGTTTGACAAAGGCTTGCGATCGCTAAAAGTCGATCGCAAATTGTCACGCGCGCGACAAAATGCACTGAATGGAAATCCGCCTTCACGCACGATCAAGCGGCTCATATCTGCAGTTCCGCGCGACAAGGATATCAGACAGAGGCTACCAGTTTCTGCAGTGTCAGCATACAAGCTTTGCTTCGTTGTTGCGCAGACTCTATTTTTCCTTTGAGGAGGAGTTTGAGGCTGCACGCTGGCTACAACCCCTCGTCATGACGCTCAAATTGTGGGGTCCTATCTGGGATCGAACCCTGTCCGCCTGACTGTTCTTGTTGCAAAGTCAGAGGATTACACCATTGCGCCGCAACACCTTCATGAATGATGTATTTCGGTTATGAGTAATTGTGTGTGCAAAACTCAAATCTTTCAATAGTTGGTGTTCTGTCATAAGGAATTGTGTGTGCAAAACTTACAGCTATCAATAGATGTTTTTCGGTCATACGGATTGTGTGTGCAAAACTTACATGTATCAAAAACATTTTCGATGATTTCAATGACATCACACAGTGGACACAAAGGAGCATGCCACAATTCGCGAGAGAAGCAAAGAACAGAGAACAGTGGAGATATCTATGCAATGGACAAATCTACTTGAGGAACAGGAAGTTGTGACCAAGAGTTTAATTTTTTGAGAAAATGTGTTTTTGCACGAATTAAAAACTGTGAGTCATCTACAAGGTCCTTTATTTTGCTAAGCTTTTTACGCTGCGTATTTAGAACCGAACTTCTGCGCAGGATTTATCAATATTCATTCCGTTAAATTAATGGCGGACAAGCTGGTGCTGTTGTGAACTCAAAAAGCAAGCTGTAAAAGCCAGTCAAAAGAATACACTAACGGTAAACATCCAACATGGCGATGCCAATTGTCAAAGCTAAAGCCCGGCATACTGCCTCGGTAAGATTTGTTTATAGTTTCTGGTAAAACGAAGTCGAAAATCCGGAAAAAGTTAGGCCAATAATATGTCATCAGATCAGCAAGGTCAGGAGCAGTCATTTAGCAAGAATTAGCCCGGCTAATTAGATCCCACCTCACCTCAGATTGATTGTGTTTTATAGGCCAATATCAGTCCAATATTATCAGAGCAAGAAGTCATTTTGCAAGCTAATTTTAATCTTTGAAGTAATTGAAACTATGCTATGTTTGTACCTACCTCTACGCCTACTATGCATGCACTGATGAAATACTGTAGATTAGTAGAGATTATATCTGAAAATGTTTCTCTTTCCTTTCAGGTCATCTTTCTGCATGGTCTTGGAGATACTGGGTAAAGTCATTTAGTTTCAGGACTTTTTTTTTTGTTAATTTGAACATTCTTTTCTTATTATTCTATGTGATTGCTGGGGTCAGTCATCCAGAGTGCCTTCCATGAGTTTGCCCCGCCACAGATTCCTGCCAAGAATAAAACATTCTATCTTTATTATTGTTTTGTTCTATTGTCTGTGATGATCTTGCCCGCCACAGATCTGTGGCAGAACCTACATGGAATGCAGTCCGGTCAGTCATATATCGATTTCGTCCCCGCTTAGCGTCATTCCGACCCCAACTTTCAGACCCAACACCCCCCACCCTTAGCGTCGGTCCATTCAAAACTGATAAAAGGCCTATAATTGACATAATAGGCTAAGGTAGGCTGGAAGAGAATGGGAAGTACCAGGCCTAACTTCTTCGGCGATCCAACAGCAATTCAACAAACAGTCTCCGGCCGAGCAGATCGCGTGGAAATGGGTTCAGGGTGGGAGATGAATTATAAATTATCAAAGAACATTCACAATATTACAGAAATACGTCTATATGAAAATCAATGTAAATAATTCTTATTTTTAGCGTCATGGTTGTTGACCCCCC
>REGM01000175.1:258629-275011 GCA_004194415.1 Aurelia aurita
CCCCCCCACCCATTAACGTCGGAATGACGCTAAGCGGGGACAACATTGATATATGACTGACCCCTTAGTTACTGTTTTTGCCTCAAACGCAAGAACTCAAATAAATTTCTAAACGTAAACATTTAATTTTTGGTCTTACCTTGTTTTCTTTCAGGCATGGATGGTGCCAAGGTTTTGAAGAAATTGCAGAGCCTTTCATAAAGTATCTGTTTCCAAATGCGTAAGTATTTTTTGTGTTGTTACTTTTTTTGAAGGACTTTTGCCCTGGGGGGGCACTATGTATATTTTGGGTACTGGGGACGTGCCATCGGGAAGGGTATCGATTTTCACTATTTTGGTATAAGGAACGGTATCGATTTTCATGATTTTGGTATAAGGAACGGTATCGATGTTCACGATTTTGGTATAAGGAACGGTATCGATTTTTGTGATTTTAGTATAAAGTACAAATAAATAGGCCATTTTTGAAAAAATTGGTCTAAAGTCGGGTATACATTTTCGAAAAATTGGTATAAGGAACGGGTATGTTTTTGGAGCTTCGATGGCACGTCCCCAACCAAAATCTGGTAAAGTGCCCCCCCCCCGGGACTTTGGCCTCAGAATTGTCTTTATTTCATAGTCTTTCTGGGGAAATATGCCCATGATTGTTGAGAATAAATATGTCATGTACGGTATACTGGAATTTTATTCTGCACACCCAAGATTTTATGCAAATTTTCTTTTTCTGCCACACCTGAAAAACATAAGGATAAAAGACAAATTTGTTTAAACAATTAGAAATTGCTTTAGAACTTAAAATGAATGAGCGGAGCTAGGTGGATGTAATCTATACAGTAAATAGGACAGAGAAAACTCCTACCCAATCCATTGTTCCTCTAAACTTTATCCACACACCTGTCAAAATCATCAAAAATACAATAATCTAATAATAGAATACCCAGACGCCTTCCATGCAGGGCTTTTACTGCTGTTGATTCTCCTTAAGCCAAAGTCTAAAACTCACTCACATGCACCAAAGATCTTCTGAAAGTTGTGTTAGAATAAGGCTTTATAGACAAAATCAATATATGACTGACTATCTATGAATTTATTTTTTTCACTAGGGAAATCGACAGGGTAGAATGTGCTGGGGCACTAGACATACATATATAGATACATACATACATTCGGTATTTGTTATAGCAGGTTAAACCTAAAGGCAGCTTACGCTGATGCGGACCTGCATATACTATTAATAAATGAAAAGTTTACCTGAAAAGTGTAGAAAATAGATTTAAAATTGTTTAGTAATAAAAGTCCTCAAGTTTAGTTTTTAAAATACAAGTTTCAGATTTAAAAGAAAAATTATTTATAAAATCAATATGTTGTTTGATGCTATTCTTAAATACTTTCGTGTTCTCTTCCCCTTTTAAATTGTTGTCAATTGCGTTCCACAAAAGAGATCCTCTATATCTAAGAGTCTTTCTGCCAATGTCTCTTTTGAATCGCTTTATGTCAAATTGCATCTTATTCCGAGTTCTACTCTCTCGTTTTTCAAAAGGCCTTGAGAGTAGAGAAGGGCAGCCTCCATAATAAATTGTGTGCATATAGGCTAACAGCTAACAGACAGGGATGTAATAGATTTATTTCACAGTTGATGAAGAAAACAGAGATTTCATTTCATTTAGCCACTAGATCTTGAAAAAGGTTTTTCTATTGCAGGAAGATCCAGCCCGTTACTCTAAATTTTGGGATGAAAATGCCATCCTGGTTAGTATGACATATGATTAATCAAGCAGCTATAGATGATTACGGTAAAGATGGGGGTGAGGAACTTTCTACCAAGATGCATTGCATTCCAATTGCGAATCTTTAACGATTCTATAGGGATTCGATTAAAGAACGCAATGCATCTTGGTAAAAAGTTCCTTGACACCATCTTATATGTTCACATGGGAACAATATCACATCGTTCAATGCAATGTCGTTCCAGAAAGTGGTATGGGAAAGAGTAACATATCGGTTCAAAACTTGGAACACAAAAAAAGTAAATGGAAAAGTGGAACAGTATGATATCGCGTCATTTTGTCCCCCTTGTGAATGCAGAAGTATTCCAAAACAGGTCCACCTTTTAAATGATATCATCAGTCAACAAATCAAATGATAGGTTTCTGATTTATCGCTGCTCGATCACACAGAACTCTTTTTAGACTCGCTCGATACAGCGCAGCTCATATGAACTTCAGTTTTTTATTTCATATTTTAGGTTTCTGATTTATCGCTGCTCAATCACACAGAACTCTTTTTAAACTCACTCGATACAGCGCAGCTCATATATGAACTTCAGTTTTTTATTTCATATTTTAGGTTTGATATAAAAAGTCTTAGTTTTGATGCAGATGAGGACAAGGCTGGTATTCAGCACTCGTCAGATTTTTGTAAGTATAGAATATTTGTCATTGGTCATGCATTCAAGCAATTATTATCCAACGTGACCCTTTACGTTCAAAACAGGTATTGGTACATTGAGAAGTAACAATTTCAAGATGTCAACAAAATTTTAATTAATGAAACTTCAAGTTTTAACTTTTAAGAATTCTTGTTTAAAAATGTTTACAGTCTTATGTCTCGTTCAATTCCTACCCTGACCATCCCTTCCCCCGGGACACCCCCGGGTATTTGCACGAAAAATATTCCCGGCCCCTGGGCATTTGACTGCCAATTTTTCCACGGCCCCGGGGCATTTGACAACATGAGGAGCTTTCACATTATACAATTACTGGGAATATGGCTTGTTCTAGTGCCTGGCCCCTGGGCATTCGCCAAAATAAATTTCTCCTGCCCCCGGCCAGTCAGTCAGTTATTTGTTTTAAGTGGGCTGTCAGGATTTTCTAGCTACTTAAAGCTAATTTAGGCCCATTATGCATGCCGCATCCAGGCATGGGACCCCTAGTTTAACGTCCCTTCCGAAGGACGGCGAAGTGAGTTGCCAGGTCAGTCCCCAGTCGGGCCTCCGAGGTCACCCATCCGGAATTTGACCTCACTCGGCCGAGCTTAACTTCAGTCATCTGATGAAAACTGTATAAGCCGCTCGGCCATTTGCGCAATCAATTTTCGTCGACCCCCGGGCTGCCCGGGGGGGATGGTTAGGGTAGGAATTGAACAAGACATTATTCAGTATACCTCTCACAAATTCTTATCAGAATGAATTCTTTCCATGTTATTGTGCGCAAGGCATGTACTGTATTTACAGTACAGGCCTGGCGCACATCAAACATGACAAGAATTCTTAAGAGTTCTCAAGAATTCTTCAAATTCTGATAAGAATTCTTGAGTCATTTGAAAAACAATTTTGCAAACTGATTGTAAATTTTTTCAAGAGTAGCTTATGCTGTCTGTAAATTATTGTTGAGGGTTAAAACTAAGAATTTGAAGACTGAACATTTTCTGAAGCTTCAGGAAAACCATGTTAATGTGTACAAGGCCTGTATTGTATTTATTAGCTTATATAAGTTTTCTTTTAATAGCTTATGCTGAATGCTTATCAAATTTATATGTAGTTACCTTTTGATGTGTATATGACACAATTTATGTAAATTGAGACTGAAGCTCTTATTTTTTGCTGCCAGTAAAATCATTAATCCAAGAAGAAATAAAGACTGGAATTCCATCTGAAAAAATTATTATTGGTGAGTTTTGAAATTTCAATTGGATCTTTTGTAGAGCCTCTGATTCAACTTCAAGTGTCAATATACCATTGCGCTAAAGATGGCGGACAGGAATTTCTTACCATGATGCTTTGTGCTGCATTGAATTTTGATTGATTTGATTAGTTGATTTCTTCAATACCGCAAAGGATCTTGGTAAAAAATTCCTTGGTGCCATCTTTAGCACAATCGTCTATTAGATCTTCTGTAGAGCCTCTCTAATTCAGGCATAGAATTATTTTTTCAACTGATACTGGTAACAGTGTATTGAAGGATAATGTCGTGAACAGGGATGGTGCAACTGATCATGACTAATCCACTTTTTGATTCCTGAGTTGTTTCCAAGAATTTCTCTGTTATCTTGTCTAGTTCAGTCCTTAGAAAATTTGATTGATGTTTTTAATTGAGTTAGGCTCCCTCCAGACAAAGAGTTTTCAAGAAATTGCCCATAACACGAAATATAGGTCGCCAAAAACTCAGCAACAATTTCCAATTATAATTTGGGATTTTGGCTAGAGATCTTATTATCAATCTTCAAAATCGGTGTAGTGTACGATTCACGTGGCCAGTCAAAAATTGATACTTTTTTGGTGCACTCTATATATATATTATTATTCGTTTAGGTGGATTTTCACAAGGTGGTGCGGTTGCTTTGTACACAGCATTCACTTCTGATGTAAAATTTGGTGGAGTTATAGCACTTAGCACTTGGCTACCGATGCACCAGCAATTTCCATTGGTATGTTTATTACATTGCTTCAGGCTAAAGGGACTGTAGTACTATGTAGATATGGCGACATAGCTAATTGGGGCTGTAGGGGGTGTTATACTCGCACATTAATTTTCAAAAATGCTCAAATTCAGGCAAAAATTTGGCATACTCATGGGAAGTGTCAGTAAACATTGTAGAGAGCAGTTATTATTATCTGAAGCAATGGAATGTTTAAGAAAGCAATAGGAAAGCTCGGGCAATCACCAAACATTCCCACTCCCTAAAGTTTGTACGTCACTACGCCCCTGTGTAAGCGCCAAAAGATCCAGCTTGTCCTGGCTATAATTGCTTGATCACCAAACTGTACATGGATTCAAAACCACGCCTTCAGGAAGATGTTGCCAGGAAAATACCTTTGCCAGAAACAACTAGCAATCACAAAGTAGCCCCAAAGAAATAACTAGCAATTCCTTCGAATTACGGAAATTTCACTTGAAAGATTTGCTGGATAAATCCTTTTCTCTTTCTTTCAGGCAAGCACTGGGAAGAATAGCACCACACCAATTTTTCAAGGACATGGTAAGAGCTGCCATGTAACACAACTTATTAGCATTATGTAATATCTTTTTATTGAAAGAATTCACGAAATGCTTTGTCAAAAATTAAAATCGTTGTAAATCCTAAATTTATAAAGGAAAAACGGTACAATCTTCAAGAAAACTATAGTTTATAAAGATCTATAATATGGCGGTAAGCAGAAATCCGTAGCTTTTCTGGTTCACGATTTAGCAATTTGATGACGTCACAACTGGAAAAAATGTTTGAAACATAGAAGACTCTGTAATTCTGAAAATAATCAAGAGATCACAGATTGCCAATGAACACGTATAGAAAAGTACCTGAAGTTCCTTTCAAGCCATTAAATCAAACGAAAGATGCATCAACCAATCGTGCAATGTTTTTAAAGATTTGATGCCTATGCTGATATTACTAGCTTTCTTTAAACCTACCAGCCCTTCACCACTCGTTTAACTTTCTATTTCATCATCTTTTGAAGGTGACCATGATCCAGTCGTTCCACACAAATTCGGACAAATGACCCATCAGTATATTCAAAAAATGAACAACAAAGCTACTTTCAAGATGTATACTGGAGTACAACATAGTTCATGTCCACAGGTAATTAGCCTTCCTTTTAACATTTGGTCAAAATCCTTCCAGCCCGTCATCTCGGTGTTTTGACCCAACGTTATTACCATTATAGCACACAGGATAAGACTGTCCGCCGAAATATTTTGAGCACAATAGCCAATTACGGAAAAGGTGGTGCTGCGGGGCATTTCAAGATGCATCACTTTTAATGATCGAATTTCTATAGAATCACTGTTGATTCCATTATAGAACGCAATGCTTCTTGAGGAAATGGGCCCCCCCCCCCGGACGCCATCTTTTCCATAATCACCTATTGATATACCCAGTAAGATGCATGAGCAATTAGATAAACACATAGAGTATGGCTATGTTAGCTGTGGGGCTAAATTGTTAGTGAATTGGTTCAAGGATTTTAGGACTGTTTTGAAGGATTTTGAGATGAAATACTTTTGTAGTATCGCTTGTAACTTGAAAACTATACGACTATTTCCGACAAACTACTGTAAATTTTCTTATCCAAGTTGATATGCTAGCTACACAGGTATTATCAGTTTATAGCAATCTGAAAAATGGCTTGAGTGCTACAGGCTTTCAGACGTCTATGCATTCGAACTGATAAAGGTTTGGAGAAAAGTGAAAAATATCTCAATTTTGAACTCATATTGATAGGAAATGATATATAAAAAAGTGTAACATTGAAATATAACGACGATAAACATTATACCCAGACAAGAATGTATGAATTAATGTAAAATTCACTTTTTTATGAAATTCAAATGTCCCCACGGCGGCCTATTCATGGGGCTTATTTGTTAAAATTAGTTCTGCCGTGGAGGCTTATTCGAAGGTGGGGGCTTAAATGAGAACTTGCGGTATTTTGTTTCTCTGAAGACTTTCAAAATCCCAAATTGTCTGGAAAACACCCAGAACAAGTGATTAAAATCTCGTAGAATCATAATTTCCGTAATTCATAAAAGTGAAATAAATTGACTTCGATTTGATTAATGTTTAAGGTATATAAAATCAACTCTAAACTAAAGATACATGACTTAAATTGACATGAATTTTTTAGATTATATGATACATTTGACCCTCTAAAATTGTTGATTGAATTACTTTGCAGGAAATGCATGACATCAAAGAATTCGCGAAGAGCTGCCTGTCTTGACTCAGTCGAATGTAAATCATCAGGTGACATTTACCATAGTTATAGGCCTTGCAAAAACGATATTAAAACATCTGCTTTCATATCAATATTTGACAATTTTATGTGAGTCGAATAAACCAGAGTTATACATATTTAAGTCAAGTATGGATTGATATGCTGTGTCGCTTAGGCACTGTGTTGATTCAGCGTGTACGTCGTATTTAATTGAGTTTTTCAGAGCACGGGGCTCAAATCTTCAAAAAGTTGGTTTGATTCAATGGCTTGAACTTTGGCACTTTTGGTGCTTTGCTGTAATTCTACTGCGGCCTTTACTGATATCTTGATTATTTTCAAAATTACAGCCTTTCTGTATTTCCAGCTAGTTTGAGGTTCTGACGTCATCAAAAATCCAAATTGTAAGCAAGAAGCGAGACAGACTTGTGATTACCATCATATTGTAGACCGTCATGAACTATGGTTTTCTTGAAAATTTCCCACATTTTCCTCCCGTTATTTGGAAGATACGATGCTTCTAAGTCTTTTTTGAAAAATTTGCTTGAACTTTTTTGGAAAAAGAAAAACAATTTAGTTTTGAAAATAATCATGATATCCACAAAGTTATCAGTAGAATTATAGCAAAGCACCTAAGCAGGGGTGGCGCCAGGGGAGGGCTAGGGAGGCTACAGCTACAGCCCCTCCATCGGAAGCATCTAGCCCCCCCCCCACGTCGGTGGAAATTTTATTATTTTTGGAGGAAATTTGGCAACAGGACGTACGAAAACTGCATTTTTTTAGTCATTTTAGCCCTCCTGTCGGAAGTTCCAGCCCCTCTGTCGGAAGACTTCTGGCGCCACCCCTGCACCTATAAGGTTCCTCTAAAGCCATTTATTCCAAAGAAAGATGTAATAGCCATTTCCACCACTTGTTTAAGATTTGGAGCCCATGCTATATCATATACTTACTGGCTTTACAAGAACCAATTAAAGATCTTGAAATGAGGGCTTGATGAATAAATGCCGGTGTTGCTCTTGTGATAATGTATTATTCTTCTCAAATTCACCTTCAGATCTATAGAATTCACAGACTTTGATTGATCGAGTTGATAAATTGAATTTCACTGCGTTTGGTAATTTCTCGAGAGTTTAAAAGTAACATAAAGACTGGAAATTTGAACTTATCATAGAGTACAATATTATCTATTTTGTGTAGCTAAAGTCCGTTTTTGAAAGTCTTGGGACTTAAATTTCACGTTGCAGAAAGATAAAAGCGCTCTATTTTACTTCAATAGCATATAGGTGTAGGTGAACGTGAAGTTGCATTTTTAGCGCCAAGTGCTGGGATCGCAGAAGTAGAGAAGTCCTAATCAAGTCCGTGACCCTTTGTCATGACGCTCAAGTGGTATTGGTTGGGCTTGAACCCCGTCTGCCTGAATATTCTGGTTGCAAAGTCAGAGGATTACACCACAGCGCCAAATATAGCCTCGCTTAATTGAGTTTCATTTGATTTGGGGGAGACAACCATCGAGCTGAAACAATTTTTGTGACAATTTGACGTTGTCAAGGGAACTAAATTTTTCATCTTTGTCGCGAAAATTACTCCAGGTCTCAAGGCTTTTAAGACAGATTTTTAGATCAATTAGAATATATTAAATCGATCAAGACTGACCCAATAGTAATTTGAATTTAGTCAAATCTATAACATGGATGTTTAGTTGCAGAACTAGAGTTTAGTGTGTCTGTTTTCATGATGCCAGTTTCATGTAAGGGCCCGTGGCTCGACGAAATACCCCTCAAATTATCTCTGGATGAGAACATGGAATCTATGAAAGTCTAACTTTGTGGTTTTAAAGATGAAAATTTGAGCTGATGAGGATGTTAAAACTGTAAATCAAGTATATAGGTTTGCAAGAAGCCCATGACATTCTAACATTGCAGTTGCAGTTGCAAGGATGAAAAATTGGCGTTGGTGTCCCGTTACCCTTGCTGTCTGACCGTGTGAAAATGTATCTAATGCATTTTCTTGAAACGTAATTAATCCAATTTCAAGTTTCCCAGTAAATCTGAAAACAAAACATCGTATAAAAGTTGATTTAACCACATTTTCGCAATGATTCATTTTAAATGCGTCAATGTTTACCGGCCACAACATGAGATAACGAAAAAAGAGCCCGACTAGCCAAGGCTATTAGAGATCGCCGGTCCCGGCCCCCACGGTCCCCGGCCCTCAGCACCACTTCCCTCGGCCTCCAGCCCCCAATATACCCAGGTATTTCTTAAAGATTTCCACACTGTCTGCTTGTTCCAAATTTACACTGATGTGTACGTTGGCATTCCATCAGAAGGTAATATCGCCGTGACTTTAAAAAGACAGGCTGTTTCTAAGTCAAGAAGTATTTTTAGTAAAATTCAGCTCAAAATCCCCTTAAAAGATAAGCTACCAGATTTCAAGAACGCAACACCACTTTCCAGGCGTTCTAAATATCAACTTTGCTGATCGTATGACCCAGCAATTCTGTAGACCACAGGACCACTTCCTCTTTGTACATGCACTTTAGGATTTGTTTTTTGTTAGGCCCAGCTCATGTGTGCGCCCTGCTGTCCTTTTTCTGTGACCACTGTTGGTAGCGCTGGCCTTCTTTAATGAAATTATTCACTCACTTTTTATGTTGTTAATCAAAGAAAACATCAGATTTATTCCTTATTACTTGTTAGTTTACTCGTGAGAATTTTCTGCTCGTCAGCTACACAGCTTTTTGCTGACAAGCGTCAAGCTTTTGTTTTAACTCCATGGGCCTTAAGTTGGCCTAACTGCGTTTCAGGCTTCGATGCGTTGACGAATTAACACATCTATACCTCTTACAGAGATTTTTGCTGCATTGAATTCGCCTTTTGCTGTTCGGAAGTTTGAATTGCGTGGCTGAATATGCGATAAATCATGGACAAATAAAGATGTAAATCTTTATGAATAAGAAGTGGAAGAAAATGTAGATGGTATGTTCAATTCTATAAATTATTTTGTGAGATGTTCAATATGTTTAATTTCTTTCCGAATATTCACTTGCCATGGCACCAGTCGTTGTGTTTACTTGTTTAATATTACGTATTACACTACCTACAAACTACTAAACAATACTACAAGGACGATATTTATCGCAAACCTTGATTGCATTTGAATTAGTATATATTAAATGTTAGAAATATTGTAAATAGGTTTTCTTTATATATAGTTGGCTTTAATTAGCTTCTTTGCTATTGCAGTTGCCACTATAATTATATTATGTTATTATTTATTATCATACCATGGGGAGCAAAGCAAAATACTATGACTACCCCATGGCCATTACATGAAAAACGTTAAACTACGTACAACTACACATCAATATACAAACGATTAATAACTAATATATACTGTGCTACTGTACTACTGTAGTTGTTTTTGCTGTAAGCTGTAGGATCTCCAAAACTGTTGTCTTTCAAATATTCGATTTCTTGAGCAGCATCTTAAGATTGCGAAGAGATCAGTTTAAGAAATTCTTCCCTGTCCATATTTACTCCTGTAGTTAGTCCTGTAACATATTTATGCATTTCAGTTGCTAGAAATTCTTTATTTCATTTCAGTTAACTAATTCTTAGAAGTACCTGGTTATTCAGAAAAATGTTCGGGCTTTTGTGAACCTGTAGTTTTGCAAACCTAGATCCGGAAAGTTAGTTGACCGAGTTCTTCCATTCAGTTTTCAAGCTTCAAAAATTTTGTAATAATGTCTTATATCATAGTCTTCCAAAACAGGATTTTTCGCTGACTCACCCTTGTAGAACCCAGAAGGGCATTTAAATCTGATGCTGTCGTCATCTCAAAAACATCCTTTACCATTTGCGGTTCAACAGTTCTATAAAGCAAAGCAAATATTTACTTTTAACAAAAAAACTTTCGGCAAAATAGTCATTTATGCGACTTGGGACATGTTATTTTGCATAATTCGTATTTCTTGTTCAAGACATCGACATAAAGATCATTGTTATCGAAAACGACGTTGTTTTTGCTTTGGTTTTTCGCAAGGCTGTTAATGATTTCGAAAATATCAATCTATCCCAAATACAGACTGTTTTCTACGTAGGTATTCGGCAAGTTCTTAAAAAATTTTCCACAATATCTATCTGCTTCAGTTAGACTAATTCAAAACATTGACAGATAGATAATTGTCATTGAAAATAAGGCTGTTTTTGCTTTGTTTTCGCAAGGCTTTTAGTGATTTGGAAAGTATCACCCTTTCCAAATACAAATTGTTTTGAAGCAGGTTTCGCAAGTCCTTAAAATAATTTTCAAAGCATCTATCTTCTCAATTCTTTTTTGGCAGGTTGAAATTTGGAGCTAATTTTATTACATGCAAGATCTTTTCACAGGTATTTATGCTAATTTCAGTTTTTCCTGAAGATAGTTAATGCCGTTCTTTGCCCTTGTGTGAATGCTTTAATCTCTTCAACGCAGTACTTTAAAGACAGACGACGGTGNTTAACTAATTCTTAGAAGTACCTGGTTATTCAGAAAAATGTTCGGGCTTTTGTGAACCTGTAGTTTTGCAAACCTAGATCCGGAAAGTTAGTTGACCGAGTTCTTCCATTCAGTTTTCAAGCTTCAAAAATTTTGTAATAATGTCTTATATCATAGTCTTCCAAAACAGGATTTTTCGCTGACTCACCCTTGTAGAACCCAGAAGGGCATTTAAATCTGATGCTGTCGTCATCTCAAAAACATCCTTTACCATTTGCGGTTCAACAGTTCTATAAAGCAAAGCAAATATTTACTTTTAACAAAAAAACTTTCGGCAAAATAGTCATTTATGCGACTTGGGACATGTTATTTTGCATAATTCGTATTTCTTGTTCAAGACATCGACATAAAGATCATTGTTATCGAAAACGACGTTGTTTTTGCTTTGGTTTTTCGCAAGGCTGTTAATGATTTCGAAAATATCAATCTATCCCAAATACAGACTGTTTTCTACGTAGGTATTCGGCAAGTTCTTAAAAAATTTTCCACAATATCTATCTGCTTCAGTTAGACTAATTCAAAACATTGACAGATAGATAATTGTCATTGAAAATAAGGCTGTTTTTGCTTTGTTTTCGCAAGGCTTTTAGTGATTTGGAAAGTATCACCCTTTCCAAATACAAATTGTTTTGAAGCAGGTTTCGCAAGTCCTTAAAATAATTTTCAAAGCATCTATCTTCTCAATTCTTTTTTGGCAGGTTGAAATTTGGAGCTAATTTTATTACATGCAAGATCTTTTCACAGGTATTTATGCTAATTTCAGTTTTTCCTGAAGATAGTTAATGCCGTTCTTTGCCCTTGTGTGAATGCTTTAATCTCTTCAACGCAGTACTTTAAAGACAGACGACGGTGCTACAAGCTTAATTATGTGAGGGGTCTGGGCAATCTAAAGATAGCCTATTAGATTTTATGTTCTCCATAGGTGATCGAACTATACGACAATAAATGGCAGGTGGTCTTCTTATGTTCTATTTTTAAACTAGATTGCTATATGTCCGTCAGTTGTCTTTAAGAACAGAAAATTTCATCAGATAAGAGCTCGTCGGATAAGCAAGATAAAAGACTTTTCAGCCAGATTTTTCATGAAGTTTGATAAAACTTCTGCAGTTTTGGCAAACTTTCAGAGTATTCTTTGATAAGAAACTTGGATCAGCCATCAGCCAAAGCTCCACTATTGCGTCTTATTTTTATATTTTGGTCGAAAATTTGTCGCAATAAAAATTTGGCGATTTATCTAAACGTTAAAATTTAGACGTTGACAGAATAATGTCATTTTCCTGTAGCATGTCAAATTTTGGCCTCAACACTACTTGCAACCTGTGAATATCGATAATCGCTGATTGGTACCCGTTTTTATTTTATTTTATTGTTTATCTTCTTTTATTCTTGAGCTGCATGATGATTGCTTCAACTCTTGTTAAATTAAATGCTTCGTATAACTCAACAGTTGTAGTTTAACCGTATACTTCTTTGAAGCATAGGCGTCAAATCGTTATAAAAGATTGCACAAATGTTTAATGCATCTTTCGTTTGATTTAATGGGAACTTCAGGTACTTTGCTATAAATACCAATGACCTGTGGACATGAACTATGTTGTACTCCAGTATACATCTTGAAAGTTGCTTTGTTGTTCATTTTTTGAATATACTGATGGGTCATTTGTCCGAATTTGTGTGGAACGACTGGATCATGGTCACCTTCAAAAGATGATGAAATAGAAAGTTAAACGAGTGGTGCAGGGCTGGTATGTTTAGAGAAAACTAGTAATATCAGCATATGAATCAAATCTTTATAAAAGATTGCACGAATAGTTAATGCATCTTTCGTTTGATTTAATGGCTTGAAAGGAACTTCAGGTACTTCGTTGTAAGTGTTCATTGGCAATCTGTGATATCTTGATTATTTTCAGAATTACAGCGTTTTCTATGTTTCAAACATTTTTCCAGTTGTGACGTCATCAAATTGCTAAATCGTGAACCAGAAAAGCTACGGATTTCTGCTTACCGCCATATTATAGGTCTTCATAAACTATTGTTTTCTTGAAGATTGTACCTATTTTTCGTTATTAATTTAGGATTTATGATGATTTTAGTTTTTTCAAAACTTTTCATGAATTCTTTCAATAACCCTCAATAATAAGAGAAAGATTTGATGCCTGTGCTCTTCTTTGCTGTTGTTTTGAGACGAGCATGAATTGTTAAACTTCTCCACATCACATGTTACCGGCTTTATTCACCCGCTCAGAGGAAGTCTTTTTGATTATACAACTTTGTTCATTGTAGGAAGCAGTGTGCGTCGAAACGAAGCTGTGCGAGTCTGTATTAAAGGAACTTCTTGGCTTGTTCGTTCAAGATGATGCTGATCGCTGCTGCCACGGCGGTCTTGGCAGTTTTCTGCTGTTGTCGCCTCGAAGTGGGAGGTATTTATTTTCAATTATGTCAAATGTTATGTATCAGAGCGAACGAGCAATTTGTTTAAGACCTCAAACGTAGCTATATAAATAGAAGGAAAAGCTCGAGGAGAATAGGATGGGATGGGGTAAAGTGGATCTATAAAGAATTTCGATAAAATATCCTTCGTCGTCAAATCGAAGGCAGTTTGTCTATTGTTCTTGTAATGTCTTCTTAATAAGCTGCCTGTTTCTATAAAGGATTCGTGTTAGATGTATCTCCATTCATTTTGTAAAATAATTTTACTCAACGGCCTACTGTTCATTAATTTCATGGCCTAGAAGAAGTTTCTCCTGTCACTGCTATTTTGCTTTTCTGGTCAATCAAATGAACATGAGGTGAAAGTTTGGTCATGTACTAATGAAATCATGGTTATTTCAAAGGCATTGAGTCGATTATTCTTTTGGTGAATATTTTCCACTAAGTAGGACGAAATATGAAATAATGTAACTCTCCCTAACAGGGCCTCATAACTGAATTTTGATAATTTTTGAAGAAGTTCCACTTTTTGTATCACGTGGTACATACTTCCATTTTCACCTAGGCAGTGCTGCGGAGTATAAATTACAAGTTGCCCTCTTCGAAAAGCACAATCCAACAGCAGTACCTGTGAAGAATTCCTCAACAACATTGCAAGTCCAATTTGATATTGCATTAAGAAGCATTCAGAGTCTGGTAAGTGGAATGCTAGAATAATAAAATTGGTTGAGAAGTTTTGCGATATTGAATTTATTCAACCCTTAGCAGAGACATCACAGTGGTGGATTTAAGGGGGCAAGTGGCAGCAGTTGCCCCCTTCGAGAAGAAACCTCTGCTTGGTGCCCCCTTTCTGGCAAGTAAAATACCCCTCATCGTGGCCCTAGCCCACTTTCATTGATCTGCTTTAGACAGAATGTAGGAAAAACATGCCAGACAAGGCATTATTTAGTAGTAAAGCCAAATTATTTTCGTAAAATGTAGTCCAAAATTTGTGGGTGCCCCCGGTGCGTTTCCCTTTCACTCTATTTTCGATGCCCGCTCTGCAAGTTGCCCTCCCCCCCTTCAAGTTCGGGCTAGATCAACCCCTGATGAGGCATCGTGCTGCTGGAGTATGAACTAAAAACCTGAGCATTAATTTAAATCTAGCTTATTTCTGGGAGAACTTAATGCCACACGGCTCTGCACCTGGAACTCCTTCTAGATTTTGGTATTTGAACAATCTTTGGTCATAGCGGCAACTTCAACAAGTTAATCAGGGAAACAGAAGGCCACATTAATCAAGGATGCAGTGGAGAAACCCGGTGTAAATAGTGTCGTTTAAAGAATTTTGATTATTTAGTATCTTTACTAGTTCCTTCATGACGCAACGTATTTATTCTTTTATAGGATGAGAAAAGTCAAACCCTTGTCGTGTCTGCGTGGATCCGTCTGGTAAGTTAATTGTGCATTGTGCATTGTTCTCTATTGTTCGTTGTCATTTCTATGTCATTGTTATTTACAACATCCAAAAGATCGGATGGTTGAAGTTTCGGACAAAATTTCGTCGGAAAGTTTTTTGTTCGAAATGCCTTAATAGCGTCCGGAAATTTTTTGGCTATATTGTTTGCTTTGAATTTAAATTGACTTGGGTATTGAATTGAACGTTGCATATGTATGTCTATATTTGTTTTTACAGTACTGGAAAGATGAATTTCTCACTTGGAATCCGGACGATCATTCTGGAGTAAATGAAATCAATGTCAACAAAGAGAAACTTTGGAAACCTGATGTCGTATTGTACAACAGGTAAGTTTCCATGTAGCATGTAACACACCAGCTTTTCTCTATTTAGATTTTGCTATTTCTCTCATTTGCCTTCATTTTGAACCAGAAACGACCTTTTCAAAGTCTTTAAAATTCTATTGTCAAGCGTTTCTCAAGGATCTGTTCCTGGTCTCGTTCTTTTCATTGTTTTTACATAAGAGACCTTTTCCCTTTCCATAAAAGCTTGGCATTACTAATGATGAACCAGTGTATGTCAACTCTTTTGGACACCTTGTATTTATTTAGCTGGTTGGAGTTAATTAGCATCAGCTAGACGAGAAGCCAACCTTAAATAAAGACATTATTATTATTATATTATTATTATTAGCTATGACTTTGTTTTTTATTTCTGCAGTGTTCACGATGAAGGATCTGGCTTATGCTTTGACTCAATGAAAACTCTCGTCACCTTACGAAGCACTGGTGTAGTCAGTTGGTTTGCCCCGCTGATCTTACAAAGTGCTTGTTTGATTGACATCTCCCAGTTTCCTTTCGACAATCAAACATGCTCTCTGACATTTGGGCTGTGGACTAAGAACTTTGCTGATGTTCCACGCACGAATCTGAGCCGAACTCGCAGCCATGGTGATTTATCGGAATACAAGAAAAATGGCATCTTTTTGCTGGATGGTATGCCGGCACAAACAGATATGCATTATTTTAAATGCTGCCCTGGCGTGCCTTTCAATAGACTGGCCTATAAAATCCATTTGACTCGAAGAACGAAGTTTTATCTGCTCGATTTCTTCTTTCCAGCCATCGTGCTGGTTGTAGTCCTCTTCATGTGTTTCTTGATACCGCCTGAATGCGGAGAGAGAGTTTCTCTTGTTATCTCCATCGTCCTGGGCCTAATGCTTCACATGTTTCATGTCTATGATCACATACCGCAAACAAGTGATGCGAT
>REGM01000175.1:275212-288969 GCA_004194415.1 Aurelia aurita
ATTATTATTATATTATTATTATTAGCTATGACTTTGCTCTTTATTTCTGCAGTGTTCACGATGAAGGATCTGGCTTATGCTTTGACTCAATGAAAACTCTCGTCACCTTACGAAGCACTGGTGTAGTCAGTTGGTTTGCCCCGCTGATCTTACAAAGTGCTTGTTTGATTGACATCTCCCAGTTTCCTTTCGATAATCAAACATGCTCTCTGACATTTGGGCTGTGGACTAAGAACTTTGCTGATGTTCCACGCACGAATCTGAGCCGAACTCGCAGCCATGGTGATTTATCGGAATACAAGAAAAATGGCATCTTTTTGCTGGATGGTATGCCGGCACAAACAGATATGCATTATTTTAAATGCTGCCCTGGCGTGCCTTTCAATAGACTGGCCTATAAAATCCATTTGACTCGAAGAACGAAGTTTTATCTGCTCGATTTCTTCTTTCCAGCCATCGTGCTGGTTGTAGTCCTCTTCATGTGTTTCTTGATACCGCCTGAATGCGGAGAGAGAGTTTCTCTTGTTATCTCCATCGTCCTAGGCCTAATGCTTCACATGTTTCATGTCTATGATCACATACCGCAAACAAGTGATGCGATTCCGGTTATAGTGCAATTTTTAGCCGCGACAACCGCTGTGAGTGCCATAGCTTTGTTTATATCGGCCATAGCAGTTAAATGGTCACATTTCACCGAAGGCGATTTCCGAACCATACCATGGCTCATCAAGGTACTTGTTAATGAGTACATAGCATGGTTGGTCTTTGCAAAGCGGAAGGTAAAGAGTCACAGGGAGAAACCACAGGGTATCAAGGAATTTACAGATACTAATGTGAAACTGGCGCCATCCTCCACAGAGAAGTATACTAAATTGTCGCTGGAACGTAAACTTCGACCGAAATCACCACAAGAACTTGAAGGCTCGAACGATAACGGCATAAGCGGTACCAGTTCCAAAGAGATCACTGGCGAAACCACTACCCAAATCACTGAGAAGGAGTTCACCTCGTTTTCAAGTGAAACTATACTCGGAAATGGCCTTAAATCGATGGATAGCGACAGTGATACTGACAGCATAGCAGAAATGGTATCAGGAGATAAGCTCACATTCGAGTATGCTACGCGAGGCGTCCTATCAACTCCAACAAACGACCCAGACGGCCTCACTAAACGAAGCACAGCTCACAAAAGTTTCCAGGAATTAAAAGCGGAAGTAGGGGGATTCCAAGAAGCCAGAAAAGTGATGAAGCACCGTAGGTCAATAGAAGTAGAAGAATCAGTCGAAATTAGCGACGCAACGGCGTTCAAGAAGCTTCAAAAGCTTGGTGACGCTGCGGAGATCGAGGAGAGAAGGGCAAGGGAGGAGCTTACCTCGTCTCCATTTGAAGGAAATAGTGAAGGCAGGCCTCTCATTCAACAAATCAGTGCCGATGTTAGTGTTGTTACGAAGAAGATCGAGGAGAAAGAAGCTGCGGAGGAGTATTTTGAAGAATGGCGGCACGCTGTCCTTGTTTTTGATCGATTTTCAGGCATTATGTTGGCACTGGTTACTTTGATTTCAGGACTTTATATTGGTTTGTCTCTTCCTAGAGTTTATGTTCCGTAATTAAAATTTGGGTGCTATCATCGGATTGGTAAAAACGGTTTCTCGCTAGTCTTTGCAAAATCTTCATTTTAAATTTGTTTACAAAACGGTGCATTACTCATTGCCGTGATCATAGTGGGTAGTGTAGAAATTTTAGGTTGTACAGTGTTGAGAATCGATATACGAAATTCGATGTCGTTTAGGTTATGCCGGGTGAGTCAGACAAATGTTTAGGCCCAGTTTAAACTTCGCATTTCTGCCGTGTCGATTTAAATTATTTCTCCAAGTGTCGATTAAGGGACAGTGCAAAATTTATTATATTACATGGCCGGTGGAGAAGAAAAATTCTTGCAAAAAAATCTGCTTACCCCGTATAAAATTACTGCAAAAAAACCAACTGCCCCGTCACCTTTTCCTTAAAAAATATATCTGCCCCGTATTCGTGAGCATTAGATGGTAGTACTATAATAAGACAGATGAATTTGCTAATGACCATTAATCCATTTTTGTTCTTACAAGTCTATGTCAACAAAAAATTTGACTTTGAAGAAGACAAGATGTGGCTGATGGACCGTTCTTGCAGACAATTGATATGGACATTCTACATCATTTTATACACATCTCTTCAATCATTTCTCATCTTGCATAATTTGCAATTTTGTCTTCAAAATTAACAATTTCATGTTTCAAACTGCACCTTGAGCTCATAAAAAAGTTACTGCCCCGTACTTATTTGCCCAAGAAAAAGTGTTGACCCCGTTCTGCATAAGCTCAAAAAAAGTAGTTGCCCTGTTGCGTTTTGCACCGGCCATGTTATAAAATAAATTTTGCACTGTCCCTAAATGCGATGATAATGCGACGTTTAAATCAGCGTCGCATTAAATAGTTAAATTCGACAGTAGTTCACCAGCTCTGCCGCTTAATTCACCAAGAGCATGACTTGCTTTAGAGGGTCGCATTATTGCTGTGTCGAATTAAATTCTTAAATTATCGCATTTGCTGTTCCTAAATTTACACTCACAAATAGAATACAAAGAGAATCATACCCAATGTGCTTGCTCCACGATGGGGTTCTTGTTAGCTAATTTGAAGTGACAAAATTATTTGCGACGTTTAAGCAACAAGCAGTTTGCCGCATTATTGTCGCATGAAATGTAATTCAATTCGATTCGACTCTCAAACCATTTATCAGATTCCTATAAATTGATAATAACTGTGTAGCTAATATACCAACTTAGATAAGAAAATTTAGTTTGTCAAAATCGGTCGTATGGTTCTCAAATTTAACAAGTGATCTTGTAAAAATGCTTCATCTCAAAATCCTTCAAAATCCTTGATCAAATTTGTTGGCAATTTAGCCCCACAGCTATCATAATCAAACTCAATCTATCTACCATGTCGCTCAAAGAGTTACTTGGTACATATTCATTTATTTATTAGCTTATTTATTAGTCTGCTACGTAATCGTATACACTTTGTCATTCAGCCCTTTTTCGTCTATTTTCTGTTACCACGAGGCTGGATTGCAAGCAAATTTTATCAAGGCTTTTAGGCCTGTTTTGAAGGATTTTGAGATGAAGCATTTTTATAAAATTGCTTGTAATTTGAAAACGATGTGACCAAATTTTTATTTGAGTCGATATGGCAGCTACACAAATAATATCAGTTCATAGGAATCTGATAAATGGTTTGAGAGATACAGGCTTTCAAACATCTAACATTTGTCTGACTCACCCGGTAGTGTGCAGTGCATTGAATGTTTTATTTTTAAGGGTTGATGTATGCTGGGGATAGAGCAAGAAATTTTTCAATACTGATGAGATGTATCGTTAATCTTTTATATCTAATTCAGGATTAGAGCTGGAATGATTTATTTTAATCACTTGTGACAAGATGCTCTTACTACATAATGCAAAACTTTCTGCTAACCTTCCGAAAGAAAGATCTTAAAATGATAATGCAGTTTTTAAAATTGCTTTCAATCGGCTAAAAGAATTCCTTCAAATTCAACTAACATAGCATAGCATAGCATAGCATAGCATAGCATAGCATAGCATAGCATAGCATAGCATAGCATAGCATNTGATCTTAATCAAGTCGACCAGTTTTGTAGATGAAACGAAGAGTTATTTCGAGTATGTTTCTATTTAGGTCATTTGAAAAGTCTTGATCACCATACAATAAAAGTTGCGTTAGAACATCATTTGAAAGATTGGTGATTTGTACAAATGGTCGTAATAATTCAGCTACTCCAGCGAGAAGATCTCGTCGTTGAACATGAAAAGAAGGGCATAGCAACAAAAAGTGCTCAGTCCATTTTAGTGGACCATTAACCGCAAAAGGATGTATTCACAAAGCATTAGTTACTGTAGTGAAACGAGTTGAAATTATAACGACGAAAGTGGTCCGTCTGGTCTAGACTTAAAATCTTTTCCGTGATTTCAGAAACCCAAGATTAGATTCCTAAGACTGATTTGGCTTTATCAATTGCCCTTGGCATGTTGCTAATAGTTTTTCAAATACGGGCCAAAACCAAGACGATTTTATCATACAGCTCCTTCTAATTGGCTGATAAGATTTTTTGTTGACTCACGGGGAAATTCGTCTCATCTTGTGTGATGGCCTAACTGGGGATTGTTCCGCATACTGTGAAGAAATGCGTGCCATTAGAAATACTTAGCACGTTTAGAAGCTACCGTGTTTGATGTATACCTTGAAATTGCATGACTATAAAATAAAGTGTTTACCTTCCAGCACATTAATTTTGTGGCACTTTTTTGTCGGACAATTTTGTCGTCTTCTAGTGTGAAAAGTGCTGTTAAGAAGTCTTGTTAAGAAACATTATAAAACCGTTGCTCAAAAACTGATTTTCAAGCAAGAATTTCGCAGACGTTTCTCAGAGAAACATCAGTCATCAGTTTTGAAATTAAACTGCAACTGGAAGAAGAAATTTTTGTGGATATGTGTCGATCAGTCTAATTTTTCTGACTTCGCAAACAGCATAAATATATTTAGGCCACCCATCAACTTTACGTATCCAGCCAGTTTAGATATTTTCCAGAAAATACTTTGTTCTAAAGTATTCCCTGTTTCTAAAGTTGCTCAATCGATTGTCAGGTCTGTAATATCTAATCTTATGTTTTGTACACGGCCATGAGGAGGAGCCGGTGTTGTTGCTGTCTTAGAGAATCTCGTGGTGTGAGATTTAGGCCATGAATCTCGTCTATTTATCGTCTCTATGGAGCCCCCAAGAATTAACAAGGTCTATTGAACTTGTCAAAAGTCATGTTTGAAGTACGCAAATTTAAAATCAATCATTTTGCCATGAACTTTGATTTTTCCCACGCAGTTAAGCGGATTCGGCAAATTTCCTAGCGGAAGAAACTACAACAAAAGTGTTCCAAAGGATGACGGAGAACTTGTTGTGTAAATAAACGAATAATTGAGATTTTTGCGATAACGAAACTGTATCAATTTTGTAACGTTATTCTTTCGTTAGTTTTGAAGTAAAAAATGTTTCGATAGCATTACCGACGGAACCGTTTAACTAAAAGAGTTCTGCGCAGTTTTCAGGAAAATGCCTGCAGGCTAACAGTAAACGAAAAATGCTACAACTTCTCTGGGGAGAATGATTTTGTTTCCATGTTTCATGTAAACAAATGAAGCGTTGACGTTTGTTGTTCCTACAGCAGTTTTGTTCCTCTGTGTTTCTCTGTGCCCGGTTTCCTTGGATCCATGTGTCCTGTAAATGCTGACGCAACAATAACAACCTTCACGGGCACAAGGTCACGGGGAGGAACAAAACTGATAGGAACGACAACTACCGCATTCTTAAAGCCCATGGTTTGTCGTCAATGTTCTAAGAAGGAAAGGAAAGTTTAGTATCTGTATCTAACTTTCTAAATCGTGACTAGCTTCCATGTCTTGCAGCAGTGCAAAATGGCGCCCCTAGTAAGACTAGTTAGGCCTAAGTTATCAAAAGTTTTTGGCTGAAGACTACAGTCAAGGTTACTGTAACCCTTCAGACAAAAAATTCTCGATTTTTCGTTTTCGTCATAATCTGATGGTTTAAGTATTTGAGTACCGTTTTAACCAACTCACTTCCAGAAATAACCACAATTGCTGGGAAATTTGAGCATTTTAAAAGAAGCAATCATATTTCTCTAAAATTGCGGGGGTGTGTTTGTGCCTCGCAATCGTAATGGTTGCCTATCGATTGTAATCGAAAGAGAGGGCACTGTGGAATCACAAAAGAATCACAAAAGGGGATAAACATCAGGGGATTAAAGTAAACTCGCTTGACCTTGCAGCTATATTCATAACATGTAACATCCCGTGCTACTATTTTATTGATATTAACGATTGACCAAGACCACGCTAAAGCTTTATTGCTTGACCTGCGGCTTTATGTTTGCACTTTCAAGCATAATCGTTTTTCCCGCACGTTATGCTTCAATTTGATAAAAGCCATAGATTTCTGGAAACAAGATTCCGGGGTACTGGTGGGTACTAAAATATCTTGGTGTACCTATAACGGGCCAATCAAATCGCTTGACACTTGGCACACAGGGTCACAAAGCATACAACTAACAAAACTGGGTCAGTGATTTATGATAGATCCACTGGTCCGACTTTTATAAGGGTTTCAAAGTTAAAAAAGACATTTCAGACATTGACATTAATTTTAAATTGCATAATTTCAAGACAGTACGTTTTATTAAAAATTCGTGACGTACTTTTGCAGTTCAGGACCTTACGTCTTTGGTAAATAGATAGTCTTGGTCGAACAATGCCCAATGGGGTACACGAAGATTTTTTCGCAAGGGTTGTCCATTTCGCCTAAAATCTGGAATAAATCATATGCGTTTTTATTTAATCAACTGGTTATATTTTTATGGTATTCCGCGTTTAATTCTGCTTCGAATAACATATAATTTTGTTTTGTATAGTTTAAGAAACGGCCGTGGAAAATAGAGTTTCTTAATCGCTAACTGAAGGGTTACAGTAACCTTAAAGAGCATGAAACAACAAAAAGACGTTGAAATCTTACAGAAGCTAATTTTGTTTTATAACATTTCAAATAACCCCGGATTCGTCCTTGAAGATACGAAGATAGCAGAAAGTTACCCAAAAATGATTCTTTCCCGTTACTCGTTACACAAGCTCAAGGCCAATCTCCATTGAAACGCAACGAATCGCAGCGAGCGCCGTATCTTGAGCATGCGTAGTTCACTTTTTCTTGTTCACACCTCATGCTCAAGATGCGACGATCGCTGCGATTCGCTTGTAGTGGCTGCCCTCTTCCCCTTGGGATTGAAATTACACTGTTTATTGTATTGCCTGTAAGTCCATTACTCCTTTGTCCCAATTCTTCTGCGTCGCCAAGTCGTTTTGTATCTCTTGCTCCTTTCCATAAGCGAATCTTTTAGCTGCAGGTGTTTGCGACATAGCTTGACCCAACTGGTATGCCTCAATCTTCAGGCCCTCTTCAATCGTAGTCTCGACTGCAGATGCAACACATCTCTTGCATGCTGTGATAGACCCAGCTGGAAACTTGGCAATGCGGTTTGCCAATTCTTCAACAAACGGTCCAATCTCATCTGGGTTCAACGCGCGGTTTATGCTGCCATACCGCTCTGCTAAGTCCGCGTCGAAGTCATGAGCCCCAAGGACTATTTCCATTGCTCGACCCATTCCAACTTGTCGGGCTAACCGCTGCGTGCCTCCTCCGCATGGAACGATCCCCATACCGACCTCCATCTGCATAAAAACCGCCTTGCCGCGAGCGGCAAAACGCATATCACAGGCCAACATAAACTCATGTCCGCCTCCGCGGGCCATGCCTTCGACTTTAGCGATGCTTGCCTGCGGGAGTGCGCTTATTCTTTGCATGACTTTCTGGAGGTACAGAATGGGCTCGTCGCGAGATCTTTCAGCGGCAGGAATTTCGCACAGCATGTCGATGTCTGCATGGCATACAAAGATGTCTGGGTGTGCAGATTGGAAGACAACAACTTTAATGCTGCGATCTGCCTCCAAAGCTGCTGCCAAACGATCCAAATCGTCAAGCATAAGCTTGCCTTGAACGTTCACAGGCGGGTAATCGAACGTTGTCCACGCCACTCCTTCTTTTACTTCAACTTCGAACGTTGTAAATCCTTCGTAGGCCATATTGAAATTTTATCACAGCGACCTTCTCTTGACAGCCAAATTGCAGAATCACTCTTTTGTTGCAGCAACAAAATATGGGTACGTTTTGTTTGCCGACTATTGTGGCAAGAATTTGATCCCAAAGTCAAACGGAATATTTGTATTCACAATTGTCTTAGCACGGTCGGTAATGAAAGTTGTGGGTGCAGGAAATCCGTTTACAGTGCTCCTTACACAATTTATTTATTGCATCTTATCACAATTACAATATCCCGCTTACAGTGTGCAAATTCCTTCGCAGAAGAAAAATCTGGAAAGTTCTGGATATTCCTCTGGAAAATTCCTTCGCAGAGGCTCTATTTTAAGGTGGAGGGGTTAGAAAAAGAAATGCGGAGGAGAGTGCGTATTATGAATCGGTGGAGCTAAAAAGTGATTCCAAAAACTAGATGAACAAAAAATATTCTTAACTGTAAATTTTGTATTTTTTATGAAAGTGATGTTATCCTAGCCTGCGTGCAGACTTTGTTGGTCACTGGGGAGGAGGGGAAAGACAGGAAGTGACCAACAAAGCAGCAACAAAGTCTGCACGCAGGCTATGTTATACATACAGGCATCAGTCGAAAGATCTCAAAGAGCAGAGTTTGAAAATCGAGAAGAATTTGCTTTGAGTTTTGAGCTAAGGAAAAGGGGTTTAGTCCCCTGGGACTTCTAGCAACCTTCTTTGTTTCAAACTGTACAGAGATTAATCTTACGTGATCTGAAAGCCTATTCCTCTTGATTTATCCATGGAGCAATGCGGACACCTTTATTTTGAATTAATTTTTTATCCACGGCTACTACCTTAACCTCTTCGGAGGAGTGCTGATCGCTCCTCCGAAGGGGTAGCTCACAGTGCTCCTCCGAAGAAGTTGATTACTCCGCTCGCAGTTAAGGTAGTAGCCGCGGATAAAAAAATATATTCAAAATAAAGGTGTCCGCATTGCTCCGTGATTTATCCACGATTATGAAATACGGAATTTAGTAGTCATAATTGTGACGTCAGCAGTTTAGAAGTTAAAAATTGAATATTTCGAGAGTGGTAGACGATACTGAAAAATTTTAACACTGACCTTATCGAAAATAATTTCCAAATGGGAAATAATTTTGGGGTCAAAAACTTCGCTGCATAAGCACTTTAACCAAGTTCTGTCAGAAGACAGATATGAAAGCACAACACAATTTAACAAATTATTTCGAGTTTCGTCATAATTTGACATGCCATAGACGTATACGACCGTATAACGCGATTGATGAACCGTCTAGAATGTTGTCATATTTGACACTTAAGAATACACCCACCTGGTTTTAAATGAGCAAGAATAATTGTTGTGGACCCTAAGCTATTTTAGTGGCTGTCTCCTCGCTGTGAATTAGTTATCGCGACTTTTATTGATATGACTCAACAGCGAGCAAAACACAGAAAATTGCACTGTAAACTTTACTTTTGTATTGAAACATTAGAAGAAGAAAATGCTGCCTAAATAGAATGATTCGTAGAGAAATTTTTACACTAGGAGCTTTTAAGTCGTTACGTTTTAAAAAGCTTGCTTTTCACTCAGAAGGGAAACTACATTCTTGCAATGTAGTATACACGCTGTTTTATAAAGATCAGTGGGCCTGGTAAGTAAACGAAAGTAAATGCATCAAATGAGCTACCGGGTGAGTCAGAAAAATGTTTAGACGTTTCAAAGTCTGCAGCTACAGTGGCGGAGCCACAGGGGGGAATGGGGGAGACAAGTCCCCCCCCCCACTTTTATCCTAGGTCAATTTTCCAATTCGTCTAAATCCGTTGAGAAAATATCTAAGGAGGGGTTAAGTAGTTATCTCTAGAGTTTGATAGACAAATAAGGGTGTTTCCTGAGGGCAAAAAGGGCGTTTCCTGAGTATAAAAAGAGCGTGGCCTTGAAAAATCTTCCTGGGGGCCACGCCCCCAGACCCCCATCTTCCTTTGTCCCCTCCACTTTTTTGCGGCTGGCGCTGCCACTGTGCAGCTATAAAGTCATTTATCAGACTCCTAGAAGCTGATAATACCTGTCTAGCTGACGTATCNAATATGACTCAACAGCGAGCAAAACACAGAAAATTGCACTGTAAACTTTACTTTTGTATTGAAACATTAGAAGAAGAAAATGCTGCCTAAATAGAATGATTCGTAGAGAAATTTTTACACTAGGAGCTTTTAAGTCGTTACGTTTTAAAAAGCTTGCTTTTCACTCAGAAGGGAAACTACATTCTTGCAATGTAGTATACACGCTGTTTTATAAAGATCAGTGGGCCTGGTAAGTAAACGAAAGTAAATGCATCAAATGAGCTACCGGGTGAGTCAGAAAAATGTTTAGACGTTTCAAAGTCTGCAGCTACAGTGGCGGAGCCACAGGGGGGAATGGGGGAGACAAGTCCCCCCCCCCACTTTTATCCTAGGTCAATTTTCCAATTCGTCTAAATCCGTTGAGAAAATATCTAAGGAGGGGTTAAGTAGTTATCTCTAGAGTTTGATAGACAAATAAGGGTGTTTCCTGAGGGCAAAAAGGGCGTTTCCTGAGTATAAAAAGAGCGTGGCCTTGAAAAATCTTCCTGGGGGCCACGCCCCCAGACCCCCATCTTCCTTTGTCCCCTCCACTTTTTTGCGGCTGGCGCTGCCACTGTGCAGCTATAAAGTCATTTATCAGACTCCTAGAAGCTGATAATACCTGTCTAGCTGACGTATCAACTAAGATATAAAAATTTTTAGTTTTTCAAAATCGGTCGTATCATTCTCAAACGACAAGCGATTTAAAAAAAATGCCCTGTCTCAAAGTCCCCAAAAACAGGTCTAAAATCTTTGATCAATATACCAAAAACTGTTTAGAAGTTCCAAAGCCTGCAGCTCTCAAACCATTTATCAGATTCCTATAAACTGATAATCCTGTGTAGCTAACATACACGTATTTTTTTATAAGAAACTCACCTAAAATCGCCAGAAAGTTAAGAAACTCCAGTACTGGAAAAATATAGCTTAAGAAACTATTTATTGTAATAAAGGAAATTCTAAGAATATCTTTACTTTATTTTCACTTGTTTCTCGTATAATATTACTGGGAAGGTACTTGAGTAATGTCCAAACATTGGAAAGGCTTCAAAAAACTTGTTTTGAAATATTCACGAGGGCACAGGTAGGAAACATGAAGATTGCTATCAAACTTTTAAGAAACTCGTAAGAAACTCTGAGTACTGAAAATCTGATAATTTTAAGAAACTTTCTGTACCGGCTTAAATTCTTAGTTTCTTATAAAAAAAATACGTGTATCAACTTAGTTAAGAAAATCCAGTTTGTGAAAATCGGTCTTGTATCGCCCTAGTATCGTTCTCAAATTACAAGCATTTCATAAGAATGCTTCCCAAAGTCCTTCAAAACAAGCCTAAAATCCTTGATCAAATTTGCTAGCAATCCAGCTTCGTGATAATAGAAAATGGACGCAAAACGACTGATGAATGACAGTCCCAATTGCGCTGGGATCGCTGACTTTTTGAAAAGTGGTTTCCATTAAAAAATTTCGATCGCTGGCAGTCGCTTGCGTCGCTGAGATAGAAATGTTTCTATCCCAGCGACAGGTTGTCGCTACGATCGCTGGCAGAAAAGAGTGATAGTTTCCATCAAATCGTTCGTGTCGCTACGGTCGCTGGTACGTTTTTTCAGCGACAGGAGCGATGGGAACGACACGAACGATCATATGGAAACCAGGCTTAAGAATTCAGCTTGGATCAATCCGCAAAAATTTTTAAAATATTCCTTGATAGTTAAATTGAATATAAATACCTTGTTTGTTGATATTGTTGCATTGAGAGTTTAATCTTGAAAGTCCAAATTCGCCTCCACCTCCAAACCAGAGCTTTTGGGTTTTGGCCTAAGCTGTTAACATGGTGTGTTGTGGAATCTCCTGAATCATAGCGAAATACGAGCAAGAAACCTCGTGTTTAGGACAACATTTCAATAAAAATCGGAAACTGAACGTAGCAATCAGATTCGCGAATTTTAATCCCAAAGAGAGGTCTTTCTTCGCTAAGAAAAGTTATTCATCTGCGAAATAATTCCCTCGGGCGTAGTCTTCATTGTTTGGATGAAATGCATTTTGTATCATCTCCCTCGAAATCGTTACGAAACAAAACGAAACAAGCAATCGTAGATGCCCAAGGGAACATATAAATGCTCACCCGTGCCTGGCTTAGTGTATTTTTGTAAATGCATTTTGACTGAAGAAAGATATTCCTTGGTGATTATATTCATTAATGTATTTGTCAATCTTCAGTTCTTACATTCCTATTCACACGTGTCCTTGTCCACGATTATGTCCATGATTGAGGACATTCTCCTGACCAGCGCGTTTGCAGTGCGACTGGGGGGGGGGGGCTACTTAGTATTTTTTCTGACAGGATGTGCACTCCTTTCCGGGTATCGTCTTCGCCTCGTTTTCCTAGAGCCGGGTATCAAAAGAAGGCAATTTTTCTAAAGCCGGTTGTCAAAAGGGATATTTTGTTAGCGGGCTGCTATTTCAATGTTAGGCAGTGTATTTTTTGCGTTTTGGAGTATACTTTTCGCCGAGTTTTTCTAAAGCCATGTATCATCTGGAGGGGGGAATTCTAGAGCCGGGGCAAAAAATTATTTGTTTGAGTGCACACCCCCGTACTAATTAAAGTCAAGTACCCCCTCTCCCGCGGGAGGTCGAGGAAAATTTGGACTTTCAAGATTAATATTCCACCTCTCTATGCACCAATATCAATAAACAAGGTATTTATCTTCAAGTTAACTATCGAGGAGTGCTTCAAAAATTGTTAGGGATCAATTCGACCTAAAATAAAAGAGAAAATTGATTTTAAATTTTTTTCTGTTGATTAAAGCCCCATAAAATAGAACGATATCAAGACAGAGTCATTCCCAATAGTTTAATCCAATTTTCGTTAAATTTCTTCGAGCTATTTGGTGTTTTAAAGACTGTCTATTTCCCTTGACCGCTATCAATTATACTTTACACCGATCATCCATAATTTAGCACTATGTTACATCAAGCTTCTGTTTTATCTGAAGACTTCATGCTCGATGTCTCGATTATCTCGGTTTGTATTTACCGGGAAATAAGGCACAAAGGAATACCGAAGTTTTCTTCATCCAGTCTTAGAAATCGTAGGCTGCACGCAGGCTATAGAAATCGGAAAGCAAATCGTTTTAGCTTGACTTTTATTGTAAGTTAAAGTAAATGAACGGAGATATAGCGATCTAGTCTAAACATAGCACAAAAGAACGGCACGCGCCACTTATGTTCCTATTGTTTTCATCGATCGAAAACATCAAATACAATAGGTTCTATTTAGATGGACCCAGTCCCCCTAGCTAAGTAGCCTTTTAACTCCGTTGATTTACTTTAATGGAATCAGTTAGTTGCACTGACATTTTCGCCGCCATAAGTTTCATCGGCTCAAGCCACTTGCGGTAAAATTCTAGCCCATCAGATATCAGTACTTCCTGTCTACACAAATCAGTTACCCAAATATGGTTCGGCACGTGTCACGGCATATTGTCTTTGCACGGCTATTTTTATCAAAGTCTTATATATGTTTAGATTTTCTTTAAGATACAAAGCAAATACACAGTTGTGATCTGAAGTCAGAAATGTGTGACCTACGTTCATGCATTCACAGCGGCACACTAAGGGTGTGTTTGATTGGTAATTCCAAACCTACCAAATTCTGAAAACAGTAGACTTCGCAGAGACAGAAATATATTTCCCAATCAAACACAACAATATTGCTTCGAATTTGGTTTTGGATTCACCACCAGGGTTTGCTAATGAAAACGATAATCTCCCCAAAGTCTGCCAAACCTTCTGCCTTTTGGAGCAGAAGGTTCAGAAGGCCTTCCAAACCTACCAAACCTACCGTTTTGAGAATTTCAGAGTCAATCAAACACAAATTCCGAGTCTACCAAGTCTACCGTTTTCAGAATTGGTA
>REGM01000175.1:290731-324592 GCA_004194415.1 Aurelia aurita
CGATGTCAATCCTCGATTCCATGTTCAAAAGGAGGTAAATGCTGCGAAACAACTGCGGAGGCGGAGTCGAAACAGAGGCCAATACGAAATGGTGCAGCGAAAGAACGCAAGGCAGGAAGAACTAGGAAGAACTTCGTTGTTGGGGTGTTATTCAACAGGTGAGTAAACTTGAACATCGATTATTTAGCGTCGTTTTATTCTCTCGATTCAAAATAAATATTCAACAAAATAGTCGCACAAATAGTTGAGTCGTATTTAAAGTTTAACTGTTATTGTTTTCTTGCAGCTTACTTCCTAGGATTTAGTTCTAGATTTTGATTTCATTATATTCTCTATCTGCAGCAGCACTGTCAAATAATATGTCATGAAAGCAGTCGTCAAGAAGAGGACTATGACCAATGTATATATTCAATGATGTTGCAAGTGATGAAAAATTTCGTCAGATGTTTATTCCAGATTTTTTGAGGGCAAGGAAATTTGATTTGTTTACATGAAATCTTGGTAGAATAGATGGAAATCAATGACCAGAATCAAGCACAATAGTGGGATGCTCCAGTGTACCATGTTAATGCCCTATAGATCTGATGCCAGAATTTTCAATGCCTTTATAGAAATATATTTCAATGCCTCAGACAGAGGCATTAAAGTATTGAACTGCCTTGGCAACAATTGTGCATGTAAACAAATTGGATCTCAGTTTGATGAGGTGTACCTTGGAAAAGACAGTGTCAGTTTTCTTGAGAAATCACTTCCTGTTATATTGAAAATATTACAACTTCGTGTGAACATGATGCAAAATAGCACCCTCAACTTGCAGCTGGAGTTGCGTCACTTCAGAATACAGATATTTACCTTCACGTACTTTATACCATCAAACTTGCAACAGATACCAGAGTAAAACACAGTTCAGATGAAGATCTTCACAGAAAGCTTTACACATGATGCAATACAGCACTACCATGACAATTTACTTAATGAACTGAACAAACAGCTTTAGATATTGCGCATTATTACCAAACATAATTCTGTCTTGATTATTATACACATACTGTATTTACATCAATAGCCAAATATTGCATGATAATTGTTGTTTATTTCATGGTGGAATGTCATGATAATACATTGTTCAAATGCTGTGTTTGCTGTCTGTTCCCGCTTTGTGCAAAAGCCTATACGCCGCACTTACTGACTATTGTTATTGCTAGTTTAATTCATACCCCATACCTTCAACTCAAACTTCATACCTAGAGGTAAATAATTCCTTGCACAGTACTTTGGTATTTATTTCTTTTCGCATTATCTTGTCTCCGTTGCTCCCAACTGCTTCAGCCTCGCGTACGCTGCACTTCTGTAAAGTTTTATCATAATTGGATTGTACTTTGAGCTGTCTTTGGTTGGTCTCGAGATCTGATTTCATAAAAGTGCTTTGATGGATCTGTCAGTCTTCTCGGTTAAAAAATTTGTTTATTTTCATTAAGCGTTGATATGAATAACTTGTTGTTTATTTCTCTGGAAAGTCTCATTTTAGCTCCGCTGAAACCCGCGTTGCATTTGTTTTCACCTAACTTAGTTCGTTTCGTCCTCTCGGTCAAAAAAATGTTTGTTTATTTTCCTCATGCTCGGATATAAGTAGCTTCGGTGTGCATGGCATAACTTCTCTCGAAAGTGTTATCTCAGCTCTGTTGAAGCCCACGTTGCATTTGTTTTCAACTAAACTAGGCAAGGAAGAGGCTAGACTCGATGATTCTCATAGTCCTCTCAGTTGAAAAATGTTTGTTTATGTTCATTAAGCGTTGATATAAATAGCTTCAGTGTGCATTGCATAACTTTTTTATCTATTTCTCTCGAAAGTTTTATTTCAGCTCTGTTGAAGCCCACGTTGCATTTGTTTTCAACTAAACTAGGCAAGGAAGAGGCTGGACTCGATGATTCTCATAGTCCTCTAAGTTGAAAAATGTTTGTTTATGTTCATTAAGCGTTGATATAAATAGCTTCAGTGTGCATTGTATAACTTTTTTATCTATTTCTCTCGAGAGTCTCATTTCAGCTCTGTTGAAGCCCCAGTTGCATTTGTTTTCAAATAAATTAGGTTAAGGCTAAACTCGATGATTCTTTTCATCCCCACAGTCGAAAAACGTTTGTCTATTTTCCTTCAGCTCAGATATAAGTAGCTTCAGTGTGCATGACATCAGTTCCATCAATTGTTGTTGTTTTCTCTCGAAAGTCTCGTTTCAGCTCTGTTGAAGCTCGCTTTGCATTTGTTTTCATTTAAATTTGGTCGGAGAAAGGTTAAAAAGCCTTTTGCGAACCATGATCTTTTGCGCGCCCAATGTAAAGCAAAACAAACAGAACCTAGGCCAGAGCGACTTTCATATCATACGAACGTCGAATTTGGGGGCGCAAAGGATCATAGTTAGCAATGCATCTTTAATGAATCTCTTCGTCTTCTCAGTCAAAAACTGTGTATTAATGCTCAGTAAGCGTTGATATAAATAGCTTCAGAGTATGCATGACATAACTTGTTGTTTTCCTCAAAATTCTAATGTCAGCTTCGCTAAAACCCGCGTTGTATTTGTTCTCAATTAAATTAGGTAAGATAAAGTTCCCGGGGGGGGGGGGTTACTTCATTGTGACCATGATCCGACCTGCATCTGGACTTTGACAAATGGACCCATTTGTATGACACGATTCTCGAGAATTTCGAACCCATTCGCATGAATATCAGGGAATTTCAAGCCCATGCGTATGGATTTGGTTGATTTTGAAACCCTTTTTTAAAGAACAGCAAAATGCAAAAAAGAGATTTTTCGGTAGTTTTGCGGCCCTTTTGCGGCTAATCATTATGGGACCCATTTTGGGGACCCATTGGTAAGAAAATCCTAAAATACAACCCATTTATCAGAATCAAGCCAAATATCGGACCCATGTGTAGGGAATTTCAGATGAAATAACCCACCCATATGAGCGGCACGTCCAATATGACTTCGCAATGAAGTACCCCTCCCCCCTCGAGATAAAGTTATACTCTGGTCGACATTCCTGCGAACATCGAAATTCCAGTTGATTATCTTGTTTTGAGAAACTATGAATTCCTATTTCGTAGGCACGTTCAGTGAATATGACCTCAAAATGAAGCTGCAAGCAAGTTACCTCAAGACGGTTAGGCCAGTAAAGAACTATTCAGATTCCGTCCAAGTCAAGTTCGACATCGCCCTGCGAACAGTTGTTGATTTGGTGAGTTCGTTTGCTTTAATACTGTATTTAGCTTCATTAATTTTAACGTTATGATTGACATAACTGTGACCATGAACATAAACGGCCTGAAGACGGATCCCTGAGGAACTACGGAAGGTACCTTAAACATGCAATCTTTAATTTCATAAGTGCTAATTCATCCTAACTTATTTTGAAAAAATGAATGATCGATATGCTGAATACTTTTGTGAAAGGAAACATGAAAACATGAAACATGACAGATGAAGAGCAATGTCCCACTGACAGATGATTTAGGATACCTGATATATTCAATTTTTGTTAACGGCATGTTTGAAATGCTCGAAATTTTTGTTAAAACAGCCTAAACATTATGATATTAAAGGTTCTTAATCCACTATGTTCTTGTACGCGGGTGTTTACTGTATCCAATGCTGGCATGAAAACATTCTGTTTTATTTTGTAGGAAGAGAAGAATCAACTGCTAACTACGAGTGTATGGATCAGAATTGTAAGTTCTTTTACAAGAAAACGTTTGATGTGCAGATAGGATGTCTCCAACCAAGATTTTTTCATAGAAATTTGAATTTTGCCTTTCCAGAATTGTTTTGCCCATGTAAATGCACTGAATCATCGACTCAACAACATTTAGTCATCAAAATAAAACTTCGCAACTATAACGAAATTTTTGATTCTGTAGAAAATAATCCGATTGTGCAATTCATTCTTGGATGAAATTTAAAACGACAGTTGTTGTTGTCAACCATTAACAGCGCCATTGTCAACTATGATCCTTTGTGTGCCGAATGAAAAACAAGACAAACAGAACCTAGGCCAGAAACGACTTTCAGATCAAACGAAAGTCGACTTTGGTGCCACAAAGGATTATGGTTAGGAATGGATCTTCAATCAGATGCAATTTCACCTTCCGCGTTTCTTTCTACACGTGATGTTTCAACTCCCTGTCGCTTTTCATTCATCACCATTTTTTGTTTATTTCCTTTTCTGACATCTCTGCCGTAGCAACTTTGCTTTCACGATTATTCTTCTGTGATGCTCCGTGTATTGACATGCTGCGTTCGTTTCATTTTGATATCTCTGTTTTTCTCCTTTCTCTCTATCAGGGGTTTTTTAATTCATTCTTCCCCTGTGCCTTCTTTCCTAATGTTTTAATTCATCGTAGCTTAATTGTCTACCGGGTGAGTCAGAAAAATGTTTAGACCTTTGAAAGCCTGTAGCTCACAAGCCGTTTTGCAGATTTCTACAAATTGATACTACCCGTGTAGCTAACATAGCAACTTAGATAATAAAATTTAGTTTGTCAATATCAGTGGTATCTTTGTGAAATTGCAAAGATTTCTTAAAAATGCTTCACCTCAAATGCTTCAAAACAGGCCTAAATCCTTGATAAATTTGCTATTTATTCAGGCTCGTAAAACTAGATAATAGAAGACAATAAGCTGAATGACAGTCCCAAGTGTATACGATTAAACAGCAACCTCTTCATATACCTAGTAAATGTTTGAGGGATGTGATAGACAGATAGAGTTTGATTATGATAGCTGTGGGGCTAAATTGCTTTGTAATGTGATCAAGGATTTTAGGCCTGTATTGAAGGATTTTGAGATAAAACGTTTTTTTTTAAATCGCTTGTTATTTGAGAACGATACGACAGATTTTGACAAATTCAATTTTCTTATCTAAGGTGATATGTTAGCTACGCAGGTATTATCCGTTTATAGGAATCTGATAAATGGTTTGAGAGCTACAGGCTTTCAAACATCTAGACAATGTTTTGACTCACCCTGTAGAATGTTTGTAAAGCTGGATTTCCATGAGGTGCAGATATAATTCGTGCTATATTTCTCGAAGGGCAAATCACTCCAGAAAAGCGTACGAGATTTTGGGGTTTCAAAAATCTCTCAGATTTCTCAAAGATTTTTAAGATTTCTAATTTTGAGATTTTGAGAATTGTCGAGATTTTCAAAGATTGTCGAGATTTTTGCAAGATTTTTGAGGATTTAAACGATTATTGAGATTTTCAAAGAATTGTAGAAAGTTTTTTTTGAGAGTTTTTATCATTTGTTAGGGGAGATTTCTGAGATTTTTTTAGATTTAGGAAGATTTTAGGATTTTCTTTGGAATTTCTAAGATTTCGAAGAATTTTGAGATTTTCAAGATTTTCGAGATTTTCTAGGAAAGTGTACGAGATTTTTATAGTGATTTGCCCCTCGGTATTTCTCTTCTTTGTCAGCAAAAGATTTCGCTCTTTGATTGACGTGTTCTCTCGGAGTTAGCCAATCAAAGCAGAGCAAAATGTAGCGCACGTGACATTTGCACCAAGTGGAAATCCAGCTTAATGTATAGCCTTAGAACAGGCTACAAAATTCCAAAAAAAACTTAAAATAACAGTTGTTTGCCTATTCACAGGCTAGTTAATGTGACAACATTTTATCACATTTCTAATCTCAATTTTAGTATTGGACAGATCAAAATTTGATATGGGATCCAAAGAATTACAGCAACATCCAGTCTGCTAATTTTCAACCTCATGAAATTTGGACGCCAGATGTCGTTCTTTATAATAGGTGAGTGGCAAAACAATTAATTGAGAAAAATTCTTACAATCCTTAAATTAAAATATTTGTTCGATTTCCTTGTCCCCAATTCCAGCCCTCGGGTTGATGAGAATGGTGCAAGTTAAGTTTGCTAAGTGTTAATGCAACGAAATTTTTGAACCACATTTTTCATCATAATCTGATACATCTTTATGCACTGATTATCATGCTGAAAACCGCTCTCAAATCGGATGCTTAAACTTTTTTTTGTGGCAAGTCAAAGTTAGGGATTTTGGCAGATCGCGTGCGAATTTTTCCTGATACCCGATGACGTCGCAAGTAGAACCATAGAAATGAGGAGAACTTCAATTTCAATGCCAATTTCAATGGGACACGCTATCCTAACTTCATCACAACAACAAATTCAACATGGCGAGTAATGTCGAAAAAATGAGTCGCGGAGGAAAGCGCTGTTGCTGGTGGCCCGAACTTGATTAGTTGTGGAAATTGCCAGTACACTGAGGGGGTATCCGTTCATTTATTTCCCGATAAAGAAAAGCATAAATCGAGACACGCGAAATGGGTACAGTTTGTCTGACGTTATCGACCAGGCTGGAGCGCCGCGAAGACATCAATTTTGTGTGGTAGCCATTTCGAGGAATCTTGCTTCACAATGCGAAGAGACATAGCCTTACAACTTGGCATGCAAATATATTTGAAACCCGATGCAGTTCCTACAGTATACTCTGCTAACGAAGCTCTGAAGACAACAGAGGAAATTTCTGATCGGGATCGTAGACAGGTGAGCGACAACTTTAGGCCACTTTTAGGCCAACTACTTGTTTGTTGTTCTTTTACTTTTAGACTGCTGTGGATCGTAGAATTTATTTGTTCTAGTTGTTTAATTTTAATCTCCTACACTCTTTTATAATTTTAATCTCCTATATTTTAATATCTGAATATATATTAAAACAGAGCACCACTACACCAAAGTACCCTCCAGGTAAAATCCTTTCAGGTGTTATTTGGACAGAAACAGCACACATTTGTAGCATTTGAAAAATAATTACATGGAAATAAATCAATAAACACAGTAGAAATACAGATTTAAGTTTCTTGATAGGTTTAACTAAGAATAACGCCAGAACAGGAACACAGCTGCACCAAAAATTTGAAGACACCCCTTTTTCTTTTATAACATTTCTCTTCTCTGAAATATTGCTGCTTCCTCAAGCTGAATGACCTTGTGACCAAAATAAAAAAGGTTTTGTTTGTGATAAAAGCAAGTACATGATGTTTTTGGCCTAACTGAATATATTATTGGTTTCACTTTTATCCACTTTTTCCACAGAAAACGAACAAGAATGTTTGCAGCAAGGCCTAATCGAACAGGCTATATTAGCTACCGCTACAAGGAAGAGAGACCGAGCACCGCTGCAAGAAATATGGAAAGCCAACAAAGGGGCACAAACGTGGAAAGTGTGACTGATCTTCTTTGGAGCACTTTGCAACACTTACTGTGATTGAAAAAAGGCCTTCATTTTAACATTTAACAGCTAAAAAAACATGACAAAAGTTTACAATACTCAGTCCTTCCACACTGCAGTAAATAGACATTGCTATTTTGAGAGCAAATATTTTGGACAAAATGCTAGTCGAATAGGAGGACAAAATCAAAATATTATAGCTCATTTTGCAGAGCTTTTATCAAAGAACTCTCATTTGCATGTTTTTATGCACGCTTCAACTTTTTGCAAGGTTGTTTATTGAAAATAAGTTCAGTCAAAACATATGCTTTCAAAATGTTGTAATGTCTACACTGCTATTCAGCATCTGCATAGCCAGTACTAGCCGCTGTACGGAACTTTGTCCTTATCTGGTGGTATATGCAGGCTGGCAGTGGTCTTCTGTTATCCCAACCAAGGTAGCCACAGAACCAACGAACCAACCATCTGTAGGCAACAGCTCTAAGGTACCTATAAAACAAAGGGAGCGTATTGATAAACAAAAGTCAACGTTCCTTATCCATACCAAAGCCCAATCCATTTGATTCATACAGTAGGCAGTAGAAGTAAAATGGCTAATCTAGAGTAAAAGGGCTACATCAATTTATGTGAGATTGAAATAAATTGAATATATACATTTTTGTCTTTGAATTGCTATGTTTATCAGTTGCTTACCGCTCGATGTGTTAAGATATGATCAGTTATGGTCAACATAACAACAAAGGTGTGGATTCAAACAAATTATTTTTTACCTCAGATTTTAGACAATAAAGATTATAAAAAAATTTGTAACAAATAGTGGCCTCACTCATTTCTGCCTTGTCCTGCTCTTTGCTTGTATGCTCGCCCTTGCGAGTCTTTCAATAAAGGCCCAACCATTTTTAGGACCTCTGCGTTTATCAGCGCATTATAATCTGCATGCTGAGTAATGCAAGTTATTTGGTCTACAGTGCCATCAAAAACTGCCTTTCCTATTGTACAGTGCACTTCTCTGCAGCATCTGTACTCGAGGGAACCAACCAACAGTTCATCTTTGCATTTTGAACAGGAGCACCTTCAAAAGGGAAAACGAGAGATATATAAGTTAATCATGGTACGAATTCGATCTTTCTTAAAACAATTGCACAAATTACGGATGAGAGTTTGGTACAAAACAAGGCTCGGACCGAAGGACTCAGTCGCTTTTTAGGGCCTAAGTAGACCTTAGGCCTACCCTAGTTGGATTGGACTAGGTAGGCCTAAGGGCTATTTAGGCTCTAAAAGTGACTAAATTGCGCAAGTAAGAATTTATCTAAACCTTCATATATAATAAAGATCACGTACCAGTCATTAACAGATATTCTCTTCTCAAATCTGGCTTCGATGGTTTCACGTGGAATACCATCCTTATCCTCCTCGAAGTTGACTCGCGCTTGTCCTGGGACTGCTAGTGGCTCGTCTTGATATGGAGCATGAGCTTGCAGGTTCACAACACCATAATCCTCGTCACTCGAACTGCTGACTGAAAACGATTGTTGAGGAACACTCTCATTGCTACTGTATTCGCTTTCCGACATCTTGCGTCTATTTTGGTAAAAATTAAACTGAATCTGCCTTCGAGAAACTTACTGACGCACTTGACCAGAGTGCGCTTTGTTGTTATTTCGCAATGCGATGATCAAATTGAATGGTTCAAATTGAATGGATCAAATTGAATGGTTCTACTTGCGACGTCACGCGTGATGTGAGAAATTCGCCCTGACCTCATAACTTTGGCGGACGATTTTTAAACAATTTAATTTGTTCCTGTTGACCATCTTTATATCAAATTTCTCAGCAAAGATTGAAATTTCGAAAAAGACTAAAAAAGACGATTCGAAAATTTCGTTGCATTAACACTTTTAGCTTTCATTCAAGACCAAAAGTTGATTTTCTTCAATGCATTTTTTACTGATAAGAAGAATTACACTGTTGTTGATAAGTGCCTTCTCATGAGGGTGTTCAAGCTCAGAACCATATAAGTCAACCAAGTTGAAGCATTTTCCTCTTCAAGTGGAACTGCCTCTAAGGCAAATGAAAATACAAGCAAGAATTTAGCACAGGCTTTTCTTGTAATGAAAACAAGCAAACATTGTGCCTGCAGTCACAATTGACTTGCTCAAGTCCTTGTGAAAGAAACAGAAAGGACAACTTGCTCTCAACAGCTCACAGCTGGATAGCCGGATGCTTTTTGATCCGGCAGCGGGCATTTTTTGCCTTGATTTCTTTACCAATAGTAATGAAGATTTTAATCTTCTTGCGGTTCTTATTACAAACATCCGGCCAAATGACGTCATACACGTCTCATGAATGAGGAGGAGCTGTTCGGGACAAGTCGTCCTTTCATTTTCTTTCAAGTCCTTTCAAGTCCACAGTCACGATTGCTCTGTAAACAGTAAATCTATCATGATCTGTCTTATATCGTAACTTAATTTTATTTTAATTTTGCACACAAATTTACTAACTACTAACAGCACTGCACAGCTAACGACTAACCCACTTTTCGGCATCTTTTCAGACATTAGCTCACATTAACTAACATTTACAGCAGATTTGCTGAATTTCGATGTGATACTAGTGTCTGACAAGGCATAACAGTTCACGGCACAATAGCGTATGACTAGTACTATCGTACTTTGCACTTTGTACTTACTATATTCTCACTTAAACCAGTAGCCATTGCATTTGAACTTGTCGTAATAATTAAAGTCTATTTAAAAGTCGCAAAACTGTGAGTTGTTNAGTAAATCTATCATGATCTGTTTTATATCGTAACTTAATTTTATTTTAATTTTGCACACAAATTTACTAACTACTAACAGCACTGCACAGCTAACGACTAACCCACTTTTCGGCATCTTTTCAGACATTAGCTCACATTAACTAACATTTACAGCAGATTTGCTGAATTTCGATGTGATACTAGTGTCTGACAAGGCATAACAGTTCACGGCACAATAGCGTATGACTAGTACTATCGTACTTTGCACTTTGTACTTACTATATTCTCACTTAAACCAGTAGCCATTGCATTTGAACTTGTCGTAATAATTAAAGTCTATTTAAAAGTCGCAAAACTGTGAGTTGTTTCACCAAATTTGCATTTAGACTTTTTAATTCTTTAACATGCACTATTTATAACTTTAATAGCAGAGGTAATAATGATGCTTTCACTACTAAATCATACATTGCACTGTCAAGAAGAAGTATTCTAAATAAATTGTTTGTCTAGGAGCATGATATATATTGATACACTGCTCTCACTTCCAAAATTTGCAGAAGTAAATATAGTTTAAACTATCTTAGGGATTTCTTCAAGCATCGTTTTTAAAATCATCACACTTACAAAGTGGTGTTCTGTAGTTCTTCGTTGAATCTAACGCGCTTTATATCCTAGTTTGTGCAAGCTTTGAATGCGTGCGGAAGTCCTCATGTGATACCATGCCGATTGCTGCAGAGATATTCCAGTACATTTTTTATGGATATGCAGTTAGAAAGCATTTTTCAGAAACTATTCAGCGATTTTGGAAGGATAAATCAATAATAGCCCCAGGTTGTCTTCTGGATTTTGTGGCAGACAAGAAACGAGAGAACGGCAGAGACTGGCTAAATTCAGTAACAGCAGTGTGGATAATGTAACGAGGTGCAAATTAATAACTTAGTTTATTCTTTTTAAAAAAACTGTAAATTATTTGCTTCTAAATGCAGGAATAAGTGTTCGAGACTTTATTATATCGTAGAAGTATCATTTGCCATAGATTTTGTTAAATTAGAAATTTCAATCTAGAAATTTAGAATTGAAACTAAAATTGTTGAAAGCCTACCCTAAGAATTGGTAGAAACAACTAGGCTTTCTTTAAAACCCGAAAACAAATAACTCAATTTCCTCATTAGCGATAGGCATTAATTGATTGATCCATTCATTCAATGAATCATACAATCAATCATTCTTTCAATCATTTGTTTGTTCATTCATTAATTCATTCATTCGTTCATTTATTCATACAATCAGTCAATCATTCATCCATTTATTCATTCATTCATTCATTCGTTCATTTATTCATACAATGAGTCAATCATTCATCCATTTATTCATTCATTCATTCATTCGTTCATTTATTCATACAATCAGTCAATCATTCATCCATTTATTCATTCATTCATTCATTCGTTCATTTATTCATACAATCAGTCAATCATTCATCCATTTATTCATTCATTCATTCATTCGTTCATTTATTCATACAATCAGTCAATCATTCATCCATTTATTCATTCATTCATTCATTCGTTCATTTATTCATACAATCAGTCAATCATTCATCCATTTATTCATTCATTCATTCATTCGTTCATTTATTCATACAATCAGTCAATCATTCATCCATTTATTCATTCATTCATTCATTCGTTCATTTATTCATACAATCAGTCAATCATTCATCCATTTATTCATTCATTCATTCATTCGTTCATTTATTCATACAATCAGTCAATCATTCATCCATTTATTCATTCATTCATTCATTCGTTCATTTATTCATACAATCAGTCAATCATTCATCCATTTATTCATTCATTCATTCATTCGTTCATTTATTCATACAATCAGTCAATCATTCATCCATTTATTCATTCATTCATTCATTCGTTCATTTATTCATACAATCAGTCAATCATTCATCCATTTATTCATTCATTCATTCATTCGTTCATTTATTCATACAATCAGTCAATCATTCATCCATTTATTCATTCATTCATTCATTCGTTCATTTATTCATACAATCAGTCAATCATTCATCCATTTATTCATTCATTCATTCATTCGTTCATTTATTCATACAATCAGTCAATCATTCATCCATTTATTCATTCATTCATTCATTCGTTCATTTATTCATACAATCAGTCAATCATTCATCCATTTATTCATTCATTCATTCATTCGTTCATTTATTCATACAATCAGTCAATCATTCATCCATTTATTCATTCATTCATTCATTCGTTCATTTATTCATACAATCAGTCAATCATTCATCCATTTATTCATTCATTCATTCATTCGTTCATTTATTCATACAATCAGTCAATCATTCATCCATTTATTCATTCATTCATTCATTCGTTCATTTATTCATACAATCAGTCAATCATTCATCCATTTATTCATTCATTCATTCATTCGTTCATTTATTCATACAATCAGTCAATCATTCATCCATTTATTCATTCATTCATTCATTCGTTCATTTATTCATACAATCAGTCAATCATTCATCCATTTATTCATTCATTCATTCATTCGTTCATTTATTCATACAATCAGTCAATCATTCATCCATTTATTCATTCATTCATTCATTCGTTCATTTATTCATACAATCAGTCAATCATTCATCCATTTATTCATTCATTCATTCATTCGTTCATTTATTCATACAATCAGTCAATCATTCATCCATTTATTCATTCATTCATTCATTCGTTCATTTATTCATACAATCAGTCAATCATTCATCCATTTATTCATTCATTCATTCATTCGTTCATTTATTCATACAATCAGTCAATCATTCATCCATTTATTCATTCATTCATTCATTCGTTCATTTATTCATACAATCAGTCAATCATTCATCCATTTATTCATTCATTCATTCATTCGTTCATTTATTCATACAATCAGTCAATCATTCATCCATTTATTCATTCATTCATTCATTCGTTCATTTATTCATACAATCAGTCAATCATTCATCCATTTATTCATTCATTCATTCATTCGTTCATTTATTCATACAATCAGTCAATCATTCATCCATTTATTCATTCATTCATTCATTCGTTCATTTATTCATACAATCAGTCAATCATTCATCCATTTATTCATTCATTCATTCATTCGTTCATTTATTCATACAATCAGTCAATCATTCATCCATTTATTCATTCATTCATTCATTCGTTCATTTATTCATACAATCAGTCAATCATTCATCCATTTATTCATTCATTCATTCATTCGTTCATTTATTCATACAATCAGTCAATCATTCATCCATTTATTCATTCATTCATTCATTCGTTCATTTATTCATACAATCAGTCAATCATTCATCCATTTATTCATTCATTCATTCATTCGTTCATTTATTCATACAATCAGTCAATCATTCATCCATTTATTCATTCATTCATTCATTCGTTCATTTATTCATACAATCAGTCAATCATTCATCCATTTATTCATTCATTCATTCATTCGTTCATTTATTCATACAATCAGTCAATCATTCATCCATTTATTCATTCATTCATTCATTCGTTCATTTATTCATACAATCAGTCAATCATTCATCCATTTATTCATTCATTCATTCATTCGTTCATTTATTCATACAATCAGTCAATCATTCATTCGTTCATTCATAATTCTTTCATTCATTCGTTCATTTATTCATAGAATCAGTCGATCTTTCGTTCATTTATTCATTCATCCATTCGTTCATTTATTCATACGATTATTCATTCGTTCATTCATTCATTCATTCATTCATTCATTCATTCATTCATTCATTCATTCATTCATTCATTCATTCATTCATTCATACAGCATGGTAACTTTAGCATAAAAATTCAAACCAACTAAAAAAGTGCAAGTGCTTCCAAACAATGTACATTGACAGTGACAGATGAGAACGAATTTACACAGAAACTAGACACAGCAAGGAAATGACATTTTCAAAAATCTATGGGTATGTGTTCTATATCTTCAAATTCGCAGAGTTTCTTCAAGAGTTTATTCAAATGTGCTACTTTGTATTTACTTTCAACGTACATAAATGAACTTGTTTACATAAATGAACTTGTTTACGTTACATCAAAGTTATTCGTGAAATATAAAATGTTGATATTACTGCAACTTACAATAGCCATATTTTTACAGCGCTGATTCACGGAAGAATGGCATTCTGGGAGAAGAAATGAAAACACGTGTCTTGGTCAGTGACAACGGGCATTGTTCTTGGTACTGTCCTTTGATACTTGAAAGCGAATGTTCTGTCGATGTCGAAGTCTTTCCCTTCGATAACCAGTCTTGCCCGTTGCGGTTTGGCCTATGGACGTACTCAGAAGCGGCCGTCAATTTGAGCTTTTCGGAAGGGCCTGGCGGCGATTTAAACAATTATTTGCTAAACTCCGAGTGGAAGCTACAATCTATGACTGCCTCGAGACAAGTTCTCAAAACAGCACATTCTAGATACCCAGTTTTAGACTACAGCGTCAATATCATTCGTCGAAGCAAGTTTTATTACACAAATCTTATCTGGCCTGGCCTACTCATTGCAGCTCTGAGTTTGCTGAACTTTCTGCTGCCGCCTGAAAGTGGGGAGAGAGTTTCCTTAGGCATAACGACAATTCTTGGGGTTTTGTTCTTTCTAATGATAATTTCAGAGAATACTCCACATTCAAGTGACTCGGTGCCACTCGCATCGCAATTCTTCAGCTTCATTATGGCGTTGTCAACATTAGGCCTAATCGCAAGCTGCATTGCGATTAAATTCTTGCATATGGGAGGCACTGATGTGAAGAATGTCCCGTATATTATTCGCACTTTCATTAATGTTTACCTAGCAAAATTACTGCTCTTTGAATTCAATTTATGGAACATGNAATTTCAGAGAATACTCCACATTCAAGTGACTCGGTGCCACTCGCATCGCAATTCTTCAGCTTCATTATGGCGTTGTCAACATTAGGCCTAATCGCAAGCTGCATTGCGATTAAATTCTTGCATATGGGAGGCACTGATGTGAAGAATGTCCCGTATATTATTCGCACTTTCATTAATGTTTACCTAGCAAAATTACTGCTCTTTGAATTCAATTTATGGAACATGGCACGAATCAAGAAAGAGACAAACGACAATCATGAAGAGTGTAAAGATCCCTTGTGTCCTCAAAATATTCTGGAGTTAGGCCATTTGAAAGCTTTGCCATCTCCGAATAAAATTAAATATCACAAGAGGACGAGAGATATGTGTCATGCGCGCAGCCCAATGTTCGACCGTGAAGCAGTCACTTATATCAAAGATGAACTCAAGGTTATTACGTCATATATCAAAGAAGAACAGAAAGTATCTGCATGCAAAGAAGAATGGAGGAAAGCAGTTAAAGTTTTGGATAGATTGTGGATGGTACTGTTCGTAATAACAACTATCATATCATGTGTTTATCTGCTGAGCAAAGCACCTAAGGTGTTCATCGAGTGAGGCAATATTTCACTAAACATGCTCTGCGGGGGCTTGTGTCTCCTCCGCACAGACTCATAAACATTCATAAACGTTCCCCTGGATTAGACACGACATAGCATGTAGCAAGTCTACATTTACACCAGATTGGTTTCATTTAGAACCATACCCAAGTGGACAGAGCTAGGCCTCCCTGCAGCTAGGCCTTCACCTTAGACGGGACCTGCAACAGGACTGCTTGCCGTACCCAAAAAGTCCACTTACGAAGTAGATCCAGCTCGGAACCTTTCCCCACCAAGGCTGTATCTTTAACTGGTCATATCTTCGCAAATACAAACTAGATTGAAGCAAACAAGGCATGAACATTTTAGTTAAAGACCCTCCTTTCAAAACAAAATAAATGTGAAAATATTTAGATTACAGCTCATCTACAACAACTCGGCAAACATACGTAATTTTATTCCTAACTCAAGCCCCTATTTTGGTCTATGGAACATTGAATTTTGATCGATCGATCGGTTGATTGATAGATAGATAGATTGGTTGATTGATTTGTTGATTAATTGATTGCTTGATTCTTTGGTGCCCTTGTTATCGCTTCAATTTGGTACTTTTGTTTGAACTGGGCTCAGCCTTAAATCTTACGTTAGGAGTATTGCTGAAATTTTTGAAGCAATAGTCAATCACTATTTGTATTTGTGGTAGCCTTACAATGATAGATTAATCCAGATCACCCAGATTAGCTTATATTACATTAGATCACATTAATTGAAATATTTTGTAGATTTAGACGTATACAGAAAAGACGACTTGGAATGATTCTACAACAGTTTTCACACTAAATAGCATGTAGTAAGTCTCCCTGTACGTGATTCTATTCGATTATAGTTATTAGTTATAGTCGAATATAGTTATATACTTGGGGTTATATACTTGATTCTGTTTTATACGACATGATAGTTGTAATGTAAGAGGTATCAAATTATTTACATTATCGGGTCAGTGGCGTAGCCAGGGTGCTGTCGTTGGGGGGGGGGCAAAATTGCGAGCCAAGCGAGCAAAAATTGAGGGTCCGGGGGCTTGCCCCCGGAAAATGTTTTGGGGCCACGCCCTTCAGAACGTCGGAAAACGGCCCTTTTTGGAGACACCATCCTAATATGAGAAGGAGAAAAGTCCTCATGATGGGCTATTTGGCGAGAAAAACTTCGATAATCAGGACAAGGTGTGGAGACATTCATGATCTTCCAGGGGCGAAGCTAAAGAAAATTATTGGGGGGTGCAGACCCCCAACTTGCCGACAAAAAGGGCCTTCCTCGCAGGGGCGGATCCAGCCTGAAGTTGAACAGGGGTGGCCCGAACTGCAGATCCAGCTCGAACCAACAGAGAGGGCACCGAAAGTGAGAAGTCTTTGCAAGTCTGGTGTGGAAACTTACTGAATAACGCCAGTATTGTATGTTTTTCGCCACATTCTGATGGAAACAGTTCAACGAGTGCGTTAGTGCAGGCCCGTAGGAGTATTTTATCGATTAGGTGGGCGTCGTCTAGCGCCGAAGGCGCTATAAAAGCGGGGGTCTGGGGGCCCAGCCCCCAGAAAAAAATTTAAGGCCACGCCCTTTACTTTGGCTTAGAACGTCTCTCCTGACTCCATGTTGGCGATTACTAAAATTGAAAGTTAAAGAACGTTTGTAGCAAAGTTTCTATAAATTAGCAACTACAGGAAAATTTGTAAGGGGCACACTCGTTACTTTGGCTTAGAAAGCCTCTTTCGATTCAGAATTTTGCCATTGCTGAAATGGAAACTTGGAAAATTTTGAAAAATTCGTACCACACCAAATCTATAAATTCTTGATTAACCGACAAACTAAAATTTGGGGGGTGCCGCACCCCCTTTGGCTACGCCCCTGGGATCTTCATATTTAGTGCTGTAATAATTGAAAAGTTTGATAACGAAAAACAGTTATGTGCGTAGCGTCGAGGATAGTAAATCGAATACGAGCGAAGCGAGGAAAAGCTCAGTCAATAATTCTGACATTGTTTGCTAACATTTGTAAATCAATTACTTCTAAGAACTTAGAAATCTTCGAAAAATGTAAATTCCTAGCAGAATGATATAGCTGTCACTGAATGCCCTAATTATCTTAAAACTATGGGGACAGGTGCTAAGGTGACCAAGTAAATATCTCATGAACAATGACATTTCCCTTGCAGGATTATTAATTTTGCCAGAAATTTCATTGACCCCCCCTGAGGTGCCGATTTCATTGCAGATTTGGGCTTTTCTCAGACACCAACTTTTTGACCATTGGGGGGCGACCGCCCCCTCTTGCCCCCCTGGCTACGCTACTGTATCGGGTTTATATTCGTATTTTTCAACAGAGATGTAGACAGATTTTTTACCTACAGTAGTTTGATATTTTTCATGGCCTTATATTTTTGAAGAAATTATTTGCGATAAACACCGTGTTTTCTTGAAGTACCTCTTCATTATTTATTTTACTTGAGTGATGTTTACATCGAGGCATGGTTTCATAAGACTATTCCCAAATACGCCGTGACATTTTTCAATGATAGTAATAGAAGGCAAAGATTCATATTTCTCTCCTTCGCAAGGTTTCGTTTGATCTGTAAAGCTGGTTCAAGAAGTACCTCGCTTAGTGTAGTAACTGTTGTGAGATACCCGCACTCCTCCACAGCGTCTTTCTACTTTCATGCAAAGGGGAAGGAAACACTTGCGGGGAAAGGCTATCATAATTGTAAAAGAGGGCCATACATTTATTAGCTAAGTGCATATACGCGAAAATGATCTTTTTTGAAAACTGACGGTAAGAGTAAAAACGGGGGTAAAATCAAATAAGAAATATGGCCGCAGTGTAGCAATATATTTCCATGCTCCCTGTGGTCTCATCTTGTAATGTTATTGTTTGTTAGTAGATTGTACATTTTAGGAGAATTGATATAGAAAGAAAGAGAAAGAAATGTGAAGAGAATAAACTAAAAGGACGCTGTGGAGGAGTGTGGTGGGATACCCCTTAATTCGAAGCATTGCAATCATTTAACCTTTACTTTCTCATCTTTTCCCCTTTAGTGCAGACGAATCTGGACGTGGAAATTTGGACTTCGCAATGAAGACAAACATAATCGTGACTGCAAAAGGCGAGTGTTCATGGTTCTGTCCGGTAATTCTGAAAACAGAATGCAGTGTTGATATCACTTATTTCCCTTTTGACCGACAAGTATGTCCGATGCGATTCGGGCTCTGGACTTACGATGCCCTCAGGGCTAATTTCTCCCTCACTAGGAATGAAGCGGACACGTCAAGTCTAGTCCCGAGCGGAGAATGGAACCTTGAGGGAATGCCTGCCGTCCGGAAAGAGTTCTATTACACGTGTTGTCCGGGACTTCCATATCCGGCTATCGACTATGAAGTAATTATCGTCCGTCGAACAAGCTTCTTTTTGTTGAATTTGATATGGCCTGGCATTTTAATCGCAATTCTGGCATCGATAACTTTCCTACTGCCCCCAGAGAGCGGTGAAAGAATTGGCCTAGGAATAACGAATCTACTGGCTATGATGGTGTTTTTGCTGTTGATTTCTGAGAGCATACCACCGACAAGCGACAATGTTCCGCTCGCAAGCAACTTTTTCAGTGTGATTCTTGTTCTGTCTGCGCTTGCTTTGATAGAAAGTTGTATCGTTATCAAGTTCCTGCATCATGCCGACTCTGATATCACTGAAGTACCGAAATTTATTCGTTACTTCGTCAACGATTTCTTGGCCCGAATGGTTTGTCTCGATGGTTGTCGCGTGAAACGAAAGTCAGCCGATCTCTACGAGAGTAAAGGAATCGAGAACCCGACGATGAACGGCAACTCACACGAGGAGATCACGCTTCAAACGCGTGTGGGAAATGGGGAACAACAAACGCAGGCAAAGGCTCACCAGAAGCCAAGTAGGGCTGAATTGGAAATTGCTGATGGGATGAGGAAAATTGTCGGTGTCATTTCGAAGCAGGTGGCTGAAAACGAGGCTAAAGATGAATGGCGGCGAGCTGTCCAAGTCGTCGATAGAATCTCCACGGTCTTATTTTTTCTCATTCTGATTGGAGCGTGTGCGGGAATATTCATGAGTTCGCCACGTTTCTTCATCAAATAAGTAGGCCATCTTTTCCGAATCGAGACTGAGAACTGGTGCAAATAGACTTGTCTTTTGATAAATTACAAGCTAATCGTGAACAGTGAGGAAAAGAGATGTTCATGCCTAGTGTATGGGACACTTTGCATTTAATTTGAGCACATTCATTTATTCAACATATTCATACACACAGCTGCACTCTACCAAAAAATATTATCATTATTAATATATCGCATATGCACGAGCTTATTCTTATATCTAGAGTCGGTATCAATGTTGGAGAGGACTTTAATGTTTTCAGTGGAAACTTGCAAATAGTTGTAGATGTGTATTTTTTATATTTGAGATTCGTCGGGAATACCAGTGAGGTTTTCCAGGTAGACGTTAAAGACCCATGATCCTTTGCTGCACCAAAGTTGACCTTCGTATGACTTAAAAGTCGTTTCTGTCCAAGGTTCTGTCAAACTGGTTCCCAAGGGTATCTGTTGTAAGCCTAGGCTAGCCCTCAACGGATACTCCAAAAATGAAGGCGTTGCAGCTTACGGAAAACCTTCATGGGCTCTGGGTACGAGGTTGAGGCTCTGTTTGTTTGGCTCTTCATTCGACGCGCAAAGGATCATGGTTGGCAATGGGTCTTTAAATGTTCACACAATTTTTAACAAAGGTATAATAAAAGAAGTCAAGCCGGGGAAGCAGAATATCGACAGGCACTTCTTCATGGTCTTTGCTCATTAACGACATTGCCATGCCATCATGTTGCCCATTATCTTATAGATTTTCAGGTGCTGGAAGACCATTTAAATAAAATCATTCAAAAATCAAGACTCCTCCAGATCTGGAAGAAGAAATAAACCTAGGGTTCTACGAAAGAGTCTGGTTCGTGCGATATTTTTATACATTTTGTAGAAATCTTTCAAATTTTCGAATTTCGACAACAGTCGTAGCGATAGAAGCTCTAAAAAGACGCCGCTCGATCGAAGCTTTCGAATAAACATTTATATAGATATCGCTCGTTCAAGACTATTTTGTAGAATAACTAAAAGGTCTATTGTGGTAAAACGAAGGGACTTTAGCGTCTAAGCATTTTGTTCTTCTTCTTTCATGTTTGTGGCTCTCTTCGCCAAGGAGGCTGTTACGAGGACCTGTCTTTTTATCGGGGAGCAAGTGGATCAAATGATTTTGCTTTACATTTATCAGGGGTGGTCATGTCCCATTGCGTGACGGGGCACTATGTATGGCCTGTATGTCTTATATCTTGGCCTTTTTTTCTCTGTTAGGGGCCAGCTTTTTCTCCAAAATGCAGCTTTTTCTTCTGATTTTCAACACCTTTGTCCTAAAACCGGTTTATTAGTAAAGATTTCGCTACTTTACTGCAAAACTCACAAAAAGTAACCATTCCTTTTCTTTGAATAGATGAGAGAAACATAGGACAACGAAATTCATGGTACTTGACTACCCCTGATTTATTCAATGAACACTACTTTAACTGATGGACAATTTTGTAATACTCGCGGTACATAGATTATTTAAATCGTAGACGTAGGAAGTATTTGAAATTTCCTTAAATTATTTTTGTAAGTAGAAACAACAGCGTATTTAAAGGCACACTGCGTGGATGTGATTGGCTAGTTGTGATGTCGAAATCACTAACAAAAGATCCAAGCCTTTATGCTCTTGGATCATACTTTCTTCCGAGAATAAAGGGAGTCAGATCGTTATTTCCTTCATGAAAATCGATGTACAGCGAAATTACTGAAGCTTGCCTAATTCTATTCTTTTTGATTGTCTTATTTATCCAATCAGCGCCACGATAGTGTGCCTTTAACCATAATTTATGTAATATTTTATGCGAGTAACAACGTTCATTTCGCTGCCTGTTGTTTTTTGCATTTCTTTCTCCCGAGGTTTAGGAACTCTAGCATTGAACTCGACAATCGTGTTTTATGTTCGCAGACTTAAGAAACTGAACATAAAAGTTCTTAGCCACTTTTATGCACCAAAAATGGTACAAATTTGAGACATTTCCCAAGCTAGTCTTCAATTATCAGAAAATGAACTTACTGGCCCCTGCTACTATTCCATGTTTTCATCTTAGTCGTTGCCTGTGTCCAGACCCCTTTCTGGAACACAGGCTACTTAGTCGAGGAATTCTATTTATTTTGGTTACTTGAGTTTCTTGAGCAACAGGCTGCTTGCTGATGTTCCGAGGACGTAAGTCACGGACGTAAGTAAGATGTTTCTGAATTGGACTGCTGTTAAACAAATGGATATTTTCAGTTTATAGGAATCAGTTAAATGGTTTGAAAGCTACAGACTTCCAAACGTAAAACATATTCTGAATCACCAGGTATGCTTTGCGATGCTTTGCTGTNGTCCCTATCGATCCAGACACTGTGCCTATGCTGTGCATAAGGTTCGCAAATGTTGTGGGTTTAAATTAGCTGAAATTATGTGTGGATGAATTTTCATTCACACTATACAAAAGAGTCTGGATCAAGCGATAGTTTTTATACATCTTGCAGAAATCTGACAAATTGTTGAATGTCCACAACAGTGAAAGAAGCTCTAAGGCCGCTCAATCAAACCTTTCAAATAATAATATCGCTTGATCCAGACTCTTTTTTAGAATAGCTAAAAGGTCTTGCAGTTAACACAAACTGTAGAACACCTGACTGAGTTGTTTTTCAATTTCTTATAAATTCAAAAATCTTTTCAATGGCATTTCCTCTGAAAAGCAAAATTCTGTAAAATTTGTTGTGTCTTGTAATGAGTTTGGTTAATTTGAGAAATTTTGATCTAAGAATTTATCTTGGTCTTCTTAAGAATCACAAATGCCTCCCACAGAACTTTCCAAAATGCCTGTGAGCTCATTGAACTATTCAGAGGGTTTAATTCTAAATTTTTATTAATATACGAATCAAAAGAAATTTTCTTGTTTGGTAATTTACAGTATATAATCGAATTTCAATGATTTTTTCAAAAATTTTCACTTTTTATTGGGTCACCCAGTATGTCCATGCACAGTGTAATTTTATTTTTATTTGAAGTTGCTCTGTAAATTTATTTTCTAGTTGTGAAGACAACTGTGCTGTTAGCTGATATTAATGATTTTGCCAAAGTTAATGAAGTTTATGGAACATGTAAGTTTGTCATTTTCAAGGGCTTTGTGTGATTCAATGTAAATGTAACACGGTGTATGATTTTTATGTTTTGGAGTTTAGTTGGATACTCCAAAGTTCTGGAAAAGTAGGACCTTGCAATTTTGGTTGTGATATAATTTAGCCAGCATAAAAACATACTTTTGATATATATACAGTTTGAATTGAAATGGCTAATAAATTGTAAATTGAATGACAGGAGTAACATGTTGGCCATTGATCCAAAATTATTTCGTTGCTAAGGAACTGTTCTGCATCATAGTTATTTTTCATTATTTTTCAGCATTCGTAGATGAATATTATAATTGACAAAACTAAGGGTTTAATGAAAACTAAACAAATCGAACCTTTTGTAACAATGCTGAAATTTTCTGATTGAGGCGATAAAAATTCTTGCGACTGATTAATTAAGATTATTGCTCTGTCTACAGCTTTCAAGAATTTGCATAGATTCAATTAATTATGATTTTGGTAGGTGGATTCGGAAATTTACAGGGTATCCCGAAATAGTAGCCTGCGTGCAGACTCGAGGAGCGGAGGAGGAGCGACCGAGCCTGCACGCAGGCTACGAATTAACTACTCAATGTTTGCTGAAATGTGCAGATTTGAATTCATCTTCGATTTAAAAATTGCTAACCATGATCCTTCGTGGCGCCAAAGTCGACTTTCGTAATATGAAAGTCGTTTCTGTCCTAGGTTCTCGTTGTCATGCTTTTCATTCCGCCCACAAAGGATCATGGTTGGCGATGGGTCTTTAACTTACGCCATCGTTCGATATTGGAACAGCTAACTTAAATGCGAAAATCTACTCCACTATGGTTCTAGCGGTATTGGTATTATTGCTTGAAACCGTATTCTGAAATAACTGGCAAAATTAGTGAAGCAGTGGGCCGCGGTTTGATTAGTATTTCCGCTTCAAAACTCAAATTTTCTGTCGTCATCAAAGAATACGTTTCGTGCACAGAATAGCATGAATATTTGCAATGAATAGCAACGGTATTAATTGTGATCTTTTATCCCTTTCTTTAGTTTTCAAAGAGCCATATCCAGCAAGAGCTGCCTACCAAGCTGCAAACTTGCCCAAGGTAAGCAAATTGAAAATGCTATCTCGTGGAAACAGACCTGAATAATGGAGTTATTCGCTGAATATCTTGGTTTGACACTGGTCCTAGAAAATCGTCAGACAGGATTCAAGAGAGAACTGTGTATTTAAACATTGCAATTATTTTCACAAGGCTATTTCATGGGCATTGGAATTCTTCTGAATTTAAGACATAGCCGAAAGTTTGCCATGCAAAATGTGGGACAAATTTTTTGTGATGAAATATTTTAGAACGAAATTTTCGAACGTTTTTCTGGTAAAGTTTGGTACATGTCATCGAAAATTTTAGATAATTCTATAATTTTAGAAAATTATAGAATGACCACTGTTTTTCATATTCTATTTCTTTGTTGCGTCTTGAAAATATTTTTTAGTGCTTCCCAAAATGTTTTTGGGTCAAGTTTTCCATGAAAATATTGAAAAATTTTTCCAGAGTCAGTGCTTTCAGGAACATTATGCCTTACTGACAAAATTAGGAAATTTGTAGATAATTAATTTTAGGACGATTCAAGTTTTGAGCGATACAATATTTGGGCAGTTAATTCGTCCTATAATTTTACCGTCCACAATAGACAATAACGCTAAAGATGGCGGCTCCGAAGACTCTGTTGTGTTTTGCTGCAAAGCATGCTGGTAAAAAGCTCCCTGACGACCACCTAACAACATAAGAATTCCAGTCTGCCGTTTCGACTAGCTAGCTTGAATTCGAATCAACCTTTACTTCGAATGCAACATGGTTGGAAAGTAAACCTTTCCAAAGCAGAGAAACTAAACTTTTGATTCGAATTGAAGTTTTAATTAAAGATTCGCGTTCGAATTACAAAAATTGTCCTATTTGTTTACATTGATTCCTTGTTCCCGACTTTACCACGGCTAACTAGTCGAAACGGCAGACCAAAATTTTTACTTCGTTAGTTGGTGGTCAGGGAGCCTTTTACCAGCATGCTTTGCGCGGCCACCATCTTTAGCGTTATCCTCTATTTCACTTTAATGTATTTTATTTTAGCTTGCAAGAGTAGAAATCGAGGCGATCGCTGTTGTTGGAGATGTTCAAGACATGGCACAACCTCATCTGTAATAGTATGTAGATCCATATTCAAATTGATAAACAAAAATTAATTTTAGGCTAATTTGACTGGTTTTAGTTTGATATACTTGATTATTGGGATTAGCAGTATCATAAAATATTTATATCCTAGGCAAGATTGCATTTGCAATGTGTGTGATATTTTCTGATATTTAGGAGACCTATGATATGGTTTGACTGGAAGAGTACTTGTTTCCTTGAGAGATATTTCCTTGAGCTAGTTTGTTGGTGTTCATAATACCGAGGTGCAAATCACTCCTAAAATCTCGTACACTTTCGTAAAAAATCCTAAAAAATCCCAAAAATCTCGAAAATCTTCACAAAATCTTAGAAATCCCAAAGAAAATCCTAAAAATCTTCGAAAATATCACAAAATCCCAAAGATTGTTTAAATCCTCAAAAATCTTGCCAAAGCTTGAAAAATCTTGAAAAATCTTGCAAAATCTCAAAAATCAAAAATCTTATCCATTTTTCGAAAAACTATAAAATCTTTGAAAATCTCAGAAAAAATCTCAAAAATCTTTTAAATAACTGAGAGATTTTTAAAATCCTAAAATCTCTTACGCTATTTTTGGAGTGATTTGCCCCTCGCATAATACCGTACAGTGTTATCCTAAAAGCTTTCACGCTTTGTAAAACAGAAAAATTTAATAATTTTACCCATCTTTAAAATTTCTTTATATGCTACAGTGTAAAAAACCAAATTTAGTTTAAGGTTAACAGTTCCTTTTTCAAAGACGAGGACGAGTAAGACAGTAGCATTTTACGAAACGTCGCGTTTTTAGCTAAAAACGTTCGTCCTGCTTTTCTATTTCATGCGAAATTTCAATTTCTACACATGAACAGCAAGGGCATAAACAACTAAGTTGAAGGGTGATGCTAGCAAATTGGATTTTATGATAATTCCTTGCAATTTCAGAAAACAAGAATTACTACAAGTTAATAGCCATTTTGATATCTCAAATTTATTTTGGGCTTTTACACAAGTTCACGAAATGAATTTCTCAGATCAGCAACATCATCAAAATTTGTTGATTTATCAAAATGCGCAGTGTCCTATCACCCAGCCAGCATCCGACACTATCTTGGCGCGAATTTCAAACTCAGTATGATTTAACTCCAATACATGCCAGGGTTTGATTGGGTAGTTAAATGATCCCGCCACGATATCCCGAGCAGCATGATAAAGACTACGGAAACCTCGGATATCAACATGAAAAAACAGAGAAATTGAATACCGTTTCTGACTGAATTCGTCACTTTATCATCTTAACTATGTATTCATGAAATTGTCTTAAAACACACATAAATGAATTGACAAACTAAAGTCTACTTGATATTTTCAAAATATCTCGTCATTTTAAGCATAGGAATCAAATCTTTAAAAAACATTGCACGATTGGTTGATGCATATTTCATTTGATTTAATGGCTTGAAAGGAACTTCAGGTATTTTGAAAAAATTAAAATCGCCTTAAATCCTAAATCAATAGAGGAAAAATACAATCTTCAAGAAAACCATAGTTTATTGAAGGTCTAAATTATTGTGGCAAGCAGAAATCTGTCGCTCTTCTGGTTTAGGGTTTAGAAGTTGAGGACGTCACAGCCTCGTGATAAATTCAAGGAAAAATGCAAACGAATTTTACACCAACCTTTTTAATGATTTGAGCCCTATGCTAAAACTAGCTACCTCATTTGATAAAAACTTGCAAAATTTTATACAAAAATTAGATAGGCCTAAACAAATCGAAGTTGCTTTATTTTTCAGAAAAAAATTCCATTTGTCATTACTAAAAATGTTCTTAATCAATTTCTTATTTTTTTGGGCAAAATTTTCCATGTAATTTCAAAGATCTTCGGGTATTCCTTACAAGACAAAATAGAAGAATGGCTTGATTTATTTTCCTAGGGGATAAACGATGCAATGGTAGAATTGGAAAGCTGAATTCTATATGAAATTTGGCCGCATATTCCTTTCCAGAAGCAATTTTCTGGCCAAATTGCTCAAACGTTTATAAGGAAGTTATAAAGAGTTTCTTATAAAAAATATGTGTAATTTAACCCTGATAACAAAAATAAACTTGTCACCTCTGTATATATCTCATTGCTTTGGTCTCCATCTATTCACGACATAATTATAAAGTTTCCTTTCTTCGATTCTCGATAATTTCACGTTATGTCCTTCTTTTATACTTTCTATCGATTCCTTGTCTATGATTTTCTCTAGAAGTTCTCCGTTTACTTGATTTTCAACGCAAAATTCTGCAAATGAGTGCAACTTTATTGTTTTCATTCTTTCATAGACGTCAGCCTCTTTCCATGTCTCTGGTACCTCTTGGTTCCCTGCGTTGTTACTTTGGTTCCCTGTGCTATTTTTTGTCTCTGACAACGACTCACAATCAGGTTTCCATCCTCTAATATAGAGCAATAGCTTTCTGGCTTGAAACAACGACATCTCAAAGTCACCAACCAATTCGCTCTCCTCGACACTCTCTATCAACTGCCCGTCAATTTGCATTTCCTTGAAGGCCTCAGAAAAACTCTCTAGTTTCAGCTTCTCGAGGACGCTAGCAATTTCCTCCACATTTTTGTCGAGGATCTCTTCTATAATATGAGTAAATTTCTCTTTAGGCTCTGGGATAGCATCCTGGGTGTCGGTCGTCTCGCTAGTTTTTTCTTCAGAAGGCTTTCTCGCTTTTTCCTGTGCACTGACTTTACCAGATTCCAGCTTTAATTCAGTTGAGCTGGCTGCCATGCTGGATTCAGCAGCCTCCTTTTGGGTCATGGGAACGAGGTTGGACCTTTCTTGCTCTGGAGTAGTAGGATTGTTCATGGCGTTTGTGCTTCCAGCGCTTGTTCTATCCTTAGCTGTGCAACCGATTCTAAATGCCCCTGGCTTCGGCTTTACATTTGGCGGCCCTTTGCTTCCCCCCACATCTTTTCTCTGAGTAGCTTCGATCATCGATGATTTTTGAAGGGTTCCAGGGGGTGGTTTGTGACTTCTGTCTACATTTGATGGCGAGAAGACCTCATCATTGAAATTTTGGCTGGTAGATTGCACTGTGGTTCCACCTTCTGGGCCTGCTGCATTTTCACTCGCTGTATAGCTTGGGTCGCAATAATGATATTCCCCTTCTTCTTTGGCTTCGCTTTGCTTTGCCATGTCCTCAATGGTCTCATACGTGAGCAGCGGTTCATCTTTTATTGGAAGTGGAAGTTGAGGCCTAAACGCTTGGGGTTTTCCGTCTGTGCTAACCTGTGGTGTCGCAACATCAGTTTTGAACTCAAACGTTGCTGCCGCGTCCAGTGGCAAGCTGAAAGCGATAACATTTTTATGGCTTGCAGCCATCATGTGTGCCTTTGATTTGTGCTGATCCTCAGCGATACTCTTCGCCTCGCTTCCCTCAGAGATGGCTTTCCGTTGCCTTGGCTTAGGAGACGGGGCGGACTTGGATTCACAAGAAAGTTGCTTCCTGAGAGCCTTGGGGTTAAGTTTCGGCATTCCGCGAGGGGGCGGTTCTGGCGGCTGTTTTGACGTCTGTTTTGGCAAAGTCGGTTCAGGAACATAACTATTTCTCTTCGACATTGGTTTTACAGTTATGGTTTCGTAGTTCTCATCATCAACATCGTTATTTTGGTTTTTGTCGTTGAATTTCGCTATATTTTGATCTTTACCTCCGTCGTTTGGCTTTCCTGTGACTTGTTCTTTCGGTGGACGTTGAGGCACTGCAGGGGGTGGCTTTGCTTCATATTTACTCAAATCTTTTGAATCTCTTTTCTGTAGCTCTGGGAGTATATAGTCAGTCTCGTTTCCGTTAGAACTGTCTGTAACCGAAGCATCACTCCCGCTCTTACATGAGCGACCACGTGATATACCGGGCAGTCTTGAACTCCTCGGAAGTACAGGTGGCTGTGCCGTTTTTCCGGGAAAATCTGGCTGTTCCGGAAGCGGTGCATTTTTAAGCATGGCTGCTTGCTTGATAGTTTCCACAAAGGATTCATAAACTCCGGCATGATAATCACCCGTGAACGGATTTGAATGCAGCAAGAGTTCTACGATTTCTTCTTCTATCCGCTCCTCTTTAGGCTCCGCAATTGTGGAATATTCATCCTCGTCCTCCACGACAATAACCCGCCCGATTTGAAGGTGGACGTTCAGCTCACGAGAGAATGATATCAATAATTTCTGATCATCCATATAGCTAGTCCCGTATACGATATTAGTGCTGTATCGTCGCTTCAAACGAACCCTTCCAAGTCGAGGACTATACATCGAGTTTTTATCGCTCGTTGGCATGAACTCGACAGTAATCGGAAACTCCCTGTCCATTAATTCTTCAATACGGTACAATCGATTCCGGTCTTTAGGCAATTGTACTTGCATGAAGTCGCCCCGCACTGCCAATGGGAGGGTCACTCTACGAGCTTCATCTTCTGCAGACATAACGGACAGCCCTTTAGGCACTTCGCGTTCGAAGAATATCGACTTAACAATGAGGGTTGTGCCTACTTTAAAAGACTCGCCACGAAACTTGAATTCTCTGTTGTTTTGAATGCACCGTGGCAATCTTGTCTCCTCGCAGATCTCTCTGACCGTATTGTAAACCTTCACCTCGGAATAGGGCCAAACTATAACTTTGTGTTTGCAATCCAAGGGAATTCTCATATCTTGATCATGCTGGTCCGTTGCTGCGATTTTCTCTACACAACGTTGTCCATGAATTGTTAGAATGGTGCCATAATCTAGACATTCTTGTTCATTTATCATGAATCCATCGGCTACTTTCACCAAAACTGGAAGATTAAATTCGTCAACGATTTCTCCTAGGCTGTGTTCATCAGTGTACCATACCACATCCATGCCCCCAATTTTGTCGGTGGATTCTGGGTCAGCCATCATTGGAACAAATTTCTAGCAAAACATATTTGCCAAAAATTTGCTAAAAATCCACGATATTTAGAGATTTAGCTTCAAAGATTGTCTATTTAGTAAAAGGTGATTCTATTAGATGTTCTGTATTGAAATCTTCTTTACCGTGGTAGTGTCGCAGATTTTGACATTTCTGAGCGTGTTGGCAGTTCAGGGACGCGAAAAAACGGTTGTTGTCTTTGTGTTATTGCGAAGTTTCCACGCGTGTCCAGCACTGAAATATCTTTCCGTGCTAGCCTCGCAGATTTTGATATTTCTGAACGTGTTTGCCAGTTCAGGACGCGTTCAAACGTTTAAACGATCGCTATATTCGTGTTAGTCGCGATTGCACAGTTATCAGCCATATCCGGTAGATAAAATGAGTGATTACACGGTGGATTGGCTACTTCCAATGCTTATAGCGCTGTTTGATAGGCTCAAAGCACTGTATTACACTTCAACAGCAACAATAACGCGGTATTGCGAAAATCCAAACACAATGTAAACAATGAGCTAAGATTTCCCGTGACCCGAAAATTCGCGAATATTCGCGAATATTGATTGATTCGTCGATAGCGCAGAATTCGCGAATATTCGTTACGATGGTCAATTTTGGTGGCCAAGAAGGGGTGTCATATTTCCTAGGCATATGTCATGTGCTCAACTTCATATGAATTCTCCTCTCAGTTGAAGATTTTCTTTGATGTTTTTGTCGAGAGTTTGCCCTACTTGTTCCTTCCTTCACGAAGCGCCGTTTATCTGTTAACTTGCCTTGACTCTGCAAACCAGCATATTAGAAGATATCAATTTACATGGGCCTATTTCTTGTCGTGGTGTGCTCAATTTCACATGAATTATCGATCCTCTTAAGTAGCAGTAGTTCTTTGATGTTTGTGGCAAGAAATTGCCCAACTTCTCTTGCATTTACCCTGCACCCTTGCAGCATAGTCTTCGAATCTTGCAATGGAGTAAACCTACCTTCTTGATTCTGCGAACCAAAACAAACTTTCAGTTTCTCGAAGAGCTCTCTGAGAATTGTCCTTCGCTTCCGCTTTCAAAGCTACACATCTATAGCCAGAGCCCAGCCAGAGATGTATTTTACTTCCTGAAAGGTGGCGCTCATCAAGACCTCTTTGTTGAATGGTTGAATATTTGACCTTTTATTGTCATTTGTTTGGCGAAGGTTAGAATTTTGGTTAAATACAATGCAAAGGGCTTGTTGCCTTCAGTAGCCCTGCAGTTCCTTCAGAGTTGTCTAAGATTACAACGTTTTGCCCATAGAAATGGTTTTGCCCTTAGCAAATATTGTACGACTAATCCCATTGTAGGTAAAGATAAGGCTCAAATCCTTACTGGTTGCCAGAGCACGAGGAAATTATCCAATTTCACGCTAATCAGCCAATGACATCACCGCTTTCTAGTCCCTTGATACAAACAGTAGCGTAGCCAGGGGGCAGGGGGGGGGGGCGGTCGCCCCCCCAATGGTCAAAAAGTTGGTGTCTGAGAAAAGCCCAAATCTGCACTAAAATCACCCCTCGGGGGTGGGGAGAGGGGGTCAATGAAATTTCTTGCAAAATTAATAATCCTGCAAGAGAAATGTCATGTCTTTCGTTATCAAACTTTTAAAATATTGCAGCACTAACGATGAAGATCATGAATGTCTCCACACCTTGTCCTGATTATCGAAGTTTTGCTCGCCAAATAGCCCATCATGAGGACTCTTCTCCTTCTCATTTTAGGATGGTTTCTCCAAAAAGGGGCATTTTCCGACGTTCTGAAGGGCGTGGCCCCAAAAAATTTTCCGGGGGCAAGCCCCCGGACCCCCGATTTTTACTCGCTTCGCTCGCAATTTTGCCCCCCCCCAATGACAGCACCCTGGCTACGCCACTGGATACAAAATCGGCTGTTCGAGGTGAATTTTCTAGTACCCTCACAAAAAGTGAAATGGATGCTGATTTACTGCAGTTATTGGCAAATTTTTTTCATCAATCAGTTGTAGAGATGTCCGTCCAGAGTTTTTTACATTTATAGAAACTTATCTTATTTGGAGCCGGAGCTGCATTCATTTTCCGGTCGAAGAATATTGACCTTCGTTGAAATATCGATAGAAATCGCTACAAATGAGATATAAAGATGAGGATTTCAGCGATTATACATATTTCCATGANCCTCGCTTCGCTCGCAATTTTGCCCCCCCCCAATGACAGCACCCTGGCTACGCCACTGGATACAAAATCGGCTGTTCGAGGTGAATTTTCTAGTACCCTCACAAAAAGTGAAATGGATGCTGATTTACTGCAGTTATTGGCAAATTTTTTTCATCAATCAGTTGTAGAGATGTCCGTCCAGAGTTTTTTACATTTATAGAAACTTATCTTATTTGGAGCCGGAGCTGCATTCATTTTCCGGTCGAAGAATATTGACCTTCGTTGAAATATCGATAGAAATCGCTACAAATGAGATATAAAGATGAGGATTTCAGCGATTATACATATTTCCATGAGCAATATCCCAAGCACATTCGCTTCTATTGGATCTCAAAATTGCAGACAATTTTCAGTGACTTCTGGTAATGATATCATCTGGGCCTAAGCTTCTCCTCGCATAAAACCCTTTCCATTGCTTCGAAAAAGTTTAGATAAAATTCTTAAGCTAGATGATTCAATGATTCGGGCATCAGTTTGAATTCGTTTGTCATTTGCGCTTCTGCAAATTTTTATAAGAAACAACCAGTCTTTGCTAAATTGTAAAATATTTCGTCGGTCCATATTTTTCTCTTTACACACTTCAGACAACTGTAAACTTTGTATTACAAAAGAATTGCATCACAGAACATTTCTAATATGATAAAACGATTCGATTCGCTTGAAGCACTCTTGAATTGCAAATAAACAAAAAGAACAAACAGTTATTTTCGGGTGCGCTAAAGATGCACGTTGGCTCTCTTTGCTTGAAGCACTCATGAATATTTTTCACACATCTGATTTAAAGAAAAAGATCAAAACCGTTATTATGTTAGCAAATCTTTACCACACCCGAAAATAACTGTTTTTTTATACTTGTGCGGAGGAGGTCCGCAGAACTACATATATTGTTCCTCCGCAGAAGCATACAAGCTGTGGCGCTCCGCCATAGAAGCACACGAGCGGTGTCTTACTACCTATGATATAATTAACAATTCTAGTAACTAAGTTTAGGTTGGTTTCCATGCAGGGGTAATTTTTGGTTTGGAAGGAGTTGCTCATAGAATAGAGAATAAAAGGTCGATTGTACAGTAATGACAAAATGTTTCAACAAAAATAAATTTGATCCAATGTCAAGAACATTGAAAATTTAAAGACCCATTGCTAACCATAATCCTTTGTGCGCCAAGTGAAAGCAAGACGAAGAGAATCAAGGCCAAAACGACTTTCAGATACTACGAAAGTCGGCTTTGGCGCCACGAATGGTCATGGTTAGCAATAGACCATTTCGCAATTTCACGCTATGTTGATTACCACCAAACATAAGAAGAAGCATCTCGAGATTTCCGGTCAAACTTTCCAACCTTCCATTCGCGAGACGAGTGTCGAAGTTGCAAGTAACACTAAATACTTAGGTGTCCAAATAGACGAACATCTCTCATGGAAGGAGCCCATAAAAGCGGTCACTGTGAAAGCCTCGCGTGCAATTGGCTTCTTGAAATACGCCAAAAAGTATCTTCCTATTGCAGTCGTGAAAACTCTCTATAGTAGCATCGTTGAGCCTCACTTCCAATACTGTTGCTCTGTCTGGGGTTGCTGCAATTCCACTGACATCTTACAATTGCAAAGACTTCAAAACAGAGCAGCTCGTGTCGTGACTAATAGTCAGTTCGATGCTCCTAGTAAACCTTTGATACAAAGTTTAGGTTGGCAAACGATCGAGCAGTTGATTGATAGACAAT
>REGM01000175.1:325444-344506 GCA_004194415.1 Aurelia aurita
CCACCGTTATTCTTACAACATGAGTAAGACTTGAAGCCAGAAAAGAAAAATTCCCACTTTTTCAGAGGTTGACATAAAATGTGCCTCCTGTGTAGTAAGAATAACGGTGGTATAGATTTTGGTCCACCGTTATTCTTACAACATGAGTAAGACTTGAAGACAGAAAAGAAAAATTCCCACTTTTTTAGAGATTGATATAAAATGTGCCTCTTGTGTAGTAAGAATAACGCTGGTATAGATTTTGGTCCACCGTTATTCTTACAACATCAGTAAGAACTGAAGCCAGAAAAGAAAAATTCGCACGTTTTTAGAGGTTGACATAAAATGTGCCTCCTGTGTAGTAAGAATAACGGTGGTATAGATTTTGGTCCACCGTTATTCTTACAACATGAGTAAGACTTGAAGACAGAAAAGAAAAATTCCCACTTTTTTAGAGATTGATATAAAATGTGCCTCTTGTGTAGTAAGAATAACGCTGGTATAGATTTTGGTCCACCGTTATTCTTACAACATCAGTAAGAACTGAAGCCAGAAAAGAAAAATTCGCACGTTTTTAGAGGTTGACATAAAATTTGCCTCTTGTGTAGTAAGAATAACGGTGGTATAGATTTTGGTCCACCGTTATTCTTACAACATGAGTAAGACTTGAAGCCAGAAAAATTTCCACTTTTTAGAAGTTGACATAAAATGTGCCTCTTGTGTAGTAAAGCCTGGTTTCCATATGATCGTTCGTGTCGTTCCCGTCGCTCCCGTCGCTGAAAAAACGTACCAGCGACCGTAGCGACACCCTGTCGCTGAGATAGAAAAATTTTTATGCCAGCGACGCGAGCGACTGCCAGCGATCGAGTTTTTTTAATGGAAGCCACTTTTCAAAAAGTCAGCGATCCCAGCGATCGCAGCGACGTTCTGCGCATCTGCGCATCTGAGCCCAGTTTCATTATTTTGAGCCTGTGATGCAAACTGAGCGACAGCAGCTATCATATGGAAATAGCTCGATCGCTCCCGTCGCTCGTGTCGTTCGTGTCGTTCGTGTCGTTCTTGTTGCTGAAAGAATTACCAGCGACGGGAACGACAGCAGCGATCATAAGGAAACCATTCGATCGCTACTGTCGTTCGCGTCGTTCGTGTCGCTGAAAATTTTACCAGCGACGGGAACGACAGCAGCGATCATATGGAAACCAGGCTTTACTGAATTTCCGCTAAAACAAAAATGATGCTTTTTAGTATTATTTGGGTTGGTAATATACTTTTTGTTGAAAGCAATACGCAACTCGTAACAAATTGTTGAAAAAGTTTCTTAACTTCTAATTGACCTCTGATCGCTTCTAGTACAGTTTCTTATAAGCGTTTTCTTATGAAAATACACGATTACGCTAAAGATGGTGGCAAGGAATTTTTTACCAAGGATGCATTGCATTCTTTTATCGAATCCTTATAGAATCGTGATTTGTGATTCGTGATTTGTGATTCGAACGCAGTGCATCTTGGTAAAAAGTTCCTCGCCGCCATCTTTAGCGTAATCGTCTATTGGAAAACTGGTAATTCGTAGGTATCCTCTCTACACTGATTACAGAGTCATAGTTATCGCTATTGATAGACTGATGGACGCGCAAACTTGGACTTGCCCAAGTCGTCTTGCAAGAAAGAAAGAGTCTCTTTCTTTCTTATAAGACGACTTGGGCAAGTCCAGCTCAAACTACGCTCAGAATGAGCGGTCTCGGTTTGGTGTTAGTCTCGTTTTGATGAGCGATTACTGGGACTCATCGTAATCAGTATAGGTACCCTCGTCTGTACTCTAAAAACATAGGTATCAGTCAGGAAAACAAAATTATTCCAGTAAATCATCTATATTAATAGTTCCATTATTAACTAGAAGAATTTAAAGTTATTTGGAATAACCAAAAGAAAATTACGTTGTAACTATAGTTTAGGTCAAGCAATATGCCGTTGTTCGGCTAAAACTAGTAACAAAATAGATCAACTTTTCATATTTACAAAACTTCATCGTATACAGTAAAAACCCGCGTATAAGAACCTACAATTTTGCAAGTCAGCCTGACTAGGTTCTTATATATTGGGTATTTAGTGGGAAATGAGGCTGTTGAGGTTCTTAAATTGGTTCTTAATTTATTCAGGGCTTTTACCAATTTATTTTATTCTGATTCAAAGTTCAAGCCTATTATTCACGGTCAGTTCACTGAAATCCCTTCTACCTGAAGAAGGTGTTGGGGAAGATGAAAACAAATGGGTCTACCACCAAAGACATGAGTTTCAATAACATTATGAACAGCTAATACTTTGAAGCTTAGGACTGGAAATACTGAAAAGGACATTTAAAAATGTCCTTGGAGCAGTTTTTTTGCAATAAACATATAGGTTCAGTAATACTAAGCAACTGGAGTTTTAATGATGAGCTACAAATAAGAACCTAACCTCAAATTTCAGGCTGAATTGGTTCTTATATAATGGGGGTCTAATTTCAAAATTTCAGCCTGTAGGTTCTTAATCCACTAGGTTCTTATACGCGGGTTTTTACTGTATCCCACTAAATAAGATCTTATCTTAGGCCCCGTCTAGGGAACATATAGACTCAATACATGTCGTAGTTTCGCTCTTTGACTGAACTGATAACGCTACAACAACAACAGCAATTCAATTCAATTAGATGAGCGTAAGTTAAGGGCCTTATGCAGTGAGGCTAGGGAACATAGGCGTCAGGTCTTTAAAAAAGATTGCACCAATGGTTGTCGAATCTTTAATGGCTCGAAGAGAACTTCAGGTACTTTGCTATAATCCTACTTTGGGGACTTTTGATGTCTTGAATATTTTCAGAATTACAGCGCCTTTTTTGTTTCAACCAGTTTTGAGGTTGTGACGTCATCAAGTTGCTAAATCGTAAAACAGAAAAGCGACAGATTTCTGCTTACCGCCATATTTTAGACATTAATCAACTATGGTTTTCTTGAAGCTTGCACCATCCTTCCGTACGCGGACTGATTTGATTTTTTCGAAACTTATCATGAATTCTTCACAATAAAAGAAAAACGCTGTAATTCTGAAAATGATCAAGATATCAAAAATCCCCAAAAAGAATTCTAGCAAAGTACCTGAAGTTTCTTTCTTGCCATTAAATCAAAAGGAAGATGCAATAACCATTTGCCAAATCTTTTTAAAAGAATCGACGCCTATGCTCGACTCGGTTGACCATTTTCTTTTCAAGCCAAACTTTAAAAAAATTGAACTTTACACATCGCTCTCGCGTTCCCAATTTTTAAACATGTCCACTGTCCATTATCAGATCTCTATTACACTATATCTATGAAATCTAAGTTAGTCCTAATAGTTATACGAAATATTACCGTTTTAATATATATACAGACACCTCAATTTCACATTAAAAATGCTCTATGCAAGCAAACATCTAATTCATTGGATGCTCAGAAAAGGTGCACATGTTTGGTCGATAATATCACAAGTTCTTGTAGGGCGGGCTTCAAAATACAGTATTCAGGTAATAAACAGAAAGTCAGCTAGATTGACTACATGAATCTCATTTCTCCGAGTTTAAGTGAATGGCTTTGGCCTCAAATTGATTTGTATGAGCGAACAGATTTGACGGAGATATCAATGGTAGTTAGAGGAAACAGGAGGGCTCACGCCGTAAGTCTAGGTGCCAGCTACCAAAGAGATAGGGGGACTAAGGGGGACTAGGGGGGGCTCATCTGAATTATTCTAGAACAAGGCCAGTTTGGTTCCCTGACGTCATTTTCACCTGGAGGCCTGGACTCCAACGCAGTATAAACACGTTTTTATCCAGTATCCACACCTGCTTAGATCATCAGATCGCCACTGGGTTTAGCCTGCGTGCAGCCTCAACACTCCTCAGCCAAAGTATACTCTGGCCGAGGAGTGTTGAGGCCGCACGCAGGCTACACTGGGCTGAGAACAAGGATTATCTTAGATCATCTTAGATCATCAGACCACTACTGAGAACAAGGCTAGAAAAAGGGATTTTTAAAATTTGTAAATCCTTGACCAACTATCAATTCGCCTTTCATTTTCCTCTTTCATCATGTTCTTCTCGGAGTTGGACGAATTACAGGCTGATTTAGGGAAGAAGTCGGGGTTTAACCCACCAGTACCTCTGTGCGTGGCGCCGACTTAGAGTTCGCTATACTCCAAAAGAACTTTAATATGAAAAAATTCCTTGTTGCCTAACGGAATCCCTAACGGAATCCCTACCAATCAACAACGTAAGTCTCGTGGTAAAGTATTGTACTTTAGGGAGTGGTCATTAAGTATGTGTTATGCCGGGGTGGGAGGGAATTTAAGAGGGGTACGAGATTTTTTTGATACTTCAAGATGGGGTACGAAATGAATATTGATATTTTTGAGGCGGTATGAAATCAAAATCACAGTTAAAAAAAAATGTGCAATAGTGTATATATATATAAGTTAAATGATATTTAAATGATAGCGAGGCTGTCAAGTACCGCCGTCCTGTTGTATCAGAATATCCTTATTTTGACTTGGAGTAACAACGCGAGTTTCATTAGAGGCAAGATGGGGTATGAAACAATTTTAAAGAATTACGCAGGGGCATGAAATATTTTAGGAAAAAGTTAGGAGGGGTTTGAAATTACCCTCCGCCCCGGCATAGCACATACTTAATGACCACTCCCTTACTTTCACGGAATCAATCTAAGCCTTCTAGATATTATGTACTGTACACCTTTCCACAACACGTGCTAATATTTTGATTTTTGCTTGCATGTAACATACGTTAAACTGCTTGCATTGCACTGAGTTCCAGGCAAAAACGGGGGAACGTACGTCCAAATAAATCTAGGAAATGAAGTTAAAAGCTTTTTGCTTTGAAGTTATTAGCAATCCTCGCTTTTCACACTAAGCAAACCCCCCGATGAGCACTACAAGCAGTAATTATGGATGGAAGTTAATACTAAATCTAGGACTTTCTAACTTTAGCTATATACTTTAAAAACTTTTGGACACAATATAAGACGTTTAATTCTTATCACGAAACAATCACTAATTGCCTAAAGTAGAATCAATAGTATGCATTTTGTCAATATTCAAATTTGTGGTATAAGTTGCTTCGCTGCGCAGTCCTGTTTTAATTCTTTGTCCCAATTCAATTGTCCCGGTACAATAGCCACTTATTTAGAACTAGTCAAAACAGCGATATCCATCATGGTGCACACCCCGTTCTTCCTAGATACCCAGTTTTAACCTGTGACAGGGACAGGTTTGGTAACAAATCTTATTTTGTATTATTAGCAAAACTATTTTATGGCTTCCACAGCATCCTGGTAAGGGTATAACAATACACTTCATAAGAGGAATCCTTTTAGGGATCTTCAAAATAGGAATCCTTTTGGAGATCTTCAAAATAGGAATCCATTGGGGATCTGAAAATATTAAAACCTTTGGTAAGATTCATTATTTCCTGTCCAACCCCTAGAAATCATTTGTACCAATTTTCATTAAAAGGAGAGACATTGAAATGCATCCCATCAATCTAACCTCTTTTTTAACATTATTCTTCCTCGGCAGGCTCTTCAGGTTCTGGTTCTGGTTCTGCCTCAGGTTCCGGCTCTGGTTCAGGCTCCGCCTCCGGTTCTGGCTCCGCCTCCGGTTCTGGCTCCGCCTCCGGTTCTGCCTCAGGTTCCGGCTCTGGTTCAGCTTCCGCCTCTGCTTCCGGTTCCTCTGGGGTAGCTTCCTCTGCAGCTTCCTCCTCTGCAGCTGGCTCATCTGCAGCTGGCTCATCTGCAGCTGGCTCCTCTGCAGCTGGCTCCTCTGCAGGAGGTTCTTCTGCAGCAGCTTCCTCAGCTGCAGCCTCATCCGTGGCTTCTGCAGCTGGTTCCTCTGCAGCTGGCTCTTCTGCAGCTGGTTCACCTTCTGCTGGAGTTTCCTCTGCTGCTGGTGCTTCCGCAGCTTCCCCCTCTTCCAAAGCTGGAGCAGGTTCCNCTGGTTCAGCTTCCGCCTCTGCTTCCGGTTCCTCTGGGGTAGCTTCCTCTGCAGCTTCCTCCTCTGCAGCTGGCTCATCTGCAGCTGGCTCATCTGCAGCTGGCTCCTCTGCAGCTGGCTCCTCTGCAGGAGGTTCTTCTGCAGCAGCTTCCTCAGCTGCAGCCTCATCCGTGGCTTCTGCAGCTGGTTCCTCTGCAGCTGGCTCTTCTGCAGCTGGTTCACCTTCTGCTGGAGTTTCCTCTGCTGCTGGTGCTTCCGCAGCTTCCCCCTCTTCCAAAGCTGGAGCAGGTTCCTCGGTGGTAGCTTCTCCTTCAGTTGCTGCTTCCTCTGTATTTGGAGTTTCTTCTGTTGCCTCTCCTTCTGCAGGTTGTTGCTCACTTGCTCCTTCTGCAGGCTCTTCCCCTGAGCCCTCTGCTGGAGCAGCCTCCTCAGCATCCACTTCCTGACCTTGTGGAATTTCTTCTACTGGAGTTGATTCACCCTGGATGTTTTCAACTTCTGTGATGTGTTGCTCCTCGTCTCTTGGTGGTGCTGTATTTTCAGTTTGGTTAATATGTATGACTGTTGTTACGTGCGTAATATTTTGATTGTGATCACTGTGATGAGAACTATTACTTGCTGTAAAGGAATAAATAAAAAAGGTCAAAATTGAACGATTTGCACCATCAGCGCAAAAAGAGTTGACACATTTGAAATTGTTTTAAGTAGCAGTACTGAATGAAATGTTACAGTACAGGCCATGTGCACATTAACATGACAAGAATTCTGAAGAATCTTCAAGAACTCTTTATATTCTGCAAAAGAATTATTCTTGAGTTGTATGAGACTGTGCAACTTTTTTAAAGAAGAATTCTTGAACAACTTAAACACCATTCTCAAAGTATTCTCAAGGATTCTTAGGCAAGAAAACCGTGTTAACGTGCATAAGGGCTGTAATGTAGAAGGCCTCTGGACTGTAAAAGAAATGAATCTGGTTGTTGAAAAACTGAAGTATTTCATTTTCTACAAAGTGTATAAAACTGTTCTTTTCTTGTTCTTTACGGAACAGGGTCCGCAAGAGTAAAATGTGTAAAATTGGGGTAAAATGGGTAGGGCAATAAAATGAATACATTTTTAGAAAATCTGATTCATAGATTTTATTTAGCTACATCGGTTTGAACTAGCCTCCTTGAAGTTGTAAATGTTCATTGAAATGTTTGTGATCAAATTATTTCTGGCGATCAGCACTACCCATTTTACCCCAGAGACTATCCATGTTACCCCTGCAGACCCTAGTTAAAATGTTTTATTCCAGAAATTGTTTGCAATAAACTTTCTTAAAGGAGACAAATCTCTATCTGTTTGCAGGTGCAGATATTTTTTGAATTGAAAACGTGAGAAACGATTGGTAACCAGATCAAAACAAGTGTGCAAACATTGAATTAAGTTAATATCACCTGAACATAATAGAGGAGGTTTTTGAAAACATAAAAGACCAGTGAAAGAGATTTACTTGTTGTAATACCTGCTTAATATCCCTATTCAAGCATAAGAGCAACCTTATCCTCAACTTATGAGTCGATAAATTATTCAAACTAAATGTTGATAATATGAATGTGTGGTTTCTAGGGATCAGGGGGGCCAATTGAATGAGTTTCATAGGAGTATACAATTAGATGAATAAATGGTCTCTGGTTTCTTTTTGGTGAATGGAGTTTGAAATCCAATGGATTACCTCCTATGGTTTACTGTGAAGCTTTTCTTTTGAAAATTCAAAAGGATGAAAAGATGACTAAATATAGAACTGATATCTAATTATTATATGACTATGTTTATCACAGGTTTATGTGTCTTTACTGGTTAAAAAAGTGCTCAATGCCATATGAGTTTACTATGTTTATGACTATGTTTATATGCATGGTGGATTATTGTTTTGACTATTGCTTAGAAAAAGAGAGGAGAGACCACTGTAGTTGACAAAGTCCGCAAAAGTTAGACATGCATAAGTTTGATGGTGAAGGTGAAGTGCCTTTTGCAGTGCCAAATGATGGGGTGGCAGAAGCAGAGAAGAGCTATGAGTCCGCAACCCCATGTTATGATGCTCAAGTGGTGGGACTCGCAGTCGGCTTGGAGCCCCATCCGCGTGACTGTTATTACACCACTGCGCCTCAACACCTCCAAAACTGCAAGTCCAATCCACATTTATCTTTCAGAACTTTTAATAGAAAAACAATAGGTCAATTTTCATCAAGACAATAGACTTTGGTGTGCAGTTTCAAAATTCCAATCTGGAACAAAAGTTTTGATCTTAAAATTAAATAGTTATGAGGGGAATTTTGAAAATTCATAACAATTTTGACTCAGCAATTCCTAAATCAAAATGTTTTGAAAGATTTTTAAAAATAAGGACTCAACTGTGTGAAAACCTTCATATGTCAGAAAAAAATCTTTAAATTTTGGGGGATTTTTTTGGAGGGCTTAAAGATTGTTTGGGGTTTTATAACCAATGGCTGCAGATGGTGTCCAAGAATGACAATAGGAGCCTTTTTGCTATTTTTCAGGCGAGTTTGGCTGCTGTGATCATCATATTTAAGCAAATGGGTAATCAAAACATAGGCTGTGTCTGGGAATTATCTTTTCAAAATAATCATTTAGTTTACAAATTTTTATTAACTATGCAGAGAGTTCAGTTGAAAAGCCTAATTTATTATTTGCTTTTCATTTAGACAGCCGGTATATTGTGTATTGTTGATACGACGTCGTCGATCATCGACGTATGCCCGGTGCCCCTTGACGTAGGAGCACTTCGCTGGCCGGGCTGCATGGTTAAAGACCAGCCCTGCGGATGAGGTGCTATTATAGATTGATTGAGAGCGTGATGTGGGCGATAAAAAGTGATTATTTCAAGATAAAATGGGACGAGTGCAGGTTTAAGATAAAATAACGCTGCTCTCGTGACTCCTAAGGTTGCAATTTTCGCTTTACCAAATCCCAAATTATTTGTTAGCAATTTTACGACAAGAACAAACAAATATTTAGGCCTACATGATGAGCTTCTTCTTGAACCGTGTGAGCCTTTCCTCTTCTTAGTCTTGTCCTTCTTCTTTTTATGTTCAGTCCCGTTTGCTTTTGATGGCTTGGCTACAACTGGAGCAGGTTTTGGAGCTTGAGTTTGTGGTGAATTATGTCCACTGGAGACTGCTGGGGTGCTGGGCGTACAACCCATTATTGTAGACTTGCCTTTTGTTTCTCTGGTTTGGTTCGATGATGTCTTTGGGAGGTGTTCTTTCAAAAACAAATCGCTTCCTTGGAACCGGACTTGAAACAACGAGTAACTCCTTTCAAAGATCGATCAGGGATAATTGCTTGACTTTAACCATTGAAAGAAAAACAAATCAACGGTTTATGCATCAGAAATTCGATCGTTGTCAGCTGCGATTGCCCAAAATCGGCGATTTAGTTCATGTTTCGAAGTTTAAAACACCAAATGCCTTCTTACTTCTAAGCTGTTTCTCTTGTCACCATGGCAGCAAGGCCTCGTCACCATGACAACTGTGTTCAAGCTTTGATCATTTTCGCATCAGGGGGTAACAACTGAAATGTAACAATCTGCGGCTAGACGCAAGTTTGCAGACGGGGGTCAGGGGTCATTGAAAAGGTTTCTCTATGATTTGGCCGCCAAACAGGCTTGGGGGTGGAATGGGATTTGGGGGCGGAATTAAACTAAGCAGGACTAATTAAACTAAGGGGTCGGAAGCAAAGTGACCCGTTGTTACTTCATAAAGGCGAAAATTGAAAATTTCAAATATCTGGTAAATTATCGCCGTTATCGGGCATTGGGCTATGATTTTGTCGCATTTATCGCACATTCGGTATGAATCTGTATGTTCAATAGCTGCGATGATGTTCAAAATATTCGTCTTTATCGCACAATTACCAAGCTAAATAAAAGAGAGCTGCGTCTTGTCTCTACAAGCCCAATTGAAAAAGAAATTTGATATGCTGAATAGAGAAACTGATATTTCCTAGCCTGCGCAAGAGTTGAGGCTGCGACTGCGCGCAGGCGAGCATTTCCTTGCTCATTTTGTCTGCATTTACTTCCCATACAAACACTTTCCGGAACGCGGATGTGGCTACTGAGCAAAAAAATTAAGAAAGGAGACTTTATTACTGGCTCTTTCATTGATTTGGCCCAAAATATTTCTGTACCATGTGTGAGTCAGAAAAATGTTTAGCAGTTTGAAAGCCTGTAGCTCTCAAACCATGTACCTGATTCTTATAAAATGATAATACCTGTGTAGCGTGTAGCTTGTGTAGCTAATATGTAAACTTTGATAAGAAAATTTAGTTTGTCAAATTCAAAGTTCGCAAATTACAAGCAATTTATAAAAATTGTTCTTCTCAAAATCCTTCAAAACAGGCCTCAAATCCTTGATCAAATTTGCTAGCAATTTCGCCCTACCGCTGCCACAATCAAACGCTATGTCTATCTTAAAGGCTGCAGTATAACCTTATATACTTGGGACTGTCATTCAGACTTTTTTGTCTATTTTCTATTTTCATGAAGATGGGTTGCTAGCAAATTTGATCAAGGATTTTTGGCCTGTTTTGAAAGATTTTGAGATGAAGCATTTTTATAAAATCGCTTGTATCTGAGTACGATAAGACCGATTTCGACAAACTAAATTTTCTTATCTAACTTGATATGTTAGATACACAGGTATTATCAGTTTATAGGAATCTGATAAATGGTTTGAGAGCTACAGGCTTTCAAACGTCTAAACATTTTCTGACACACCCGGTAGGGTTGAACTCAATGGTGGCGCCACGGGGGGGACTGGGGGATTCGTCCCCCCCACTTCTCTCCAAAGTTGGTTTTCCAATTTGTCCAAATCCGTAGAGAAATTGTCGAAGGAGGGGCTACGTAGTTATATCCTGCATTTTGAGGACAAATAAAGGCGTTTCTTAGCATTAAAAAGGGCGTTTACCAAGGATAAAAAGGGCGTGGTCCTTAAAATTTTCCCGGCGGGGCCCGGACCCCCATTTCAGTTTGTCCTCCTCCGTCGTTGGCGGCTGGCGCTGCCACTGGTTGAACTTTCGCTGTTTAAAATGTGGTCCATACCTCATTCAGCGTCTAATGATAAATTATGTCACCTGTAAATGGTAAAAGGGTGTATATGGAGTGAAGGAAATTACTTTTTAACGGGCTTTTAACCCGTTACGCGAACCAAATGTGGCTGAAAATCGTTTTAAAAGTGTGAAGTTTCTACATATTATGTTTCTGAGTATCATTTTAGGAGATATGATTGAGGGTAAAAAGGTACTAAAATAGGAAGGAGATGCGAGAAAAAGGAATGCATTATCACTGCCTTTACAATTATCAATTATGAAAAACCAAAAATTTAACACCGCAATGTCCTGGATAACAAACTTTCATGTAAAATTAATCAAATTCTGGACTCGAGCGCGTCGAACCTCGTTCTAGTGAAAGGATCAATCAACGGCGTGCATACATATTTCTGTATTTCATTTCTTATATGAATGTCTGGTACCCAAGGACCTTCACTGGTACTGGCGCTGAACCCAATCTACGCTGGGTAAGGGTAAGCCCAATCGAAAAGAAAATCTATCATGTCTTGTATTTCATCCATAGGGTTTCTTAAAGCCCATGTTACATCATGTATTTTTTAAAGATCTTTCTCTGATTTTCAATTTTCCCTGAACGGAGGCCTCCAGTCACTGGAGGGACATATCTTAATGCACCCATGATGGTACCCATGATGATCTTTATGCATGTAGTACTGATTTTCCGGACAAATGTGGCTGGAAAAGGAGATAGGGACCTCTCCTCATTTGGAGCAACTAAATCTAAAAATCCCTGTCTCATATAGCGACTGCTTTAAAATTTCCAGCCATATTTGCGGAAAATTTTCGTCTGACAATGCTCACAAGAAATCAGCAGTTAATTACTATTTACTGTTTGATCCTTTTCCCTAACCAAAATATTATTGAGCTGTCTGACCTGGCTAACTTCAAATTAGAACATTGTTGTTTTGTGTTTCTTTTTCGGATAGTTGTTTTACGTTTCTTTTGCGTTTCTTATCTGACGATTTGCTGTGACTGTTTATGTTTTGCTGTTGCCAGTATTTTTTCGCTAGGAAACGATAGGAGCTGGATGTATCGTAGCAACAGAGCTCTGTGTCAGCAAAGTCTAAATACAAAGTTACTTTCATTTGCATATAGGATTCAGGCTTGGCGAAATGGCTACGGTCGCAATTAACAGAACAGACTTTAGTTACAGGAACGAATCGGGAGGGAATCAAAGCAAACCCCCGTGCGTTATCAAGGACATGTTTTCACTTTGTTTAGGTGTATTTAGGAAGTCGCCTTGGTTGCGCAATCAACCCTCCTGCTCTGAGCGAAATTTGACGATTGATTCAGAAGAGTAGCTCTCAGTTGCGAGTGAGCCTACGTCATAGGGAATCCACAGGCCTGTTCGTTGGCGTCAACACATTCATGGTTTCGACTTTGTTTTGGTTATAAGGGGTTATAATAAATTATAGTGTCTTGTGTTGAATCAAACTTTTGATGGACGTGGTTATTTTCCTTTGTGAATAGCTACTTTATAGCAATTGTTTTAATTTCATAGCAGGTTGAATCATTGTCTATTTGAAAATTCAACAGAAAACTTCTCCTGTCCCATTATTATTGTTATTATTATGTCAATGGAATCAAATCAATCAAATCAAATCAAATGGAAGGCTTACCTAGCAACTACCTAGCAACGGGCCTGCCGAGAGAAACTATCTGCATTTCTCGCACGCCAGCCTCTTTTCAATGCTTTAATTTCGCGCGACGCGAATTTAGCCTATCTCGCCCCAGACCCCTTTTGAATCAGCTGATGAATGATGGTGAACGATAAGAACAACTTGCCAGTGATTCCATCGTGTTGGAGAATGCAGAATTTCCCTGCTGCAGAAATTTGTTTCGGGAAGAATGGGGAAAATGGGCAGTCCTAAACTTGCTTTTTGCTTGTTCTTACCAAGGGTGTCAGGACACCTATAATGTGATTAATAAATATTTAAAATCTAGCTCCCTTGTATTCCTGTGTGTAAGTGCGCCTTCGCAGAAGAAAAGGCTTCCCTTGTTCTTACCTAGCATCCGCAGGTAGCTTTAGGAACACTGGGAAGCTAAGCTTTTCGAAGCAATGGCCTGGTCGCTCTTGTCGATGTGACCACACCTAGTGATTCCTTTTTGCCTGGAACTACAGAGAGTTGGCGACTCTCCTCACTCTAGGTAGCAGGTAGACTTAAGACCTTTCGTCCCTTGTTTCCCTGTGGTCTTTGAATTTTGGTATCGCTTCGGTCAATAATAGGCCCTATTGACCCTATTGACCGAAGCGATATCAACAAGTCAAAGAGCACAGGGAAACAAGGGACGAAAGGTCATAAGTCTAGATAGCAGGTTTGACGGGGCGAGGACTCAAACCACCAGTAGTCTTCAGATTGGTAGTCAAGTGCGCTACCACTGACCCATCTCTGCAATCATATAGTCTCTTCGCTTGTATGTCTTTAGGCTTTGCAAGCTATCAGCAAACCCCCCTAACATGGGTGCCAGATGTGGGTACGAACCCTCGTTAGCCATCAAATACATCTCTTGATATAGTTCATATTTACAACTAGTGTTTGGGCGGTCGCCTTGGTTGTTTGATTCAAAATTCTAATCGACGTGGTCTTCTTTGTAGATGGCTACTGCACAGCTGAATTGTTTCATTTCTATTGAGGGTAGAAATAATTGCCTGCGTGTTTCCCAACCTCGTTCCCAGGGTGTTCTTACGTCATACGCTAATCACGAAGCCGGGTGAACACTACTGAGAGGTAGAGCAACGAACCCACTCTGGGGACGAGATTGCGTGTTTCGGTGATTTCATGCAAAGGAGCTTTGATCAGTTTTGCAAAAGAGTCTGGGACGAGTGATGATGTCGAACCGTTGACGAGGTTGCATGTGTTGTAGGTGAGACTGAGGCTAGTTGTCACGGGGGTAATTTGTCACACTCTCATTTTTAATCAAATTCTTTGATTGTTTTGATTTTTGCTGATACATTTGAAAGAAGTACATCACAACCTCCCAGAAAACATCATCGGCAAAGTTTTCATTGGTTTGTGTTTGCATTCCATTTGTGACTGTGCCAATTTACCACTGTGACAACTAGCCCCACTCTCCCCTACTGTTGCATTGCAGCCATGACAGTGAAGACATTAACAAGGCATATAATGTTGTAAAGTGTCATAACAAATAAACTGTTTACTGGTTGACTTTCTTAACTTAAACAAAATATCTTTTTAAATGGGTTTCTTATGTGTTTCAAAGCGACCTCTGTTTCGAATATTTTCGGTGTGACAGGATTTTCAATTGCATATGTGGCCATATTGCCAAAAGGATGTCATATCAGACTCACTTTGCTCTCTTCTGTTCTGTTCTGCTCTGCTTTGTTCAGATGTCCGCTGAGATTAAAGCTGGGGGCTTTAACACAACCGTACCTTTGCGTTGATGCCATATGCCGGCCATATGGCTTTGCAAAGTATTTTTATAGATGTAGATGTATCGCGCGCACTCACATTTTATAGACTTGCTCCAAGTCTATACCGTGGTCTATCAGCGATCAATAAAACGTAATAACTTCTGCGCGTTTCTCGTTTCTCCTTCGCAGCGTCCTCGTCACGATTTATGCCCCCGCAGAAGTTATAATGTTTTATTGAGCGCTGATAGACCACAGAATAGACTTGGAGCAAGTCTAACATTTTATGAAACTGACCCTCAAATCATAGCTCTCAGAAGGGCACTTGGGACTGTCTGGCACTTTTAAACTTAAAAAAGCCAAAGAAAAGGGCACTTCGAGATTGGAAATAGGGAATTTTCAGAAAAACTTGTGGGGCACGGGTGATCTTCCGTTCCCAGCATTATAATACGTCACTCCAGATGGAATGAACACAGAAAATGGCGGGATGGCTACAGAGAAAGAGGTCTGTGATTGATATTTTGAAGAAATATATGGCCCGTCTGGGACTGGATTACCCTGGGTACCAGACTCTCAAAAATACGAGAGTCTGGTACCCAGGGTAGGACTGGATAAGAAAATACTAATTTAGCGTAAGTTTTGTTTGGACCTCTGCATTGCCTCAAGTCTGTTTCGTAATATTCGACAGTCTCTGACGCAATTCCTCGGCCAGGGAAGAGGGGCTCCACAAAATAGGCTTCCTCAGGGACGCCGGAGCGATGGTAGGGCAAGGGGGCAGACGAGAACACAAGGGCACTCGAGACCGAAGGCGAGCGAAGCGAGCCGAAAATTTGGGGGTCCGGGGGTACTCCCCGAGAACATATTTGCAACCATGCCCTTTATATTGGCTTAAACTGCTACTAAGAAAATTTTAACTAATTTTAATAATGTTCTTGTAAGATCATGGGTATGACTAATGTAAGTTATAATGAAAATTTGACTTTGGGATCTAATTCATGATTTTCGTTGTATCTTATTTAAGGCTGTTAAAGAAAAATATTGTTTTATTAAAAAGGCACTTATGCCCCCCTTGCCACTCTAAGAAAAGGGCAGGAGGGGCGCTTGCCCCCCCGCGCCCCCCTCTCCGGCGTTCCTGGGCCCGCTTCCTGATTGGTTCATTTGAAAACACACTTAGGTATGAAGAGTTTGAGGGGTCTACTGACTAAGAAATTTTGTGGCATGGGCGTCCTAAACTGCACCATGTTTTAGAGACTTTTATATGTTGCAAAGAGAATACCGGTCATTGTCAGTGTAAATTGAGGCTAACTTTAGAGGATTTTTCTCAAGCAAAATGCACCCTTTTAGGGTAACATACAAGTTAGTGTGTGCACAGTGATTACCTTCCTCCCAGGCTGTTGTTTTTCTCTGATAAAAGGAAATTGCGGACACAAACTAAAAAAGGTAGAGGTATGGTCACGGGGGGTTCTTCCATAGTAAAGGTACCTGGGGATGTGCCCCCCTCAAGGGTATACTTTTTCGGACTGCTAGTCTAGCCAAGGGTATGCTTTTGGCTATTTTAGTCTATGCCAGTCTAGGCAAGGGTACGATTTTTGGTAATTTTCGTTCAGGAAAGGCAAAATTTTCTTAATTTGTGTCTAGAAACCCAAAATTTTGGCGATTTTGGCCTAGAGAAGGCGAAATTTTGGTGATTTGTGCCTAGAAAACGGCAAATTATGGGTCTAGAAATTAGTCTAGCCAAGGGTATCATTTTCACAAAAATTGGTCTAGGGCGTTGGGGAGGTGGACAGAGCAAAATCTTTCTTTATTAGGAACACATACCGGTCTGTCTATCTTGGGACTCTCCTCCCAGGCTACTCTTTTTCTTGCTGTGCCAATTCCGGAAAGAACCAACGGTACCACGGTACGGATAAAAGGAAAATGCGGGCACAAACTCCAAAAGGGTGGAGCTAAATTTGGTGACCAACCCACCGCAAACCCTGGGGCGTTGGGGAGGTGCAAAGAGACTGGGGCCAACACAAAGCTCAGGTATTCAACCATCAACCAAAACATCCAAGAGAGGGAGGAAAGGAAAAGAGAAACTCTTGCTTTTAATCGTTATTTCTTTATCTAGATGACGTTTTGTAATAAAAGAAGCACAGTGGATTCATCATTAGAGATAAAAGATTCAGTATCAAGGCTAACCACAGTGGAATGAACCATAATAACTTGTCGTGAACCGCTTATTATAGCCGCCATTTGAATTGACTTGAAAGGACCGATTTGGGCCTAAGCCGAAACAGAAGAGTACGCCAAAGTATATCGCTTCTTAGAGGAAATAGAGTTATTGAATCAATTGGAGTTCGAGTTATTTCGATGAAGATAGGCTTGGTGATACGATCTGTTGATTCAAAAGGAATATTTGGTGGATTACCAACAAGAGATAAAGTTTCAAAGTGACTCATCTTCCATTCCGGGTTCGACGTCAGAACTGGGCCTAACCCATAATAACAAGAGTGAATGCTTAGGCCTAGACAATCAGCAGACAATGATCTGATGAATGACGGCCATTTGGTGTGTGTTATATTTGAATGTGTAATATGCTAGATGTATGGTGACCTTCTTGAAATCAAGAGTAGTTTAAAAAGCCACAAGAACGAAAATTCTACCACACAAGGAATAAGGAATCAGATTTTTCACAACAAGGAACAACAAATTCATCGGCGAAGTTTTTATCTGGAATTATGCCATTCAGATTGAAGGAGTCAAGAATTCAGTAGTGCTGAAAGAGTTCAAGAACTTTGTAGAATCAAGAAACAAGATGCCTGACTCAAATTCAGACCCCCCGGCCCCTCCGCTTCCAAGAGGGACAAAACTTGATAGAGTAGCTTCAGTAAGAACTATGCTTCAGGTGTACATGCCAAATGGAGAATTCAGGGCTGTTAAATATGGTGAATCTTCAGACTTAAAAGTGAGTATTATTCAAAGGGTAAATTTGATATTTTGATAGATGATTGGTTGGAAATCTGTTGTGCATTGCTGACTGCACAAATCTGCATTACAGGAAAGCAACCCTTTGTGGCAGATTTTAATCTTTGGAAAGTCCACACTGAAATATATTGTCTTGATAATGACAGACCTATTTTTCTATTGTTATCCCAATGCACCAAACAGTACAAAGTTTCCAATCTGGCCTTTTTCCGTTCTAATCTAGTTTTGGGACCATGAAAACGTAGGTTCTTTATTTTATCGCAGCGATAGAAATTGGCAGTCTGGTAGTAAATTTTGAGTTATATTCCCGGAACTATGCCCAACATCATCAGTGCCTGACAATAGACATAATGTGAATCGCTTTTTGGACCACAGCAAACAAATTAGGTTTGGCCATTATGTCATGACAGAGTCGTGTTTTGCAAAATTGCTTTGGTTTGGGATATGGTACAGCTGGTTTGAACAAAGTTGCAGCACTTTGCTAAGATGCCTTTGGCATAGCACTTACTGTATGTCACTGTCCTGAGCCAAAAAATTAATTTACATCTAATGCCAATAGTTACTATTTAGTATAATAACAAAAATGGCGCAAGATTTTTGGTCAAAAGATTCTCATCTACGTGCAAGTTTGCATTATAAGCTGAGTACCAAACAAGCAAAATTTATAATGATAGAAAAAGTCTAGAAGGGGCATTTTTATTAGCAAGGTGGCAGAAAATATTGTAAAAATGGACAGAATTTCTGCCATCAAGCTAACAACACTTGTAGTGGTCATCTGCATATTTGTGTTGAACCACAAATATTTTGGAATCTAAGAATTCTTGATCAGAATCTTTTATGCACTTCCTCATTGCAACTTTATGTGAGCATCTAAATTCTTGTAGGTTTCTTGTGATTGTCTTATGAAACTAATACTGTAAGTTTTGATGGCTTTAATTTTATCAATAATTATGTGTTAATATATTTTAGATTTTAAAAAGTTGAACTCCTAAAAATATTATGAATGAGGTAATGTCTGATGAGGTTCTAATGTCTTCAATTTTTCATGAGGTGTGGTGGATTAATAGGTCAAGAATTAACCTCATGGTTTCATAAATTACCAAAACGATAATTTAATTGGGAGATTCCATGCAGGATTTTACCAGCAGTGGTAAAAATCCACCACTAAAATCAACAATTTAAAATGATATAAATTGAAGGTTTGTTCTTGATTTTTCTCTAAATTTTGAGATGCATCACTTGCTCTTCGTGAAAATTTTACCCTCTTGTTGTAACCTGATAAAGTTACCTGCAAATCCACTCAGTAGTAACGTACTCAGTAGTACCTTACATCAGTTTGATAGAACATATGTATCAAACTACATTAAAGCGGGGATGGCTCAACGGTAGCGCGCTTGACTACCAACCTGAGGGTTGGGGGTTCAAGTCCGCGCCCTGTCGAACCTGCTACGTAGAGTGAGGAGAGTCGCCAACTCTCTGTAATTCCAGGCTAAAGGAATCGCGAGGTGTGGTCACATCAAGAGGAAGGACCAGGACACTGCTCGATAAGCTTAGCTTCTCAGTGTCCTAAAAACTACCTTCGGATGCTAGGTAGCAATATAGAAAAAAAA
>REGM01000175.1:347459-458228 GCA_004194415.1 Aurelia aurita
AAAACAATAGGAGCGAACAATGCATTTTATCCGAAACAATAGCTTCGCCCCCCCCCCCAACATTTGCCTAAGTGTCCGCCACTGAGGCCATGGTACACATTTTTCCTAAATGCTATGTAATTGCAGTTTGATTGTCCAAACAGTGAATTATTATTCTACTCGCTTGGTATTTGGTTTTAAAAGCTATTTTTCCTTGCTGTAGATGACAGTGGTGGCAAAGCAGTGACTCTACCAAGACTTCGTATGAACACCATCTCATCTGGCACATCACCGAATCGAGCATCTACTCTCACCATGCCAAAAAAGAAATCACCAAATGCCCTTTCGAAAGGAAACCAAAATAGGATGTCGTGGTCAGGATCGAGAGCACATAACCTACAGGTAAGAACAACTGCCTTATCAATGGAATAGCCAATGCGAAGAAGAGTTCTGGAGATGAGGTATCAGGCATGGAGTTAGCCTGAGATTAAGCTCTCTTGTAAGGAGCTCTGATCTCAGGATAGCATGGAGTTAAAGCCAGTTTTTCTTAAATCCCGGTAGCATTTAGAAACATCGTTTTTCTTGAATCAAAAGGTAACGTTTTTAGAAACATCGAAAGTACAGATCTTCCAGAGCATCTACGATACCTCAAGATAACTATTTGGAATCCAGTTTCAGGTTTAAAAGATATGATACCTTTTTTCCTTTGCTGCTTTTATACTGTAATGTATTATAACTGAATTTTTCGATATCTTGACAGTACAGCTTCTAAGGTTGTTCTCTTATGAAGATGAAAGTTTTCTAGGACCATTGAAATTATTTAAAGGGAGCTCCCTCAATAGTTAAACAATTTATGGGAGGGAAAATCCTTTCTATTTTAGAGACTATCACGTTCCCTAGGTTTATATCTCCTTTTATTATCGTATGATCAGGGCAGCAACTCTGTTATACAATCTGATTGGCTAAAAAACGTTCGAATGTGACGTAATGATAGGACATTATTATCCGGTAATGCCCGCTCATGACGTAACAACTCAGCTTCGAACCACAAATCAGTGCTTCGAGCACGAACAGCAATTCGAACAGCATCAAATGGCTTCGTCTACAATGCTTTATGCTAGCCTTCGATCATTTTGCTTTTCAAAAATATCGTTTTACTTAAAAAAAAATGAAAGGCCTTCACCAAGTCCTGACCATAGGGCGGTCTTGTACCGACGGCTTCGGGTTAATATTTCTGGTATTGCCATTGGAAACAGTTGTTTAATTTCATGGAATTAAGTGGTGTTATTCCCTACATATTTGTCATGATATATTTTAGGAGGAGCAAATGCGAAAACAGTGGGCAGAAGAACGTCGTAAACAGTTGTTAAAAGAAGAAAAAAAGCAATTCGAAGATGACTTGCTGGTGCAAAGGGCGCAATCTGATGCTGATTCGCAATGGCTTCGGAAAGAAGAAAGGACATTTTCGATTGGTAATGGGAAGAAACCTGAGACGGTGAGTTTTTGTTTACTTAGGTGAAGCATAATATATTTATTTCGGGCTACTTAATAGACAATAACGCTAAAGATGGCGGCTGCGCAAAGCATGCTGGTAGAAAGCCCCCTGACAACCACCTAGCGACATAAACATTTTGGTCTACCGTTTCGACTAGCTAGCTGTGGTAAAGTTCCGAACAAGTAATCAATGTAAACAACTAGGACAATTAGAGATAACAGAGTCTTTGGAGCCGCCATCTTTTAGCATTATTGTCTATTGATCCTGATAAACAACGCCATAGGATCTTCGTTGCCGAGGGACAAATATCGTCCACTAGGCTCTCTAAAAATCTCGTCCGCCATCGGCTTTGAAATGAAGAAAAACATATGTAAGACTTTATGTTAGCCCCCCCTCCCCCAGATCAACCACTTGACACGAATTTTTTTCAAGAGGTTTCTCAAGCTTCTTTGCATTGGCTGAGAAATTCAGAAAAATTAACAGAAGTTCCTTACTGAGGACATTTAACTGCTAAAATACGTTGCTAATAGAGGTGCTGGGCTATTAAATAATGTTGACAAGAATATTTGTTGGCATCTCCCTATCACGCTATTCGTGCAGAGATTCAAAACACGTACGTCTTTTATTTTATGTCTTCCTCTTTAAAATGTTATGTCTTTTGAGTATCAAGTAACGTCATTTGGTCTGGATATTGTAGAATATTAACTTTAATAGTAATTACTTCAGCGTGGCTCTGTGCAAAAGAATTTTTTTACTGATTGAATTGCACACAAATAACGGTGAATTTATCGACCCAGTGTTCCTCCGTTAGACTATATATTCACGTCATTCACAAGTCCCAATAGACGATTGCGCTAAAGATGGCGTCGAGGAATTTTTTACCAAGATCCTTTGCGGTATTGAAGCAATCAACCAATCAAATCAATCAAAATTCAATGCGACGCAAAGCATCATGGTAAAAAATTCCTGTCCGCCATCTTTAGTGCAATCGTCTATTCGCATCTCGTTAGTTAGGAATCCTTGTTACGTTTTAATTAACAAATGGATTTGTATTTGTAGCCTGATGGCCAACAACGCGAAACAACGAAAAGCGAATCTGAGTGTTCCTTTAGACCATACATTCGCAAGTCCCAATTCGCATCTCGTTAATTAGGAATCCTTGTTACGTTTTAATTAACAAATGCATTTTTATTTGTAGCCTGATGGCCAACAACGCGAAACAACGAAAAGCGAATCAGAAGAGCCTCCTGCAAAGGATCCTGTCGCACGTGAATTATCAACGCCGGGTGATGATGATATAGGATCGATCGTTGAAAACAGTTTGAACGTCAAAGGCAGTAAGTCTATATTTATTTATTTTAATACTTTGTGTGAATCTTGGGTACTTATTCAGCAAAGTACAGGAAAGGTCAAACCTTCCTATGGATGCCAATTTCGTTAGTTAAACCTTCCTCATTATTTCAAGTCAAAATAACCAGATTTTTCGAACCCCTCTCGTTGTTTATAACCCCGAAAATTTATAAGCCAGTTGCTGTTGTCAAAATAATCCAAAATTTTTACTTGGTTCAGTATAAATTTTACTAAAACCTCCTCAAATTTGACATTAGCAAGCAATCCTTCCTCCTGCTGGCAGCCTTGGAGCCGTGACTTTTTCTTGGCTTTTGTAATGCCACTTTCCTATGATAAACAGCAACCTTCATCCTACAACAGTTTTTTCCTCTGTGTCCCTATGCCCGTGAAGGTTGTTGTTGTTGCGTGAGGGGAAAGAGAAGGAGGAAGAAAAAGAAGTCGGTTTCGGTTTGACAAAAAATCGGTTTGACCTTTTTCTTGGCTCTGTTATTCAGTTTGAGTTCTCTTTAGAAGGATTAAGTCTTTTCCTGATAACGAAGTCTTCTCCGAAAACTGCGAAAGATTGTTGAGAGCAGAAGGAGAACATTACCGAAGTACCTTCGGAAAAGATTTGGTTAGATCAGAACATGTGCATAATCCTCTCATAATGGTTTGAATATTCACAAAAAGTGTTAACTAGTTTCTCTAAAGTTGTCACTGTTGCACTGCTGCAAATAGTGAAAAATACGCAACCTGCTTCTCCAAATGCTTTCACCTGCTTTTCGATGGATAGGATCTGCGAAATGATAAAAGAAAATCGACATTTCTGAGTCTCCTCGGTTAGTATTATGGTGATAAATGGAAAAAAGTGTTTTATACTTTTACTTATGAACATTTTAACAGAATATTAGGTAAGGATTTGGTTGAAACTAGTGGTAGGACAACAAACGAGACACGCTTGAAAGTTTGTTCATATTGCTTTGGCAAAGAAAATACAGCTTCTTTTTTATCAGATTGTACGCAAGTAAAGCTTTCGTTCTCAAGGATTTTTATTATTTGACGTTGATACAAAACTGCTTGATGTTTGAGTCATCAGTGTGTAATTCAAATACATTTTTTTCATATAGCTTTGCTGCGACGGAGCAGGCCGATGTCTGATGCAATTCCACAAGAAGCGAAAATCGAGGATGAAGAAGACTCAAATAATGGAGTCGTTGTCGTAAGTTCAGATTTCATTTTTGTCAAAGACCCATAGCTGGCCATGATCCTTTGCGGCCCCAAAATAGCCTTTGGTATGATATGAAAGTCATTTCTGGCCTAGGTTCTGTTTGTTTTGCTTTTCCTTCGGCACACAAAGGATCATGGTTAGCAATGACTCCTTAACTTAGTTTGCAAAAATGTTAACACTGGTAACAGAATTGCGTCTTTCGGAGTTTGTTACGAAGTCCTATAATGGAGGAATGAAAGAATGAAAGAATGAAAGACTGAATAATAACAATAACAATAATAATAATAATAATAATAATAATAATAATAATAATAATAATAATAATAATAATAATAATAATAATAATAATAATAATAATACGAATCTTTATACAGGATTAACACTTCAACATGTGATGCTGTTATCAACGTGTGTCCTGATTAACTTATGGAAAAATGGAGAGAAAAAACCAAACCTACTGTAATATCTCTAAAAACTTACATTGATTATGAGCCTGATTATTTTACAATGATTATTTACCACGGTGATATGATATATTACAGAAAAATTGAAACTGTTCAGCTAAAATGTTTCTTGAGGAGTTTAACGAGAAAGCTTTTTAAAGATCGAATGAACTACAATGAAAATTTTCAACAATAGAGATTAACTAAATTACGTCATGCATATTTTTCCAGGATGTTCTATTTTAAGACGAACAATTCCTTGAAATATGCTGATGCGGAAAGGCATCACCAAGTCTGAATGTACAGAAACAATGAAAGTATTTGTAATACATGACTCGCCCTGGAATGCGTTGAAAATGTTCCCAAAAGAGTCATTTTAAATCTTCTAAGCTAAGGATCTATTTCATGTTTGGCAATGTAATACTGGCTAATTACATCAATCGATCTCCTAGCATCGCATTTGTCGGATCATGCTGCCGATCATTTGAAAATCTCAGGAAACGGCCCTCAGCCGCCCGTAAGCCGCCATCGCACAGTGATCCAGCAAGTGTAATAAATTCCAAAAAAATGGAAGTTCTCCAAATTAATCAAGCTATATCTCATTTGAAAGAGCACTGATTGACAATCAAAACAAAAGGAGAATCATTAAAATCGAGCATACGAAAACCAAGAAAACGATTTTTGAAGTTTCATGATATCAAAATTTTACTTTTTATTTCACTCTCACGAAAGCACTTAAAAATATTTGACATTACTAAGAAATTAAACATGTTGTTAATGACGTCATGCTCTCTAAGTAGGCCTAGGATAGAGTAGCAAGTGTGCCGAGTTGATCTTACATGACAAGGTAGATCTTTCAACATTGTAACTCCCAAATATTAGACCTCCAAGACAATATCAAAGAATCCTCGTTTCGTTTCCTCAAAAGGCTAATTTAAGGCACTCTCCTTCGCAGAGGCTGTAATCCGTCCTCCGTTGTTCTGTGTCCTCCGGTATACAGCCTCTGCGAAGGAGAGTGTCTTTAAGGTGTGGTATTCCCTTACTAGCAGGACACAGCTTCCAAATTTTGGCTTCTCCAAACAACACGATACTAAAATAACAAATTTTTATCAAAATAGCGTGAGAAACCAAACCTTTTTCCACGAATCTAACGAGCACAGCAAGATGTCCCAAAGCTCACTCTGTGGGGGCGTGGCCGCCGTAGGCTGCCATTGTTGATATGTTTGATCGTTGGGAACATAGGACGTAAACTTTCGCGGTGTTGTAAAAATCCCCATGTGATAAGCATAGCCTCCAAATCTTTGGCATCTTTAAAAAAACAGTGCACGGATGGTTAATGCATCTTCTGTTTGATTTAATGGCTTGAAAGTCCTATATGTAAACTCTCTGATATCTTGATTATTTTCAGAATTACAGCGTCTTCTTTGCTTTTGCCAGTTATGAGAATGTGACGTCATCAAATTACTAAATTGTAAACTAGAAAAGCTACAGATTTTTGCTTGCAGCCATATTATAGACCTTCATAAACTATAGTTTTCCTGAAGATTGTGCCGTTTTTCATATTTCCATTTAGGATCTACGAATATTTTAATTTTTTTCAAAACTTTTCGCAAGTTCTTTAATAAGAAGAAAACCGCTGTAATTCTGAAAATAATCAAGATATTAAAGAGTTTACATATAGGATTATAGCAACTTACCTGAAGTTCCTTTCAAGCCATAAAGTCAACAAAAGATGCATTACCCATCCGTGCAATGTTTTTTAAAGATTGGAGGCTATGCTCATGTGATAACTACATTTACGACCTCGCANCCTCCGGTATACAGCCTCTGCGAAGGAGAGTGTCTTTAAGGTGTGGTATTCCCTAACTAGCATGACACAGCTTCCAAATTTTGGCTTCTCCAAACAACACGATACTAAAATAACAAATTTTTATCAAAATAGCGTGAGAAACCAAACCTTTTTCCACGAATCTAACGAGCACAGCAAGATGTCCCAAAGCTCACTCTGTGGGGGCGTGGCCGCCGTAGGCTGCCATTGTTGATATGTTTGATCGTTGGGAACATAGGAGGTAAACTTTCGCTGTGTTGTAAAAATCCCCATGTGATTGATAACTACATTTACGACCTCGCACTGTTAAACGTTTTAGAAGCTAAACTTTTACCATTTGATAATAGTTCACAGACAATAACCCATATTTACGAGCTCAGACTAATAGAAATTCAGAAGCAATTTATAATTTAGCAAACTACTGTAGGGGATGAGATGTAAACTCCTTTAAAGACCCTCTGCTAACCATGTGGCTTTGCACGCCGTTGCTGTCCCAGAATGCACTGCAAATGGACTTTCAGATTATCTGAAAGTTTCTGATGCTAGGCCGGTGTTGTGCTGTTTTCTCATTCGCAGCACGCAAAGCCTCATGGTTAGCAGAGGGTCTTTAAGTAATTTTATTTACAGTTGTCTGCTCCGATGTTCTATTTCTTGGGTATTCAGAGGAGTAGTTTGGGTTTCCTCTAGAATAAATCTTCAAGAACTTTGGTTCACAAATTCTAAAAGTGGAAGGTTCTCTCATTTCAAAGCCTTCCTTTATCTCTAGTACTTCTGAATAAATCAGTCTTTTCGAGTGCTACGTTTCACATTACTTTCGTTTAAAAATTTCTCTTATTACAGCTTTTAATTGCAGATTATAAACGTCCGTCTCTTGCTGTAATATTTGATACGCGTATATACTCCTATATTCTTTTTCTTTTTTACAAGTTTAATTTACCGGCCAAAGCTAGGTAAGCTGTGCTTTACTTTGGTCGTATAGGATACAGATCTTTTTATATATACCTGTAACAGCATTTAGCCCTGTATTCTATGAACAAAGTTGAATTGAATTGAATTGAGACTTTTTCCTGATGAGGACTATGCGCCTCGCCCTTTCAAGTGCCACACAGTGGCTTTCGGCTGACGGCCACCATCCATCGACTTTTAAATCTGGATCAACATGTGTATTGTTTCCTCAGCTGGAAGCCGCTGTGAGGCATATAAAATACTCACTATGATTTGTTTTCCTCTTACAGATTTGTTTTCCTTGAAACATATGCTTTAAAATATTCTCCATGCTGTAAATACAATCTTCCTTTCTCGCGATTAGGTCGATAACCCAGAACAACCAAAGGAGAAGGCTGAAACCAAGATGGAGGAGAACAAGGAAAATAACAAAATGGGAGTCGTAAAAGACAAAGATCCATCCCAAGATCCTGTCTATCTACGAACTACCAATGTTGTCAAATCGATCGTTGAATTGAACACAGGGGTACAAATTGCGAGACCCGAAGAGTTCGTGGATCTAGTCAAGGTAACTAACTTTTCTGTTTATTTTATATGCGTAATAAACCATGTACTTAATTAGACTCGGGGTTTGGGTATGATTCAAAATGTTCTACGGAACGGCGTGAAAGGTTCTACCACCATGGTTTTCATTCGAAATTTCAAAGTGTGTATTATCTTTTGCAGAACAGCTGATTGGTCTATTGCTTGTGGATATGATTGAATAATTTTTTAAGAATGGTGTCGTTAAGATGGTGGCTGGACCATGTTCGCGTTAAGTTTTTCTCTGTTTTATTTGTAATTTTACGATATGCTACTTCACACCAGTTGTAATTTGGCAATTTTGTTTTCGTGACCATTTTGTTTTAGAGCCCTTTGGCTTTCAAATTCAGTTTCACTTTCAATTTTTCCAATATGAAACAATGCAGAGTGCTTGGTTTTGTTGACTTCTAGCAGTTTATTCCAAAGACAAGATAGTTCTTAAATTTTGATCGATATTATGCGATAAATGCTGTTAAAGGCTCTTACCCAACCATGGTCCTTTGCGTGCTCTGTTTTATGAAAATGAACATTTTTTTGGTCTACGAAAATGGCTGCCTCAATTACGCGCAAAGGCCGCTGGTTGAACAAGAGCGAGCCTTTAATGCTTTCTCAAGGCAACAAAGAAATTGTTGCGATCGGTGTTCAAGACTTTTTAAGCTGTTTGTGCTTTTTTGAGTCACCTATCATATTGGTCTTAAGAGATGAAAGAGAGCGAACAGGTTTTTTCAAAACTTTGGAGGAGTAGAAATCTACCGCCAAAAGACGCTATTTTTTTGTGAAATATCCTCCTTCACAAATGAGCGTGAGACTTTCCCATGCTCTTATACCTCCCAATATTTTACTAATCAATAGGCCCTGTTGGCATGCCATGCATAGTTGAGATTGTTTATTTTGTTTTGCTTCTCGCCAGCTGAAAATCAATAGCATTTAAAATGTACTTGAAGATCGAACCATTTCTGAAGCATCATCATGCTCTTTCGAATGACAACTTCATTCATTCATTCATTCATTCATTCATTCATTCATTCATTCATTCATATATTTATTTAAAGNTCACAAATGAGCGTGAGACTTTCCCATGCTCTTATACCTCCCAATATTTTACTAATCAATAGGCCCTGTTGGCATGCCATGCATAGTTGAGATTGTTTATTTTGTTTTGCTTCTCGCCAGCTGAAAATCAATAGCATTTAAAATGTACTTAAAGATCGAACCATTTCTGAAGCATCATCATGCTCTTTCGAATGACAACTTCATTCATTCATTCATTCATTCATTCATTCATTCATTCATTCATTCATTCATTCATTCATTCATTCATTCATATATTTATTTAAAGTTGGTATTTACATAGTTTTAAAAGAACAAAGCTAATTTACACCAACTATCTACAATAAACCTAAAGTAATACATATTAATTACAATTAAAGGAATTCAGTGTCTATTTACAAATTGTACAAAGGCAACTGGTTCCATCCCAAGTTTTAATTTCCTTTTTGAAAGCTGCAACAGACTCTATATTCTTTACATCATCGTTTAGGGTATCCCACAGCATAGCTCCCCTAAATCTCAGGGAGTTTATCCCATATGTTATTGTGTGACCTCTGAGGAAGTTCGCATAAAACTTCATAAAATTCATTGCAGGGTTAATTTTATTTTACGAAAAAATTTCTGCAAAGCTTTTGGTACTTTCACCAATAAAAACAAAGAACTGTATGCGTTCTATTTCTTTATACATGCCACTTTAACCGAAGGTCTCTTTATTCTTCAGAACATTTACAGATTTCAACGTCCTTGCTTTTTTAAGCTGATGCATTTGATTTTTCTATGTTCATGCACCAGGCAAAGATTTAGAAATGACTTGAAACCATTTCTAAGGGTGTGATTGGTTTGATTGGCACCAATTCTGAAAATGGTAGACTTGGTAGGCTCGGAATTTGTGTTTGATTGACTCCGAAATTCTCAAAACGGTAGGTTTTGGTAGGTTTGGAAGGCTTTCTGAACCTTCTTCTCCAAAAGGCAGAAGGTTTAGCAGACTTTGGAGAGATTCTCGTTTTCATTAGCGAATTGCAATGGTGAATCCAAAACCTACCGTTTCAAGATTTTTGTGTTTGATTGGAAGATATATTTCCTTCTCTGCGAAGTCTACTTGTTTCAGAATTCGGTAGGTTTGGAATTACCAATCAAACACACCCTAAATGTCGTTGCACTACAGAATACATTCAGTGTGCGAAAGTGATGCTATTTGTATGGTATTATATTCAATTGCGACATTTTAAAAGTATGTCATATTTAGAGCAGCATATTTAAATAGTTCTTTTTTCTTTTGATCAGGTCGTTGGTCTAAATCTTCGAGATTTTCTGGCGGCAGTCGACGATGAAATCGAAAGCCTGGCATCATCAACACATAGAGAGGTAAGTAGAATACTTCTTGTGTTCTGGTTATTCGTATTTCAAATGTTTATTGTACCTAATTTTACTGTTACTATATGGACAAATATCTTTCCTGAAACGTGAAAAGAAGCACAAGAGAAGAGAGAGTTCAGCCTTTTAGCCAACTATGACCAAGACTATGACTACCTAGCGGCCATCGCATGGAAAAAGATCAAAACTACTGAATGAATCAGGACAAATGCACTACCGGCCCGCAAAATTGCACCCAAAGAACCACGCAACCGATTCGCAAAATTGATAAACAGTTCTATCAATGTGTCAATGAGGCTTGAACAAAATTGAGTCCAGGCCTAAGCCAAGGACTGTATGTTTTTAGTTAGATGTCTGCACAACCATGCTTGTATATTAACGCCTTTGTGTTTTTAAAACTGGTTATCGAATCTTCTCATTGTAATAATAATCTCGTCTTCGTTAGGTTGAAATGGCGCACAAAGTTCTATCAGCTGATATGGCAGAACTAATCAACAGAATGAAGCTGGCGCAAAAATATTCAAAAACCACACTCGACCAGGACTATAAACGAAGCATGCTCGAAGCTGCGCATGCTCTTGCGTTTGATGCTAGGAACCTTTACGACACTGTCGTAAAAGCGAGGCTCGAAATATCATAACAATAATGGATCGGTATATCGTAACATAATTGATATGTAGAATGTGAATTGCTAGATTTGTGAATGCCTAATAAATTTTGAGAGATATATCGATGATAAGGGAATGTTAATCCCGAAAGATGGTATTTCCCAGTGTCGAGCGGTACTAGACCCGGTTTTTTCCGGGAGTTTTCTCCGGAGCTCGAATATCTGACCCACCCTCAAGATGACTCTGTACCCTCTGTTAAGAATAGAATTTGCATGCATTTCAAAGCACAGACCCAGATGTAAGAATTGTTTTACCAATCCATACCAAATTTTAAAGGATTTCCTTACAATGACTCACCCTTACCCTGAAAGAAGGCACATATCTGTCAGTGAATATTAGAGATTTCCACCATCACCTCCCATGGGCTCTAATTAGGGTAGTTTCGATTGAATTGCCGAGTGCTCGGAAATTTGAAATCATGTCGAATATAATTTAGAAAATGGTAGCAAATGTTTAGCTATTGCGTTCTGGAAGAAATATTTATATTTGCATTGTCTGATTTCAAAAAATTTTTTTGCCATCATTTAGGAGCAGAATCTAGTAAAATTACTCATTTGTAAAATTCTTACGTATCAGCGTATTTATGAGCGAAAGGATTGTGCACTGAACTCACGTACATCATACTTTTGTTGCAGATTTTAGGCCGATTCTCCCTAATAAACATCTGCTTTACTCTGCTACTCTGCTACTCTGCTACTCTGCTACTCTGCTACTCTGCACTGCTACTCTGCTACTCTGCTACTCTGTTACTCTGTTACTCTGCTACTCTGCTACTCCGACCAGTGAGTTTCGGTTATTATACTGATAAGGTTGCCGACAACAGAATTCCAGTGTAGTGTAGAGAAGTTGTAACTCGCTACGCTTGTGTGTCCAGTAACCTCGAACTCTTTTGCTTGAATGTAACTTTAAGAATTAAATGTACTTTTGTAATTGCCAGTTTGACAGATAGGCTATGTGTGTAAGTTTAGAGAGATTTGTCAGTAACGTCTTAGTTTTGTATTTTGTTAGAATACCATAAGGTGGTCGTGGTCAATTAGCTGCATATTCTTTCCCAGGCACCAGACCAGTGAGATATATGCATTTTAATCTTGGTAACTTGCTTCAACTTGGGGGCATTTATACCTCATTCACACTGAAGCAGTTAAACCAGCTTTGTCTAACCCAGGTTAAATTTTGACCAATCAAATGCATTCGATTTGTTGGATCGACCAATTAGAACGCAGCATTCAATAACCTGGTTTATTTTAAGCTGATTTAACTGGCCAGCATGAATGGGGTATTTAGTTCCTGCAACAAGTAAAAGTTGTTTGGAGACACTTCTCCGTGAGGAAACGTTACTCCGTGAGAAGCCAAAGGGCCACCTTTGATCAGAGCTGCAAACGAGAGCTTGTGTCCCCAGTACTTGTTTATATTATTAGCACTTGGAGAACTGTAGCCTCCTTGCTGTGCAAAACCCCTGTGACTGAAGGCCATTTCGATTGTCAGCCCTCTTACGCACCGAAAAAACTGTTGCCATGGTTCAAGAACAATTTATCTTAGCAATTTGCAGTGTTTAGGCCCATTTAAGCCTTGCTGAAATGTAAAAGTTTTAGGCTCGTTTGAACCAAAATTTGAGAATCATGTATCTTGCTTATTTACAATGTCAAGGCCACCCTTTTTAATCCTTTCTGAAATGTAATAAGTTTGCGTTTGTAATTCAGAAGGTAAAAAAACGAATGAGGTGCCAGAACCTTTCGACTGAGGAGAAGTAAGAAAATATTTTGCGATCCCTTTTACCTTCATTAGTCCACAAGGCTTGGTAGAATGCGGGGAAATATTCTGGAACAAATTATATCTGGTTGGGGGCTTCGTCGGAACCGTTTTGCTCCTCGGTGCTCTCTGTATATTTTACCAGGTATTTTTGCAGCCATCGAAACTACATCGGCGACAAAGATATCGGCACATAACCACCCATAGATGTCTCCTCGGTGCTCTGTATATTTTACCAGGTATTTTTGCAGCCATCGAAACTAAATCGGCGACAAAGATATCGGCACATAACCACCCATAGATTGTAACATAGATGTGTAGTGTCATTGAATCAACTTTTGAAATAAGATATTAAATCGTATGTTATGAAGGTATGTATTACAGATTGAATAAAGGAGAAACAAGACTGTTTTGGTGTTGAAGAACTTTGGTTTTTGTGGCATTTGTAGTGATCTAGCATAGGATCTAGTGTTTGCCGCGGAAATTTGCACTTCTTGGAGTCAATTCCTTGCGCAAATACAGTGTGGTCACCGTAGAGGTTTATCGTGCTTAGCACTGAGCGATAAGTTCTTGGTGCAATAATCGTTGTAGCATCAGTTGTAAAGTCTTGTTTTTATTGAGGTTATCGCGAGAGACGCAAGCGTAAATATTGTCTCGTTCAATTCCTACCCTGACCACCCCCCCCCGGGACACCCCAGGTATTTGCACAAACAATATTCCCGGCCCCCGGACATTTGATTTTAAATTTTCCCCGGCCCCGGGGCATTTGACAACACTAGGAGCTTTCGCATTCTACAGTTACTGGAAATATGGCATGCTCAGTGCCCGGCCCAATAAATGTTTGTTGACCCCCGGGCTGCCGGGGGGGATGGTCAGGGTACGTATTGAACGAGACATAAAGCAAGGTGCAAAAAATGCCCTGAAGTCTGAATGGCTAAGTCACTGGTTGTGCATGCGAAAAGGGGTCGTTAAGCCCCGGCGAACGAGCAAACGTTGTTTGCCAAACATCTGAGATCTGCTTGCCAAGCAATGTTCTCCTGTTTGGCTACGTCGCAGAATTTGCTTGACAAGCAGACCTAAGCAGAATGAGTTCAAAACATTTTCTGCTTGCAACAAGCAAAAAATGTTTGTCAAGCAATAATGTTTTGCGGCGTGACCAAACAGGCAAAAATTTTGCTTAGCAAACAAATCTCAAATGCTTGGCAAAGAATGTTTGCTGGTTTGGTCATGGCTCTAAAGAAGATACATCAAAAGAAGAAGGATAGCCCCATACAGATGTTTAGATGTATCCGTCGTTTTTCGATATGTACTTATGTCTTCTCTCAACAACCCCCGTTCGCATGCACAACGAGTGATGTAGCGATCCAAGTTTTCCAGTTATCTTTGCTGCTTGCTTTATTTATGTTTGCGACTTGAATAGAAATCCCTTAGAGTGCAATTCTTAATCGCTTTGTGTCGGCGTGTCAAACAGAAGCAGCGTGTACTATTATTAAAAAGTCTGCTTTGTTTGAGATTTGTCAACTCGACCCGATTGGACTTTGCTGCATTCTGTAAGCCAGGTAAAGCATCGGGATATATATTAAGATTTGTGTGGCATTTGCTTGCGTCAGTTGCTGCTAACCATACGAGATTGTGCGTCATAGTTGAAATAAGAGTACGGAATAGGACTCCAAGTTCGCTTTCCCGAGAGTCTTTTAGTCAAAACAACGAATTTATCTTCAAACTCTGAAGAGTGATTTATTGCGATTAGACTGATTGGCAGCGTGAAACGTGCCCCTAAAGTCATTTGTGATCATGATCAGTATGCCTTGTTTGAGAAATTGTGTAAGAATCTTTTACACTCTAAATTTTGCACAAAAAGATGTATTTTCTTGAGTTCTAGGGAGTCAGAAAGATATAGTAATTGCTTAAGCAAAGTAGTGGAAAAATTGGCCTTTTATAGCTGAAGTTTACTTTTTGATCATAGTTTTCTCTTAATTCCCTTAGGCCCCTAGAATGTGCTCCTTACCTGAAAAACTCTGAAGCTAAAATTGAAACACCGTTTCTTAAATACCAGACCTTAATGCTGAATCCACACTTGAAGCGTCGTTCTTGACGCATTCCGGATAGCAATGAAGCGCGGTTGACGCATTGCCAATCTGACAAAGGTAGATTAATTGACTTTTATTTCAACGCATCGCAACACAAAATCGCCTCAAGTGTGCATTCAGTTTTAGACAGCGTTAATGAAGACGCTGCAGGCGTGAATTCAGGTTTACTGTACTACAAAAATAGATTTTTCTGGATATAATACAGGGCAAGAATAAGTCCAGTGTCGCAATAATGTCTTTCACGTGGAAGTATTGTGTTTGCACTTCCCAAGCTACAGAGGTGCTACGAGCTTAAATACAGTAAACACCCGCATATAAGAACCTACAATTTTGCAAGTCTGCCTGGGTTCTTATGCAATGAATAATACAATAGGTTTTTATAGCTTGGGGTTCTTAATTCACTACGCTCCTATTTGCTGGCGTTTACTGTTTCATATAACGTGAAGAAACTGTTAAAAGTAGAAATAGCAATAGTGTGTTTCGAATTGGTTGCTGTAGTGTGTGCGTGTGTTTGAAGAGATTGTAATAGTTTTGTTCAAAGACCAATAACGTATATCACTTTATAAGGCAGTTATTATGAAAGGGTTTTGAGATCATTTATATTAAATGCATTTGCGATGTATTTTCTTTCTTGTATTTGTTTCGTATTTTGTTTTTAGGCCATAGATTTAGTTTAGATATTTCTTCTAATTCTATTAATCGAGGACTTGCGATTTGTTTTATGGAAGGTCTTCTTTTAAATCCGCTAAGGTATAGTGCTTTCCCCTTACTTTCCAATAAAATCTTGCATGTCTCTCAGGAGGGCGAAAAGAGCCACCGAGATTTGATGTGATGTAAAAGTCTTGCATATAATAACTCCATAGACTACAAAATCTCTTATACATCTTTTCTTTGTTCGTATTGTACTGCATTCCAAAGATTTCTGGGCTTGAGATTGTTTGTGGCTTTTCCTTGATATCTATTTAGCCTTTTCTTCAAAATTTCTTTGAAAATTGACTAAAAAATGAACTATTTTCTCAAATACAGGGGATACAAATTTTGCCATTTTTCATAACTTCAAAGTACCGTTAACTTTGACGAAAACAGTATCGTTCTAATTTATTTTAAGTGTAACTACAAAATTACGAGACAAGATATTAAGTGTTGCATGTTACCCGAAAACACTACGATCTTTGACATTCATTCTCAATTTTTGATTAGAAGGTTAATAGCTTTTTAGGGGTGAAATAACGCGACAAAGGAGGCTTCATTGTTAGTCCAAAAAATACTGAAATTCCACAATGGTTTTTCTTTTGGAAATTTAGAGCAAATGGACTGTATCCATATTATTCTACAACAGAGATATGGAAATTTCCTTTTCATTTACATTTTACATTTTACTTTCCCTGAAAAACTTAGCCCGTTTCCTCTAAATCTCCATGGAGAAACTATAGCGAAATTTGGATAGTTTTTGCGTGCTTAGAATTTGACTTTAGACCCTCTCCCCTTTGTTTTTAACCCCGGTTAAACTACTTGATATTATGACGTCATTAAGGTAATTCTGTTGGTTTTAGTGTGGCCTAAGCAAAGAGGAAGCAAACTTCTACCCAAGAAACCAACTGACTGTGATCGTGCAGGTTCTGGATCTTCTCCTAATAAAAACATACCCAATCAACAAACTTCAGAAAATAAACGTATGCAAGGGATTGTAATTGATCAGCCGATATCACATTACAAAAGAAATTTCAAGCGATGAAATCTTAGCTGCCATTCATTTGTCAACTGTCAGCATGCTGTCCTCGTTTATAATTGGCCTAACTAACTTGCTGGATAGTTGTGGACAAAGTGCCGGGTAGCTGTGCTGTTTAAAATGTGAGGTTTTATCCATACTATATTTTATTATTTTCAGCAATATTGCTTTACGATTGTTGTAGTATTAAAGAATATTTTTGTTGTTGTATTAGATTTTCTAGCTGTTGTATTGTGGAAAGTGCTTTCATTCTTGTGGGCGTGAAAAAGACCTCTAAACATTCTATTAGTTTAAATTAGTGTACCAAACATTTTGTCAATGAACGCGGATGTCTTGAAGTTCAGTCAATGATTCATTACAAACGAAATCAAGTAAATAAAGGGAGAGGGGCAACGTCCAAAGAAAAGAGTCTACTTTTCCACAACCAGGGTAATCCAAGCGAGAAGGGCATGTGAGATTATTTTTGTGATAAATTCTTAAATGTATAAACAAAAAAAACTCTTTGTAAGAAATTCCTTGATTGGACTATTGTCGTTTGGGTGGGGCGTTATAAATTGTGGTCAGTGGTTTCTTAACACGTTTTCAATATAAATAATGGGTTCTTGAATAAAACTTTTTTTGAAATTTCCAAAAAAATATTGCAAAAGAATTTTAGTTCTGAAAAGTTTTTCAGAATAATCCATGCGTCTAAGACACTGTATCATTTGCTCAAGGAAACTGATGTATAATATTTCCAATAAAAATATAACTCACTTTTTCATTGTTTTGTTGTTTCAAATACACTTATTTTTCAAAAACGCAGACTGTTCAAACTTTGCCTGAAATGCATTAGCTTATTTTTGGAATTTACCTGAATTTCAGGTTGCTGGACCCCTGGGTGTGTTCCGTCACTTTTGCACACCACAGATTTCCACTGGCTTTTTTGGGACCCAAGTTTCCGAAAAGGTTGTGGCTGTTGTTAGCCATTGTTTTCACCACAAATTTGTGATCATGGTAGCATTGGAGATAGGAAATGGGGTGTGGTTCCATTGTTACCTTTTCAAAATCTACATGCAGGTACCCATTGTTGCTGTTATGTTCAAATATTTGTTTGAAAAATTGTTATTATTTCTTCCAGTATCAATTTAAAAATTATATCCCAAAAACGAGAGCTGTAATATCAATCTCTACATGGCTAGAAGCCCCGGACAAATTCTAATCATTGGAGAACAACTCCGCCTCCGTATGCATGAGGAGCCAGGTCTTATTGGAGACAGACGATACCATTTCAGGACATACTCAGGATGCATTGTAGGAAAAGAAGCGATCGACTGGATGGTGAAAACAAGGGAAGCAACAAGCAGAGAGAATGCTGTAAAGTGCATGAGGCTTTTGCAGGATAATGGAGTTTTACATCATGGTAATTTTGTAATTCATTGAAACTTTTCTGCATGTGTATATTTACAGTATCCTCTTCAATGAGCTGCCCATTCCTTTGAGGGTCATCCTGAGGGGCATATCACTTCCTAAAAATCTTGTATGCCTATGGCAAAAGTCCTTTTTTTGTTTGCAAGAAAATTGCCCTGAAAATCCTTCAACATCCTATTGTTTTAAAATATCTTGTATGCTTTTTCACAAGGGTGATACGCCCCTTGGGCCACCCCTTCCAATGAGCAACCCCCTATCAAATCAACATTTAACTGGGACACTCTCCGTGCAGTCCTCCCAAAAAAGATGATTTTTATACAGTTTCGTTCATTATCAATCAATCCTAAATACAATTCTACATGATACGTACTACAATTAAATTCTTACAAGATATGATACAAAGAAAATAAACTAATAAAAAATACAGAAAAATAACTTTACATGATTGTATTTAAGATTGATTGATTAAGGAGGAGCTCTCTAAATAGGTTAACTAATCGAGAGAGAGCCCTCCCCCCTCCCCGTAAAAACAAAGAAACTAAAATTCTTTGTAAAAGATTTAACCAGAAACCAGATGTGCATTAGAAATAAAGATAGTTCCAGAATAACACATTTCTATGTTCATAAATGCCCCCTTTTATGTAACCTTTTCTGTTGAGCACCCCTTCGCTTTCCCCAGAAAAATAGATTTTTTTTCAAGACGGCATATTTCTCAAGAATGGATGTGCACTCATCCAAAGAATCTATAAAAATGAACTCTTTGATTTTCCCTTTTAGTTTGTGATGATCATGTCTTCAAAGATGAATACTTATTTTACAAGTTCAGAGTGGATGATGGATCACTGTTTATTGAACCAGAGCTTGAAATATACAGCAGAGGGATCATGTTGCACCAGCGGTAATCCCTTATAAATCTAGTTTGCATTAGGTCACAGCATTTTCATAATCATGTACACTAGAGTTTTGAATTAATCTGCAAAGCAAAGCTGTTATGATCTCAGCCCATAGGACACTTGGGCAAATATTGGGGGGGGGGCGAAGCTATTGTTTCGGATAAAATGGATTGTTCACTCCTATTGTTTTCAAACAAAAGATCAGTGTCTCATTGGGGGGTGCTTGGGGGTGACTGCACCCTCTCGCCCCCCTAGTGTCCGCCACTGCCCATAGGGTTGTAATCTTTAGCATGTTTTCACTTGTTAGCTCCAAGATTGCTGTATTCCTAAATGAAGGGGGCTTTAGGGTTTCATGGATTGTGTGTTGGGCCAATTTTACCTCTTTGAGTTGCAGGTTTGAGGTCTTGGGTTTTTATATTTTGGTGTGCAGGTCCACAGGTTTTGAGCTGTTTCACAATCAAGATCAGAGAACCAGTTTTTGGACCGCTTAGTACAAGAAAGAAGGAATCACTGAAAGCAAAAATCTAGTTGATGATCTGTGTGTTCTTGTACCCCCCAAGCCCCCACTTTAATTGAAAACATTGTCCAAAAATCCATAATTTTCTTTGTCACACCTCAGAACCCTGAAACAATCTCCCTCTGTCACCCTTCAAACAACTTTTTTAATCTGTCCACTTTCAAGTATATACGTCTACAGTATTGCTTCGTCTTCTTGTGCTCCCTTAACTTCTTTAATTCCCATTTTACCTTTTCTAGAATTTGTGCCAGCGATGACAACTTCATAACTGCAAATAACAATGTACAAAGAGGAAAATTCAGTGCAAGTTTTCCAGGATCACATTTTGTCAAATGGTCAATTGAAAACAATGTTGCTAAGGAAAGAACAGATGCTGCTTTCTTTGGCGATCAACTTCTTAAAGCTGGCATTATCAAACATGGTGTGTATTACCCTAAATAATATTTTGACAATTGTGCAACTCCAAGCAGGCAAAGAAAATAGAAGCAAAATTTTTCTCTTAACCTTTTCATTGTGTTTGAATGTCATTTTCTACCATATACGAACAATAAGCATTGTTTTTACCAGAGTCCTGTCTGGATTGTAGATAAACTGCATGTCTTGTAACTCTTTTTCCATGAACATGTAGACAGATTTCAAACCTATTTTTCACTACTAGCACACAAATTGATCTATAAGAAACTAAGAATTTGACACGTACTGAAATGTTTCTTAAAATTCCCGTATGCTCAGAGTTTGTTATTACTGCAGTTTCTTTGGAAGATCCCTCAAGTTTTCGTTGTCCACATTTGCAGGGCATCTCCTGTGCCTTTGCCAACAACTCAGAGCAGATGTTTTGAGCAATTGTACAAGCTAAGTAAGTCATAAACACCCAGAAATAAAACACAGGGAACAAACAGGAAAAAGTTTCTAGATATTTTGCATTGCTCAAGCTCCTTAACTTTTTGGTGAACTGAAAATTTGGTTTCTTATAACAAGTTTCTTATCAAGAAAATATGCGTACAACTTGCTGATCTATTTGTCTGTGTAATATTTGTATTCTGAGAACTTGGAAATAGGAAACTGAAACTGAAATTGATCAGCCTTGTGTTTGCAGCCCACATATTAGCACAGATGTCTCAGTTTTCTTTGAACACAAAATAAATATAGACTGTTAAATTTAGTTTTACTAGCAGCTGTCTTACTGTAAAAGAGTTTTATTAAGCATTTGTTTATTCTGCGAATTTCGGTCTTTTATAGTTCGTTTTTAGATAGAACTGGCAAAAAGCAAACAAGTATTGAAACAATTTTACAGAATATGTTTTGCAGACTTTGAAAATCTCGCTCTGTTTGACCACTAGACAATTTTTTGAACACCTTTAATATGGAAAAATCATTGTTTTACGTATTCGCATTGTGCTGCGTTGACTGATATGGCCGAAAACCTGGGGGGTACACGACTTGTGGATTGACGGGGGTCTGTCACCCGGTTATCAGAAGCTACGCACTTCTAATTGCAAAAATTTGCCCTCGTACCCACTTTTATGATGAATTTTGGTGGAAAACTACCCATGTTTTAAAGAAAATAAGGCAAACAATGACCCTTGTTTAGAGAATTTTGGGCCCAAAACCCACCCATATGGATGGCTCATATCAGCACCCGCAGTATTCTATATAATACAATGAGCGAGTAGGGTGGGTGGATGGTAGCAATTACTAGGACTCAACGTAATAAGTCTAGATTTGCCCCGCGCCGTGTTTAAGTCGTTTTTCATCTAATTTGTTTATTTTTTGTAGTTCAAGGCTGGCTAGATTTCCATGATGATGACTCGATGTATCAGTTCGTATTTGACATCAAACCATATCTACCCCTTTATAAAGCTCTTGGCTTCGACTATGAAGATGATCCGTATGGACAAAGACTTTTAGCGGACGCCGTTGAAAGACTTGGATTGAGTCCTGGACAACAAAATTATTTGCACAAGCTCTGGTCAGGTAAGGAATCAAGCGTTTGTAAACGTATTGTTTAAGGTACGGGAATGTGCCGCTCATGTTGTTGCGTTGTTCGGAGAGAAAATTGGATCCTTTTTGGCAATTTTTCCTGGTTACACTTCTTTTTATAAGAAACTCTTTATAAGAAACTCAGCTATCAGATCACTAAAAAGTTAAAGGGAATCTAAGCATATATAAGCCTTTGATAAAAATAGCCGTGCAAAGACAATAGCCTGTGACGCGTGCCGAACCATATATGGGAAACTGATCTATGTCAACAGGAAATACTGATATCTGATAGGCTAGAATCTGACCGCAAGTGGTTTGAGCCATTTTTATATGCTTACATTCCCTTTTAGAAAATACAGTACTGGAACAAATTTAGTCGAGCATGTTTTACCTTTTTTCATTTGTTTCTTGTATTGTATTACTCGGAAGGTACTTGAGTAATTTCTAGGCACTGGCATGCATGGCTTCATAAAACTTCGTTTTGAAATTTTCACCAAGGGAACAAAATATAGACATCAAGATTGTTGTGAAACTTCCAAGAAATCCTCGAGAACCTTTGAATACTCAAATAATGAGAGTTTAAAGAAACTTACAGTGCTGGATCATATTCTTAACTTCTTGTAAATAGAATACGTATAGCGTATATAGANTTGAGCCATTTTTATATGCTTACATTCCCTTTTAGAAAATACAGTACTGGAACAAATTTAGTCGAGCATGTTTTACCTTTTTTCATTTGTTTCTTGTATTGTATTACTCGGAAGGTACTTGAGTAATTTCTAGGCACTGGCATGCATGGCTTCATAAAACTTCGTTTTGAAATTTTCACCAAGGGAACAAAATATAGACATCAAGATTGTTGTGAAACTTCCAAGAAATCCTCGAGAACCTTTGAATACTCAAATAATGAGAGTTTAAAGAAACTTACAGTGCTGGATCATATTCTTAACTTCTTGTAAATAGAATACGTATAGCGTATATAGAAAGCCATTAAAACATTGTTGCTTTTCCAACAAAATTTGTTGATAAAGTTTAGGTACTGAGGCGGTACAAGGGTGGGCATGTGCTGTGTTTTTGGTGGTCCTATGTATGTCTTGGAAAAACGATTTCACCAACCCATTTTTCAGCTTACCAGTGCAAATTGCGATCTTAAAAAGATTGGTTTTGGGGACATACATTTTTACAATACTCTGATAAAACCCAATTTTGAGGACGAATATTGACCAACTTCCAAGAACATGAACAGTCCTAGTTAGTTGTAAAATGATATTGTTGAAAAGAGTTCAAAATAAGCCTGGTTTTAGAGACAGACATTAACATATTATGGGAGAAATAAACCGGTTATGTGGACATACATGGGACCACTGTCCTCACTGCAACATTCCCACCCTTGGCAGTACTAGAAATAGGAAGTGGCTATCTTTCTCAGAACTAAGCGACAGAACCCCATCTTACCGCATTTCCTGTTCGGTTTTTTATCGAAAGTGAGCCAGGAGTTTTTTGACAATGATACATGTTTTACAGCAGAAGGTGATCGGAAAATGCATAACCATTCTGACATAACCATAATTTAAATTACATCAAACACAGGAAATATAACAGAAATACAAAACCATTTTTTGGTATAATAAGTAATTCTTACCTTGATCTGGTGTTTTATTGTCTAGCCGCAGGTTGATAAAGCTCAGGAAATTTGATATCTCGGTCAAAACCTAGAAAAGTTAAGTACTCAACACGAAGTTGTATGGGAGAACAAACGTCCAAAGTTCGCCATGACAAAAAGAGATTGAAATTTACATGGCAATTTGAAGCTTGTGGTCTTAGAAACTGGGTCAGATGGAATCAGACGAAAGGGAAGCTTCCCAATATAAAACTCGTCCACAATGCTTGGTAAGATTGCTATATGAGCTATTCGTCAGTTCAAGTAAATGTTAAAGTGCAGAGAAATTACAAGCATTGATTTTTCAGCCCGAAGTACACTTTTTTATAGAAACTCTTTTATAAGCCAGAAATAGATCAAAACTCACGCAGAAGGGCAACAAGGTCTCATAGGAGAGGATCTACATCTCGTGGGAGGGCAATTGACTACCCAGAACAAAAAATTATGCGGCTCCCCCGTGATTCAAGTTGAGTTTCAGTTTCCACTTTCAGTCTGTCTTTGCTATGAGTAATAATTATTTACCCGAGGAGAAGAACTCCGTTTGGAAGGATTAGAAGGTTTTTGATTCGTCTTATATTTTATAGGATTGACTCAATTTTTATTTTATCACAGGTAAAAGTGAACCAGCTATATTTGATGATAAACCATCAAGATCATCGAGTGAGGAGAGCGACAATATGAAAGCATCAACAGCCATGAAACCAGGTTTGTAAACTGTATGGATTATTGGGCTTCAAGCCCTGGCCAAACGAGTAGACGATGTTTTCCAAACATCTGGGATTTGCTTGTGTTATTATTAGACGTTGCATACTCTGATCCCACTCTGTTTCAGTTTCATTTGATTATCAATCCATCCTACATACAATTCTAAACAATTACAATACAATTAGATACAGTTACAATACCAAAATTCACTACATCAAAGGGTTTCAGAACTACAGACTAAAACAAAGGAACGGACATTACATGATTGTATAGAGGATAGAATGGTTAAGGAGGAGCTCTCTAAATAGGTAAACTAATCGAGAGAGAGGCCCCCCCTCCCCCCATAGAAGCAAAGAAACTGAAAGTATCATGAATATAATACATAAACTACACTCTCCTTCGCAGAGGCTGTATTATCGGAGGACGGATAGGAGGGATGATATGATGCGCTGCGCGCTCGTTGCGCCTTCGGCGCGGTCCGTCATTGGTCCTAGTAATACAGCCTCTGTGAAGGAGAGTGCATAAACTAGATGAGCCGCAACAATGTTAAAAATTAGACCTATGAATCTATGAAATAGGTTTTCAATTCAGGCCGAAAAATTGAGATAGAACCAGCAACACGTATGAAAAGTCAAAGGGTATTCCCCCGGGGGGCCACTTCACTATTGGGTCATATGGGGGTGTGCGTTGGAAGACTTTCTGTTACGACCCAATCCCAGAATATAGGCAGGATTTTGAGACCCAATCCCAGAATATGGGTGAGGTTTCCGACAAGTGTTTTCACTGCAAAACAATAGTAAAATTGTTGTCTGACCATTCCCAGAATTTCTAGTAAAAATTAGACCCAATCCCACAAAATTCCTACAAAAAGCATATCCCATTCCCAGAATTTTCGTGCCAAAAACTACCCCAAAACTGGCGCACAGCCCCGTATGACTGGATAGGGAAGTACCCACCCCGGGNTGTTGTCTGACCATTCCCAGAATTTCTAGTAAAAATTAGACCCAATCCCACAAAATGCCTACAAAAAGCATATCCCATTCCCAGAATTTTCGTGCCAAAAACTACCCCAAAACTGGCGCACAGCCCCGTATGACTGGATAGGGAAGTACCCACCCCGGGGGTATTCCACAGTTTAGAGTCAAAATATTGTACTGTTTTGAGTTCATAGAGGGTGTTCCTTTTCAAAGAAATGAATAAAGCGAAAGCTCTTGCATGTTGAATTATGGGCCTGGTCTTCAGGGCTTTCTTCAAATTTTGCACCGCCAAAATACTCTTTTTTGGTTCCTACACCTACAAAATAGAACGACACTTAAGTTATGGTTTTGTGCGCCCACTAGTTAATGTGAATTATGAAAGCTTCAAACAAACATATAAAGAAAAAACAGTCATTATAGGAGACCTGAAGACCTTTTAGAAAACGCTCTCGCTCGGCGTTTGTTGTAAATGATTTGAAAGACATCAATACGGACTATTCTCATAGAAAACCCCTCGCAAAGAAGAAGAAATGTTATGAAACGTTTGAGGGTGGAGGGTCTTCAAGAAGGGGTCTCCAGCCTTTTATTGTTATGTGATTTTCTTCATCTTGGGTAACATCTCTTTAGGAGTAACTCCCTGATCATCTTACTCGAGGCAATATTGGTCAGGTGAACATGGCTAAGTGTTCACAGGACCTCTTTCGTGGTGAAGAGTTTGAAGCCTTGCCTCCATTATACCAATCGTTATCTTTTTTGTGTTCTGTGCAGTTGTTCCTCGCCACTTGTCTGCCGATGAACTCTGTGGAAAGAATAGTCCATATGTACCAAGAAACGTACGGGTGAGTAGAAAATAATAGACATAACTTACCACTGCATTTGTGTGATCGAAATGTTTGTAATAAGGCTTATTGAATCGTCAAGTTTTTAAAGGGGCCTTTGCACCCTGCATACCTTGCACGTGCCATCTCTTTGTTGTCGGCCATTTTAACGGACCATTAAAATGGCGCCGACAAAGAAACCACAAAAGGATGCATCCACAAAGCATGCCGGTTGCAAAGGCCCAAAACCAAAACTTTAATAAAATCTGTAAGAACTTCTGGCTATCCTTTCTTCCAAACACCTCATAATCAAGGCCACGTTAATCGCAGTTGTCAAGGGGCCTTTGCAACTAGCATACCTTGCACGTGCCATCTCTTTGTTGTCGGCCATTTTAGTGGACCATTAATATGTCGTCAACAAAGAAACCACAAAAGGATGTATTCACAAAGCATGCCGGTTGCAAAGGCCCCTTTAAGTGAAAACCAAAACTTTAATAAAATCTGTAAGAACTTCTGGCTATCCTTTCTTCCAAACACCTCATAATCAAGGCCACGTTAATCGCAGTTATCAAGGGGCCTTTGCAACTAGCATACCTTGCACGTGCCATCTCTTTGTTGTCGGCCATTTTAGTGGACCATTAATATGGCGTCAACAAAGAAACCACAAAAGGATGCATTCACAAAGCATGCCGGTTGCAAAGGCCCCTTTAAGTGAAAACCAACACTTTAATAAAATCTGTAAGAACTTCTGGCTATACTTTCTTCCAATAACCTCATAATCAAGGCCACGTTAATCTCAGTTATCAACTTACTGCTGGCCAAGGTTTTTGCAGATCAGTGTAGTGAGCTTCAGAATCCAACCTTCAGAAAATTGCTAATAGAAGTTTTTAGGACGCTGTTATACGTTGAATATGGTTGAATGAATAGGCAGTTGGTGTGCCCGGAGCAACTTTTAGTACAGGCCCACTTTTCCGTTATTAAAGGTAATAGGCAGAGGTAAATACGTCCGTTTGCGCGTCCATCTATAAATAGAACAAAGAAAAACTCATTACATGAGTCTCAGTTTTCAGCATTGAATTGAATTATTGCTATGGCTTCAACTTGTATGAGAGAAAATAAAAAGATCAGATTAAAAACATTGAACGAAAGCAAGGACTCACGTCGTCAGTCTACAGTTTCAATACATTGTTCACTCTTGCCCAGTCCCTAGTTCATGAACACACCTTTTAACCCAAAGATTACCGTTAATATGCCTTTCATTGTTTTCTATTCCTAGATCATGAGTGATTCAGTTGGTTTCGGGTTTGTTGTTCGCGGCGAAGGTCCTTGTTACGTGCAAACGGTTGACCCAAGTGGTCCTGCTGCATCTTCTGGTCTCAAGGTATATTAACTATGTTATATTTCTCTTAAATTTTAAAGAAGTTCTTGCCAAGGGATGAAGAAGCTGGGCAATTCATGCCTAAGGGCCTGTTTATATGAGGGAAAACACCTCACCTGCCGGACCGGGGCTGACAGGTGAGATTCCATCTTCCCATATAATCCTTTGTAATTTTCATTTCGCGTTTATATGACGAACGCAACACCGCCGGTATAGTGAGATCCCGTGCGACACTGCAACACCACCGGTATAATGAGATCCAGTGAGACACTGCAGTAGTTGATTTGATAAAAGAGTCAACTAAAGCCAAACTTTTCTATCAGTTCAACTACTTCAGTGTGGATCCATAGTTTTTGCTTCTAGGCCAAATTTGATTTTCAGACCGTCTAAAATTGCAGCATGCCCGCAAAGGACCCTGGGTGACAATGTCTCTTTAAGGCCATAGGAACTCTTCCTGCTTTGAAATGCTGGGTGTCTGCCAGTTAACTGATATAGTTTAAATGTATCTTTTCAGGTGCGGCAATATATACAATACGTTAATGGTCGCAATGCAATGACAATGAACCATAAAGAAGTAGCCAAGGAAATCATGAAAGGGCCTATTGTTGATTTAGTTATCCTAGTTCATTTTCGAAGCGTCTCTCATGAATGATTTGAAATAGAAGTCAGGGGTAAGATGATAGATAATACGCTATTATGTTAAAATGCTCGTAGGTACTTCAAAGTAGATTATACGCTATCATGTTAAAATGCTCGTAGGTACTTCAAATTATCACTATTGTTTCTAGACTTATTTTGAACCTAAAGATGCAGAGTAGAAAAGGGGAGATACCGAACTGATTATCTGAGTCTATTGTATCCCTGCGCTGCGGTAAACCTTACTCAGCAGGGACTCTTAATGAAAAGGAAAACCCTGCCTAGGTCCATTCTTTGCTGTCACCTCGAGGAAACAAATTACAGCAAAAAGGTCATTTGGTACACAGTAAATCACGAAAACTTAGAATACGCAAGTAGTGTGAAGTTCACACCGTCGATTGAAGCTTGAATCACAATAGAATTCGACGAATCTTGCGAGCTGATTGCCGCCACAAGTTCTTGTGGCGAGGTCCCAAATAGGGTTAAGTTTATCAGAGTAATTGTATGTCTCTGTTTACCGAAGCAATATCATTCAAGTCAAAGAGCACAGGGAATCAAGAGACTCAGATAATAAGTCTATTGAGGTACTATCAAGTAGCACTATTACTGCTAGAGCTAATTTTGAAAATGTGGACTTGAAAGGGGAGAGCATCATTATTTCTCGAGTTGCATTTTGTATCTGTATAGACTAACAAGTTACCTAAAAGGAGCACTATTTTGTAGCTATGCTTTGAACCCATTTTTAGGGTGCATCATTTTGGTACAAAGGCTATTGTATTGTTTTCAAATATCCGTTTTTGTAGCACTTGTACAATGTCTATGGTATCGTTTTAAAACATTCGACTTTTATGTTTCGCAAAATTGCAAACTTATTTCAACAATTACCTTTAAGAGTAACCTATGGAGTAGAGAGAATTTTTAGGATTGTTAGTTGGAAAGATTGTTGATGGAAGTTTCCAGCCTAGATACCACTTTCAGGGTAATTTTGTAGATAGGCTCGAGCAGCAGTGTGATATTAAAGAGAGGTTCAGGGGGCAAATATCCGTTGTTAAACGCAATAAAACAAACTAAGATTGAGAAGGAAGGCGCATTCTCCTTGATCATTTAATTCCCGCCTGAAATTTTATCAATACCCTCTTAGCACAGAGCCAGGAGCAAACAAGTGGCTAAAGTATTGATATAGGCCTTCATATGTCATGAGATTCGAGGGTTGTGTCACTTTCAAACAAGTGTACGAGATTTTTGAAAACAATAGGATTTTTAGAGATTTTTGTGGATTTTTCTTGACAATAAAAGGATTTTTAAGGATTTTTTGAGGATTTTTCTTGAAAACAATAGGATTTTTAGAGATTTTTTGAAGATTTTTCTTGAGAACAAAAGTTTTCCAAAATCGTACGAGATTTTTTTAGTGTTGTCTTGGTTATCTGGATTGGTTAAAGGAGCCAATTAGGGGTTCCCTTAACCCTCAGTAGAAAGACCGAAATAGTTATTTGTATCTTTTCCCTGTTGATAGGATACGTTTATGTTGTAGTTATCTTTGATTGTGTACTTAGCAAGAAGTCTAACTTGGTTAAAAACGAAAATATGCATTTATACAGCATTGAAAGAGATCTTCTCGGTGATAAGCGAACATTGTTTTAAAACTAAATTAGCAGCTTTCAGAGGATTCGAGTAGAGTTAATAGATCACTGTAAGTAGACTTTCTCCACTTGTCCCAATATTTTCACTCCATCCTTTTTCACTCGTTTATTATTACACAGAATATGCCACTGCAGAGGAGACTAAAATTCTGGTTTCTTCAAACATTAGGAATTATGACTTCATGGCTAAATTTTAGGCCCGACATTCTATCTGGTGATAAAAGGCCTAAATTTATGTGTATTTCCTTTCACGGCCGACCAACCTAAAAACCTTTTGTAAATTTCAGCGATATTGCTGTTGTTGCTTTTGTTGCCGTTGTTTTGTAAAATAGCGACAACTGGGACTCTGTAATGAGTCTACACCTCTTGGAAGATGTCTTTTGATGCTGTATTCATTGCAATGGTATATGGGATAGTGGAATGCGTTTAGAATCGGTTTTTATTTGTTATGACCGGGTATCTACCAGTTTTTTTGGCTTGTTGGTCAGACAAGGTTTCTTTTAATGCCAGTTTTGAAGAGTAGTAGAAAAACCAGTTTAATGGAATTTTCAAACGTCGAAATTTTATTCTGACCCACTGTATATTTCAAGGATCACAGAAGCCTCATAATAAATTTTCCGTGTTGATCTTTTGGTTTCATTGAAAATGTTGTATATAAATTGTCTTAAATTTTTATTTTGGGGTTATCTCATTTTTGATGAAATATTTGATATTAAATGATTAATTTGTGTTTTGAAGCACATTGCAGTGTGATATATCCTAAATATACCAACAAATTTGTATAAGAATTTTGCAAAATTTAGGTTTCGAAGTATTGTTCTACTTGTCTTGCTGATTTCGAAAATCTTCTTCAAGTCAAGGCTTGTGTTATTGGTAAATGCACGCGAATGGAGAGTATTGTTTATTTTTGCAGGGAACGCTTTATTAGAAACTCTTTACTCAACTCTCAGATCATTAACAAGTTTAGAAACCAGTGAGAGTGCTGGGGCAAAATTACCCAAGAAACCTTCTACAGTAGATTAATCTCAGCAATTCAAATAATATTCTCATTTTATTTTCAATTGTTTCTTGTTCAGTATTTTGGCGTGGCCTAGGATTTTTAAGCCGCGAAATTACAGATGTTCCATCGTTGATTCTGGTTCTGGACAAGAATGACAAGGCTTAAATTTCAGAGAGATTTTCGAAACACCCATCCTTATAGAGAACGTTTAGACCTGTTTTTCTCAAATCCCCAACATTTAATTCCTGCGACTTTAAGTTCCACTGGTTCCACTTTTCGGAGGCAAAAATCGCGGCTTCGCAACTTTTTCTTCCCGCAACAGTTTCTGACAATAAGATAAGTTGGCTTTGCACGTTGCCATGTATTTTTTGTAATGGGTCCCGGGGGGATGTGTTTTGCAGCTAAAATTAGATAGAACCAAAATAGGCCTAAGTTGGGTAAATCATATTTAATGTTGCCATTGCGTTTCAAAAAATATTTTTGACATGGCTCGGCTTTTTATAAGTAAATTACAATATTTTGTTTCAAAAGTGACCATGATTAATGCAACTAAATCCTTCGTAATACTGACAACAACTTCAAAATTGTGTCAAAAATCGTGAAAGTTTTCTCCGAAACCAAAAGTTTCATTCCCTGTGAATAACTTTCTGCGAAGGAGACAGAGAGCCGTAGCTACCCAGTAGACTTATGGAGTAAGTCCTAATTTTTTTGTCCACCACCTTAACCACTACCTTGGCTATATAGTAATCGAGAAAATATATAAGGTGGTAGCTGCGAAAACTAGGAATCACGTCATAAATCTAGCTTCCAAGCATAACATGCGCATTCAAGATGGCGGGCGAGTTGATGCAAGACGAAAGAGACAACAAAGAAAACGAAGTCAAAAATGAAGTCGAAAACAGAAGCAAAGATGGGAATGAAGATGTTCAAGATGGAGCCAAGAGTGAGCCGCGAAGGAAGAGCTCATCAAGGGACTCAAAACTAGCTCCTGGGGACCATACACTTGCGAGAAGGCTTGATGGAACTTGGTGTGAGTATTTTTGGGTGGTTGGCTGATATGATGGCAGCGAGGCACTACCTACGAGGCAAACGAAAATGAGGGACGAGTTTGCAAGTTATTTCACAGTAGAAAGCAGTTTTCTTAAAAACACTCAACTATAACAAACTCTGAATAAAAAGAAAATAGAGCAAAATAAAAAGGGAAACAAAAAGGAGTAAAAAATACCAAAGTAACAAAATGTTGATCAGAAAACGCTGATTACATAACAGGATTTGAAAAGCAACTCAAACTTACTTTCGTGCATTACCTATATATGTTATCCCATACGGAAAGTTGAATTTTTGAGTGCTGGACATTGCGCCGATAAACAATGAAAACTATAGAAACTAAGGGGCCTTCAACTTTCGATTTTCATATTTTTTAACGGAATTGGGCCGTTAAGGGGGTGGAGGGGGTTTTACCTTAGGCCGTTAAGAAAATAAAAAATCGTATGAAAATCTCTCTTAGGAGTAGCTTGCCCTAAGAAATTTTGATTGCGATCAAATAGGCCATTTACGGAAGCCTGTTTTGATCACGATTTTGGCGGAAGGCCGTTAAGGAGGGAGGGGGTGGGGTATTGATCTTAACGGCCCAATGCCCTTAAAAAATATGAAAGTCGAAAGCCCCTAAAGCCGGGTACTNTCGCCGTTGAGAGGTATGTGGGCACTGTATGTACCTTTATTGGTTTCTCACTATTCTTGCAATTCAATGGAAGAAAAAAAGCTGTGAATCTACCTTCTTAAAATGAGAAATTTCAATGTTAAACTCTAACTATTTTCTGATGAATCTCGTCAATGATATCTGTGAATCATGTTGCAAGTAAATATTATTTTGACTCTTCCAAATAATTATAGTTAAGTTAAGATTAGTTAAGATTTTGCTACAAGAATTTTAATTTTTCTACGGGGTGTCCCAAAAAAAGTACTCCTGTTTGAAAAATCACCAAAATTTTATTAAAGGACCAATCTTTAAATTTCTTTTTTTTAGTAAGTAGATCAAAGACCAAATTATTTGCCCAGATATAGCTGATCTTGTGATAGGTTTTAAAATTAGCAAAATTAGCTCTTTTTAGGGCTGCCTGGTTTTGAAGCATACTGCAAAAGAGCACTGATGATTACCAGATTAATTTCTTTTTGTAAATTAAGCTTCTTGTTTGGTCATAAATGTCAGAGAGAAACGCAAACTATCATTGTAGACTTGAAGGACAATGAAAAATCTCCAAATAATGGCTCCTAAGCAAGATTTACGATGTTGCTTAAAGAGTATAGCTCAGAATAAGGGTTTTCAGCCAGTCATTTTGTACCCTTTAACGCTTTAAGTATTGAAAACAAACATTTTATTATCTTTAAATATATTTGCATCATTAACAAAAGAGATAAAGATGAAGATTTTATGAATAAAGAAGAAGAAGAAGATTTTATGATAGGTTTGATAATCGAGTTTTGGTAATTTTTTGAACGGAAATACTTTTTATTGGGATACCCGGTATTATTATAACCTTTCTCAGATTTTGCTAAAACCTTCCTCCAAACCTGGTTTGTAGCTTTGTGAGATTTTTGCGTCGCTGACTTGAAGGGCTGGCCAGGCCAAAATATCAGATTGCAAGCTATGCGAGATGTCAAATTTTATAATGCTGGGTGTCCCAGAAAGTGTCCCCCTTTATTTGACTGACTCTGGGTAGTAAAATAGGAACAATAGATAAAATTTGTAGGAACAATGGATAACATTTGTTATATTTTGTTGATAGATTGAGAACTCTTGAGCTCTGACACATCAGCTGATACAGTTTTCTAAACAGTTGCCTCCCAAACTTTGTTTTCTGTTGGCGTGCAAGAAAAACGACAAAGGGATGGTCTGAAAGTGAATGACCTGAGCTAAATGTATGGTCCATGAATAGGACCAAGAAAAACGCTACACGCGCCATCGTTTCTTCGGCTTTGTTTTGTTGCTGCACTCGTCGAGATTATCAAATGCAATATCCTATTTAGACCTAAGAGATCTCTTCATTTATATCAGGTCAGTTATTTTAAAATTCTGTCTGTTCAGAAAAGTTTGTACAAAACACTTGTTACATTGTTTGTTGGTTTAACCAGAGTTTGTAGGTATTTGCTGACAGCTTTATGGATCGTTGTGCTGTTCTAGTATTTCCTTAACTTGAAGCAGTATTCAATACATTCTTGGATGATTATGTTGAATCAGTGAACAAGGATATCAAGGCACACAATCAAACTGTTATAAATGAAGATATTTTCAACAAGAAAGTTGCTCACTAAATAACAGAACTGAGTGTTGAGACAGGTTTATTATACTTTTGCTTCAGGCTCGGTTTTGAGCTTTTCTCGTCAGACACGTTATAATATTATTTCTGTCAGTTTCACTGATATTCCTTTAACGTTTAAGGCCAACGAAAAGGGAGGAGATAGCCTCCTTCATATTTCTATGGACCCGAAATTACCTATCTCGTGTTCTTCGCCTCGATAAGCTTTGCAAGAACAAAATTTCTAACTAGAGCCCGGAAAACGTTTTGATTCTGTTTTCGCCGTATCTGTCTAGTCTGTGAAACTGAAATATAATCAAAACTTTGCCTACCCCAGACAATTTTTGTAGATGTGATTCCCCATTTTGCAGCGGAATAAAGTCTAGAAAAGCCGTTCAACGTTCTGTCATCCAGTGGATTTTGCACTTTGCGTACAATTTTGCAGGTAATTTAAAGGCCTGAAAAGTTTCTAATGTTTCCCATGTGATTTCAGTTCCATCAAATTTGTCTATCTGGAAGTTTGGTAGAGTACGAGTTGTAAATCAAAATGTAAGAAAAATTCCTTACGGTTGGCTGGCAAATCCTTCTCTGAAAAGATGCAGATCCAGATCTACAAGCGAATTCCACTGGGATTTTTGACTACGTCGACAGTTTATTCAATCAAAGGCCTGCGAACAGATTTTCCCGTATTGCCCATGAACATGTTTGACTTAAAAAGAAATTATCTTCTTTCACATTAGTTCAGTGGAACTTTCGTGTGTATATTTTGTAAGTTATTACGATGATGTTGTATTTGTTTTGTCACTTGTAAATATTCCTCACAATCAGCGCATTTGCTTCATTCTATGCCACGTTTTCATTTGTTTCATACCTCCATACTTCTTCTTTCAATGAAGACTCATTTCCTCTCTTAACAACGCCTTTTCGAATACACAACGAGTGAGTTAGCCATCTAACGGGTGAGTCAAAAATATGGTCGTTTGCCAAGAAAAATCCCCCGGGTTCGACGTACGGTACTGTCCCGCATATAAGAAACAGCTTTTTTAATTTCAGGTCCGACGCGTTTCTTATAAAATGAGATATAAATGTCAAATCAGGGTAAAGTTTCTTATTAGAAAAATCATGTACTATCCATTAACTACTCTGACAGCGGCTCTATGATTGTGATACAAAACATATTATTTTGATTTGTATCTGTAAATTTTCACTTCCTGGAAATGTTACAATTATTCCAGGAGGGTGCTTTTTGCTTGGTTTGTATACAAAATTCTTGTTTTCATTTGAAGAGGTACAGTTAAATCCAACTGGAAAGCTATACATAACTCTCAAATAAGAAACAAGCCTTTTTCAGACCTGTACCTGTTTCTTATAAAGTGGGGTTTTATTTTGAAAATCAGGGTCTGTGTTTCTTAAATTTGTGTTTCTTATATGCGGGACACTACTGTACTATGGTTAATTTTGTAGCAGAAAGGCTAACTTAGACGAGGAAATTTATTTCAATAAAATTGGACATATCGTTCTGGAGTTATTGGCGATTTTGCATGGAAGCCGTGTTTGGAATGGAAGAGCTTGAAAAAGGATCAGAATTCACAATCAAATTTTGCAAGTCTTCAGCTTTGAAATAAGAGAAGCCATGAAAATGCGAGAAACACATTTGTATCATTTTCTTTTCGCCCTTAGAGGTTCGTTGTCACTGTTCATCAGCTGAAAATTATTAGCGAATGATTTCTGGTACTTCATCCTGCATGTTCAAAAACAGCTCCTTAAGCTGGGTACTCACTGGGCGTTTAAGTGGGTTTAAGTGCGTCCAAGTGCGTTTATCTTTGCGCGTTTAAGTGCGTTTAAAATCTTAGATAAAATCCAAGATCATACTCACTGCCAAAACATAAACGCCAGCATAATCGCCAAGACGTGGTTTCAAAGGCAACGGGCAGGGAAAAGTTGAGGAAAGGTTATTATTAACAAAATATTCTTCCTTTGAGAAGCCATTTTAAAAATATATTAAACTTGATTAAGAAAATCAGCAAGTTCGTTGTTCGTTGCAGTTTTGATTTCGTAAATATTTCGAAAATTCTGTTGAAAGGCCCAGCTTTATTCAGACCAAAGTTTTGCGTACTTTTTCTAAAATAAAGAACCCGAGAACATGAGCAAAGGGGACTGTATAGGTTGCAAAATTATTTAGAAAAATACAGAAATGGGAATCAAAGACATGAATCTTGACAAGGAAGGAAAAACAACCTGCAAGTTCCTCCTTCCTCTACGTCAAAGTCATTTTCTCATTGAAAGGTTATTCTGACACACCAAAACGGACAACGCAATATCAATTTCAATGGCATTAATCATTTGCATTTTTCGATGCTTTTGAACTTTAAACACCAAGATCAAAATTTTTTGATCCGCGCGTTTAAATTTTTTGAGGGTTTAACCGCGTTTAAGTGCGTTTAAATCCCGAAAAATAAACGCCTACATCATACTCACTGAGGGTTTAACTTAAACGCGCTTGGATAAACGCACTTAAACGCGTAGTGAGTACCAAGCTTAAGTGCTCTTGTGTGCCGGACACAGGCCTTTATTTCCATACAAAAAAAAGGAATAGAAAATATATCTCTCTGTTAAAAAAATAATTAAAAAATATTATTACATTAATATTGAAAAAGTTTACCTTTCTAATTAGTTATGTTTTTCATTAATCAGATCCTGCGGATATCATTCAGTCAAGGGCATCAGGCAACAGTGTTGAATACTATGTTCATTATGAAGGATGTAAGTATACATGCATTATCAACTTCTGATGTCAATAAATGAAAACGATGCAGTACAGGTCTTGCGTAAATTACCACTGTATTTTTGTTGTCTAAAATTCATAAGAGATTCTTAAGAATTTGTGTTTTCAATGCTAAAATTCTGTGATAACTTCCACATTGTTGATTTAAAAAATCAAGAAATTACCACACCACTAATAAGTAAAGTAAAACTGTAACATTATCAAGTAGCTAAATACTTATTATTTTCATTGGGGACTTATCAGCCTGCAGATTCCATTTCAAGAAAGGTCCAGAAAGCAAACTAAACCACCCAGATAACATAGAACCGCTAGTCCACAAAAATTACGCAAAAATAGTATAAAGATTCTTGTTTTGTTGTAAATGGTCTCAGAATTATGACAAAAGAGTTTCAAAGCATCTAAAATAATTAATAAATTTTTAAACCCCAACTCCTTACTTCATGTAGAATTTTGAAAATAAAGAATACTTGCTTGACGTTTAGATTTTCGCTTCATCAGAAATAAGCGTCATCAGGAATTTTCTGATGAAGTGAAAGTGAAACGTCAAGAATGTTTTCTATGTTTTTGAAGTATATAGTATATAGTTTATATAGTGTACGGTTCAAGAGGGCACAACTAGTTAAAGAAAACAGGCATCAATTTGGTCTTTTGCGCTTTTTCTTTTCAGTGCTGACTAGCTTCGCCCACTAGGGCATCTTCAGAACAACCCTTATATATATATATATATTTTATAGTTAGATAGTTAAATATTCAAGAAAAACACTTTCGTTAAACGTTTCGGCACAAGTCTTCATCAGTCCAGACTGCATTTTATGTTGCACGCTCGGAAGATCTTCCGTGCGGTGAGGCGCTCATCTTCCATGCGCATTTTGCAATCTAGTCTGGTCATCAGTAATGACTTCTCAAAATTAAACGGAGCATAAATATCAATCTTGAAATACACTAAAAATACCAAAACAATAGCCTATGCGGGATCCTACTGTACTAATTACAATGAGTTACATGGAAGGTGTTAAAGTGAATCAACGGAGCTAAGTGGAGGTCATCTATAAATAGGACAAAGAAAACTCCTACGCACGCTATTGTTCCTCTGGCTAAACAATATCCACCTACGTGTCAAAATCTTCAAATGCAATAGGTTAATAATAGAATACCCAGACCCCTCCCGCGCGGGGCTTTTATATCCGTTGATTCTCTTTAAAGTAACGGGTGTTAGTAGAGGCAGCCAGAGAAAGATCGAAGAAAGCGCAGAGTTAAAAACTGATTCTATGAAGATATTATATAATGTTTATATAACTTATTGACATTGTATACACCCTATTTTAGTCAACAGGAGATTAGATGAATGGGTATCTGAAGACAGAATTGATAAACCAGTATCTGAAGAGGAAGCGAAAACAGGCATCACCGAAGTTCTTACTGAAAGTGATATTTCTGAGAGAAAAATTACCAGAAATCAGAAAAGGAAACATGATGAAATTAATCATGTTCAAAAGGTATACTTGTGCAAATTCCTATATATACATATAATGATATTACGGAATTGTTAGAAATCCTGTGACATTGGAATAACACTTTTGATAATTTAGATTCACAACCTTTGCCTGTAAATTCTTAAAATATCTGTTCAAAATTGTCACTTTTCAAGGTTGCAGTTTTTCAAGTTTTTTGAATCAACCTCTTTTTAAATTGCTTAATTAATTTCCTTTGTAAGAAAAATCACAAAGATTATACTTTGTCTTTGTGGCTATATCTGTTGAGTTTATCTTTTTACTTATGCACGAGTACATCACTGTAGATGTTCTTTTTTCATACAGTCTTATGATGACATGGATCCAACCACAGCTGCTTTGGAAAAAGAACATGAAGCAGTAAGTCAAATGTTCTTAATTTTTTGTCTGAAGGCTCAGATATGGAGCGCAAGAGAACTCTGTTCTTGAAGCAATTTTGTTCTGCAATGTGGCATGGCATGATGAAGTTCAATTAATCAAACTTTGTTGCATTTGCAATGTGTTGCTGTGCTTCATTGTTATCTGGAATGCATCAAGAACAACATTTCAAATGTGAATTGATCTTCAGACTGTTTTTTGCTATTTCAACTACTAAGATCAAGGCTAAAGCATTTTCAAGCTTACAGTAATATTGAAACTTTAAACATGAATTTTTGTAAGCATCAGCTTAAATCTTATTGATAATTCACTATGCTAAACTGCAATTGTTGAAGAATAAGGCCAGTGTTGACTAACTTGTTTTAAGGTTACGNACAGATTTCTGCTTACAGCCATATTATAGACCTTCATAAACTATGGCTTTCTTGAAGATTGTATCGTTTTTCATATTTTAAATTAGGATCTACGATTACTTAAGTTTTTTCAAAACTTTTCATAAGTTTTTTCAATAAAAAGAAAACCGCTGTTATTCTAAAAATACTTTAAAATATCGGCGCATTATGTGTCATTGGGTAAGGGTTAGGGTTAGTTTTTGGAAAAGGGTTTTAGTTAGGGCTAGTTAGGGTTTAAGGGGTAAGGTAGGGTTTAGTTAGCGTTAGTAGGGTATTTGGTCAAATTCGTTCCTGAGAGATATGACATAAATCTGGTCCCCTAAAATGCAGTCGTCCCCATGTTGTTAGCAAGAACGGGAACTTTCCTCTCCTTCCCAGTAGCCAACAAAGTCTGCACGCTGGCTAGCAAAATTGAGGTGCCGAGACTTTTGCTTATGATGGTTTTTTCATGATCGCTTCATCTTTTCAGAAAACATGCACGTTCAGGCAGCCTCCGGGAAAAGAAATTTATAGAAAAGGACGAATTTCAGTCTTCGAAGTAGATGGAAAGGAACACAAGGTATTTGATACAAATTCTTACTTGGCTGCTAAAAGCAAGCTTCATCATAGGTTTCAAATCTTTAAACAACTTTAAAAAGGTCGGTGTAAAATTCTATGACCTATTTCTTTTAATTGAATGGCTCGAAAGAAACTTTAGCTACTTTGCTATAATTCTACCGTTGGACTTTTCAGAAATATTGAATATTTTTCGAAATTACAGCATATTTTATATTTTAAGTATTTTGAGAATTTGACCTCATCAAATTTCTAAATTGTAAATCAGAAAAGAGTGAAAGACTTCTGCTTGATACCATATTGTAAACATTCATAAACTATGGTTTTATTGAAAATTATTCCATGTTTCCTCAAAAAGTTTAAAAATTACGATGTTTGTAAGTTTTATTTTTTATTTGTTTTCATTCCTCAAAAAAGAAGAAAAACACTCTAATTCTTAAAATATTGAAGATTTCTGAAAAGTCCAACGGCAGAATCATAGCAAAGTGGCTAAACTTCATTTCAAGCCATTCAATTAAAAGAAATAGGTCATAGAATTTCACACCGACCATTTAAAAGACCAATTTAAAGATCTTTGTTATCTTGCAAGTTCTCCATTCTAACAAATTAAAATTTTAGATAGCAGGTAGCCTCAGCGCTCTATTCAATGCATTCCTAATTCACAAAATGCACCCGATTTTCTACCTGCTGTGCTAGCTACTGTATGCTCTAAATCGATAGCTTCATGCGACACTAGTCACAGCAAATCACAAGATAATAAACGATAAGTTGCCCTTTTTGTTTGAGGAAATGCCCCTCTAGCTTAATGAAAAAAGTGCCCTTGACGTCTCGTGCCCCTCCAAGTTGAAGATACTTCCTACGGCCCTGCATGCGACATTAGTCACAGCAGATCACAAGATAAGATCTTAAAGAGAAGGAAGAACAATAACAAAGGCGTCCACCCCATTTTTCACAGGGTAGTATTGATTCCTAACCAAAAACGGTGTGAAAATTGCTGGGTATACCTTTCAGAACTTAATTCTTTACTAAATCCACCCCACTTTTTTTAGGTATGGCAACGCCCCTGAACAATAGTCGGTAGACTTATTTTAAGTGCTAATATTTCTGCATGGTCAATGAAAAAGGTTCAATTCATTAAGTCAGTGAAGAAAGGGCTTATTATATATATATCAATTTTCGCAACTTATTTTTAATTACCCATATCTCTGTTTGTTTCAGATATATTGTCAAAACATGTGTCTACTGGCAAAGCTGTTTCTTGACCACAAAACATTATACTTTGATGTTGAGCCATTCCTGTTTTATATTCTTACTGAAGTTGACAGAGAAGGTTGTCATCTTGTTGGCTATTTTTCAAAAGTAAGTACGAATTTGTCAGATGCTGTCAACAAGAACGGGAACTAATATTGCTTTTTAAATCATAGGCAGAGTCCTAAAATTTTATTCCATCTTCAACGTAATATATAGAAGCAATAGTGTAGCCGATCTAGTAAGGGAACTAGTAAATCAGGAACAACGCAGCACGACAAAAGCAACAGCGAATATGGTACAGATATATCATTTGCCAGTATTTCGTCCTGCCATGCAGAACTTCTTCAGGGCTGTTATGGCAACTAATAAGTGTCCTGCCAGGAGGCCCAAGAATTCTATTGACGTCCCTTCTGGGTAATCACATCTTGTACCCTAAATGAAAAAATTTCATGAAAAGAAAGAAATTTGAACATTTTTTATTTGCAATCGATATAAAGTCGAATGCCGTTTTGTAAGACTACTGGATCTATAATCCTCTTCACTTCATTTGAAAAATTGCTTCCTTGGATAAAACAACTTTAAACTTTGACTTGGAAGATTTCAGAAGAGAAAATTGTGTGGTTTTGAATTAACATTGATTTAACTGCTGATATTAAGGCTTTGAAATAACTGAAAAATCTCCTATAATAGAACATCAAATCTTAAAGGCTCTTGGGCAACCGGCATGCATGGCGATCGATTGTTTGGATTTCATGGATTTCATTCAATTCAATTCCAATGTTTAACACACGTAAGAAGAAATATGGCCGCATCTGGAGCTGCAGCGACGTGCTGGTGCCTTGAGCGACATCACAAAATTGTTTTCACGCAGCATGAAATTAGGCCACCTTTACAAATAGGGCTGCAATGCATGCCGGTTGCCCAAGAGCCTTTAAGTTCTTGAATATCGATAAGTTTCGCTGGGAAAGGGGCTATTTATTGATAACTTTATCCCAAAGACAATGCACCCACAAATTTTAAACTTTAAATCAGGAAAGTATTACCTCATAGTTTCTCTCATTCCAGAAATAGCACTTGATTGTGCTTTCCGAAGCATAGGGCTCAAATCTTTCAAATCTTTACAAAGGTGGGTGTAAAATTCTATTATATTTTTCTTTGAATTGAATGGCTTGAAAGGGACTTAGGGTACTTTGCTGTAAATCTGTCGTGGAAATTTTTTGATATGTTGATTATTTTCAAAATGCACTCATATTTTTGTTGAAAGAATTCCTGGAAAATTTTGAAAAAATGAAAATCAGCATAAATCCTAAATCAATAGAGGAAAAATGATACAATCTTCAAGAAAATTATAGTTTAGGAAGGTCTACAGGTCTACAATATGGTGTCAAGCAGAAATCTGTCGCTCTTCTGGTTTAGGATTTAGAAATTTACGACGTCACAGCATCAAATATAATGTAAATGCTGCCATTTTGAAAATAATCAAGATATCAAAAAAATTTCCACGACAGATTTACAGCAAAGTACCCTGAGTTTCTGTCAAGCCATTTAATTCAAAGAAAAATATGAAAGAATTTTACACCCACCTTTTTAAAGATCTGAGCCCTATGTTGCTTTCCGATATGTTTTGTTTTCAAGTTGTTTCTAAGACTGCCTATTTTAAAGCTCAAAATAACTGAGGCGGTTCGTATTTGAATGTGACACATAGCGGAAAAAATACTTTCATCCATAAACTGTTTAACGGATTTTATTTAGTAAATATTGAACAAGGACAGATTTTGTAACACAATAGCATCAGTTGCTTTTGATTGACACATCAATTCAAAGCGATTAGCGATTGCAGACAAAAGAAATTCTCTCGACCAGTAATTCAAAACAAACAAAGCCGCAAAAGTTACTGTGAAACCCAGGCAGCTAGCTTGCTCGTCGTGCATTCCAGAAATGGTTTTTAAGAGAAGACATGGGCATATATCGAAAGAAGAAGGATATATCTAAACATCTGCCTCGGGCATTCCTTTTATTTGGCTCAGAAGCTAAGCAGTAAGTGTTTTAATTACACCCAAAAAAATGCGAGAATTGAATCGCGTACCACTCGGCTTCTGAACCAAACAAATAAAATGCCCGAGGCAGATGTTTAGATATATCCTTCTTCTTTCGATATATGTTCCTAATTTCGCTTAAAAACCACCTTTAGCGTGCACAAGGCGACAGTTTGCCCTACTGGTTTCAGGGCAACTTTTGCGGCTTTGTTTGTTTTTAATTACTGGTCGAGGGAATTTCTTTTGTCTGCAATCGCTAATCGCTTTGAATTCAGGTGTCAATCCAACGCAACTGATGCTATTGTGTTACAAAATCTGTCCTTGTTTAATTATTGAGCAAATATTTCTGCCGCTGTGCTGTTTCAAACAGGAATTTTTCTGAGCCACACCCGAACAAGGTATTCATACAGACGGCATGACATCACAGCAGCGTTGAAAACACGACGCCATCTTGTTTTGTGGTAAATATTAAGAAAATTTCTGCAGGTCTTTCTAGAAAAATTATAAAAAGCTGCATGAAATTATTCTTATATCCTCCCTCACGATAGTGAGTAGGGAAAGGATATGTAGCAATTGTCAGTCAGACCTAAAGCAATGAAATTATTGCGCGAATAAGCTGTTTTTGAAAGCAAACCATAAATTTAGTCCAAGAAAGCTGTGAGAAACTTGCCTTTGCGACGATAATTTTGTAAACAGTGCCATGAACTCCATTAGTTGTAAGTTGCTCATCGCTTCTTTGAAGTCAACCTTCCTTTTCGACGTTCGCTGATCTATCCGCTAAAGTTTTGGAATGATTTTAAGAACTTCCAAGCTTTTAGAATTTATTTATTTCGATAAATAAATGAGACACTCTCAAAATCCCAGTGCGACGCTATGTTTTGTAATGGCTTCATTTACCCCAAGTCTGATTTTCGAGCGCGAATTAATAAAGTCATGTGACATTTCGTCTGTATGAATCGTGTGACGATTGTTTTTAATTTCTTTTATAGGAGAAAGAATCACCGGATGGAAACAACGTTGCTTGTATACTGACACTACCGCCTTATCAGCGAAAAGGATATGGAAAATTTCTGATTGCTTTTAGTAAGTAAAAGTTGATTTCCTCACAGTTACCTTCGGTAGTAGGAAAAGCGAAATGTGTTTTGGGTTTATCCAGTGGTATCAAGAATCGGAACTATTAGGCCTACCTTTGTGCATGTTTTCTGTGTTGATCTTCTCCGTTGTCCTGTCGATTTTGCATTTTCAGAAGGCTGCAATCGCTTTCCGTCCAACTATCCAAGCGCCATATTTTTTAAAGTTGTTGTGTGTTGTTCCTTAAAGCTCCTTCAAAGGGGACAGGGCGTAGCGGGTACAGTAGAAAATGTTCTTTTCTCTCTTTCCTCTCCTTTCTCGCTCCGCCCTGTCCCCTTTGAAGGAGCGTTAAGGAACAACATACAACAACTTAAAACAACATGGCGCTTGGATAGTTGGACGGAAAGCGATTGCAGGCTTCTGAAAATGCATAATCGACAGGACAACACAGAAGATCGACACAGAAAGCATGCACAAAGGTAGGCCTAATAGTTCTGATTCTTGATACCACTGGATAAACCCAAAACACATTCCGCTTTCCTACTACTCATGCAGTTACTTGCAAAACATTTTGTTACAGCTTCGTGAAATATTAATGCTAACTTGTTCAACCGATGTTGTTTGGGTGTAATTACCTTTTCTGCGTTTTGAACATAAAGGATTTTGTTTATAACTTTGTTTATAAATTTGCTCAGCAAATTTTGTTTATTTGTATTTAAAATGTTTACCTTATCAGCGAAAGGATTTTGAAATTTCTCAGCGTATTTTTTTTTTAGTAAAGTTCGAATTTTTCACAACACAAACATTTTGTATTCGGCTTCATAAATTTTTAATATGAAGTTGCTTAAAAAGCTTTTTTCGCATGTTGTTCCACTGTATCAGTGAACAGGATATGAAAACTGTGTGATGCTTTAAGACTAAAGTTTGATATTTTTCAAAGTTATAACCAAAAAGTTGTGATTTCGGCTTCAGAAATGTTTTATTTTAGCTTTCCTAGACAATGTTTTTCGTATTCTTATTCTTTTTCTATTGGTTTTATGCACTTTTTCTTTTATTTTTCATAGTTAGGTTTGACACTTTAGTTGTATATATTTATTGTAAGTAATTCTTAGATGTTTTTAACCCGTATATTTTGTAAGTTTTTATGTGGAGGGCCCCTTGAAAATCAGCCCTTAGGCTGAAGGGTCTCCCTCCTTANTTAAAATGTTTACCTTATCAGCGAAAGGATTTTGAAATTTCTCAGCGTATTTTTTTTTAGTAAAGTTCGAATTTTTCACAACACAAACATTTTGTATTCGGCTTCATAAATTTTTAATATGAAGTTGCTTAAAAAGCTTTTTTCGCATGTTGTTCCACTGTATCAGTGAACAGGATATGAAAACTGTGTGATGCTTTAAGACTAAAGTTTGATATTTTTCAAAGTTATAACCAAAAAGTTGTGATTTCGGCTTCAGAAATGTTTTATTTTAGCTTTCCTAGACAATGTTTTTCGTATACTGTTAACCATTTGCGCGAAAAGGATGTCGAGATTCCGCGCAGTGTCGTTGCAAACTAAAGCTTGCAATTTCCACAGTTGTAACACAAAATTGTGAATCCGACTTCATGAAATTTTAATACAAATCCGTTCGACAGTCTTTTTTAAAACTGAAACCGCAATTAGATTTCGCAGAAGAAAGGATCACTTTTCGCAGTTGAATAAAACAATTTGCGGGGGATTGGTCAACTTAAAAACCGTCTGTTGGATGGAATAGCGGCTCCTTTTCGGCAGCTGGGTCACAACTATTGTCAGGGAAGAGCTTTAGAATTATGTAAACGACGGAGAAGTGACAATTTAATTACGTTAAACGCAATCACGTAGCATATGGCCGGAAAGCTTTCGTTTCTCAAAAACATCAACTAATGGCTGCCTTTGCGAAGTTTATGAAATATGTGCTTTCAAGGGAAGATCATCATCGTCATCATCATCATCATCATCATCATCATCATCATCATCATCATCATCGTCATCACCATCACCATCATCGTTGCTTTATTTTGAGAAGGCTTACAAATGGTACAATGTCTGCCAAAATTCCTTGGAACACTTAGGCCATTTCTTGGTAAAGACACTTTTTTCCACATTTTTAACCCATAGCGATTAATTGAAGCACCCCCCAAACAATGTTGATTTGCAAGGTTATTGACCTAGCATTCCATCAGAGTCGCGAATTGCCCTGTCCTCTCATTTTATCGTCACAGAACAACATTGTTCTCAGGAGCGGGAGAGGGGGAAAATCTCAACACAAGGCAAAATTAGCTAAGGTGTTCCAAGACTTTAGGCTGGCATTGTAGGTAAATTACAGCTAATTTAGGCGTACTATCTATCTTACAATATGAACAAAAAATTTGACTATAATACAATCTGTATATATAAGTTTTGCATAGCCTACAGTTTTGCATAGCCTACAGTTTTGCATAGCCTACAGCAAGACTAACGTGAAATTAGTTCCATCTGGAAATACTGGGTGAGCCACAGTGGACCCAGGCGTGGAAACTGCCCAAAATTTAAATTTGCAAAAATAAGTTCTTTATCATTGATTCATAAAGCCCAGTAAATTTCACATAAGATGCAAAAAAAATCAAGTCGATTGATGTATCTAGGAAAACGCTATGCTCGTCTAACTTTCATGATTTGCTGAAAATTTCACTTTTTTTACTGCAATTTCAATAGATTTGATAACATAATATGATATAGCTAAAACGGCGTACATTCAGCCACTTTGCCAACTCAGTTTAGGAAGGCAATGGGCTTGTTTAAGTTTTGCTGGTCTTACTTGGGTCTGCAGAGATTCGATGCCTGTGCTTTCTGGGTTCACTTTGTTCAACATTTAGATTTGCTTCATATTACCCTGTGATCAGGGCAGCAACTCTGTTATACAATCTGATTGGCTGAAAACGTTCGAATGTGACGTAATGATAGGGCATTATTATCGGGTAATGCCCGCTCATGACGTAACAACTCAGCTTCGAACTACAAGTAATGCTTCGAACACGAACAGCAATTCGAACAGCATCAAATGGCTTCGCCTGCAATGGCTTCATGCAAGCCTTCGATCATTTTGCTTTTTATATGTCTTGTACTGACGGCTTCGGGTTAATATTTTCTGGCATTGCCCTCGGAAACAGTTGTTATAGGCTAGACTTATGACCTTTCGTCCCTTGTTTCCCTGCGTTCTTTCAAAGAGCACAGGGAAACAAGGGACTCAGGTCATAAGTCTAATTACAGGCTTCATCATGCCTTATCTTTATTTCTTAGGTTATGAATTGTCAAGGATCGAGCAGACAGTTGGATCCCCGGAGAAACCATTATCTGATCTTGGAAAACTCAGCTACAGAAGTTATTGGACATGGATTCTGTTAGATATAATGCGAACTGAGAGAGGAACATTTTCTATCAAAGATTTGAGGTAAAAATAATTTCATGAGCTTCATTAGCCGGGCACCAAATATATTGTTATTAATTATTATGATCAATTTACTCACGGTAGGCAAAAGTATACAATATAACTATGATATAACAGCTAATTTAAGCCTACTTCCTGCAGTATAGAAATCAAATCTTTAAAAAACATTGCACGATTGGTTAATGCCTCTTTCGTTTGATTTGATGGCTTGAAAGGAAATTCGTGTACTTTGATATTTTGATTACTTTCAGAATTACAGCGTCTTCTATGTTTCAAGCAGTTTTCCGGTTGTGACGTCATCAAATTGCTAAACTGTGAACCAGAAAAGCTACGGATTTCTGCTTACCGCCATATTATAGGTCTTCAGAAAGAATGCTTTTCTTGAAGATTGTACCGTTTTTCATCTATTAATTTAGGATTTACAACGATTTAAATTGTTTTCATAAAAAAGAAAAACGCAATAATTCTGAAAATAATCAAGATATCAAAGATTGCCAATGACCACTTATAATGAAGTACCTAAAGTTCCTTTCAAACCATTAAATCAAACGAAAGATGCATCAACCAATTGTGCAATGTTTTTTAAAGATTCGATTCCTATGCTACTTCCGGGTAAAAGATGTATGAAAAGAATGAAGCTTAAAAATATATTGTTTAAGTAGAGACCAGTTTTTAAAATATTCACAGTTATTCAAATACGTTAATTCTTATATGTTGTGGGGTAAAATTGGCATGGGCCAATGAACAGCGGGAATTACTGTAATTTTATTCTACTGTATAGTAAAAACCCGCACATAAGAACCTACGTTTTTAAAATCAGCCTGTTTGGGTTCTTATTTATGTGGGGGTATTGCAAATCAGGGTGTAGGTTCTTAACATGGGGTATAGGTTCTTAGATATAAAAACTAGATAGCAACCGTAAATGCTACGCTACATCTTTATAACTATTGCACAATATAACTACAGTATTTGGAACATTAAGACTCGTTATCTATACCTGTGAGTAAATTGAAATATACTTTCACTATATTGATAAAATTCATGGCCGATTTTGTTTTTCTTTATTTTGTGTGTAAACCAAAATCTTTTATTAAGAACCTGAACAGAAAGTCATGGTGAAAAGGTTCTTATATCTATGGTTAGAAATCCCAAATTTCAGGCTGAAAGTTCTTAATAAATGAAGGTTCTTATGTGCGGATTTTTACTGTAATCAATATGAATATTGTAATCATTGGTATTCTTCTCTCTTTCTAACAGCACCCAGACAAGCATCACGCAAGAAGATATAATCAGCACTTTACAAACCCTGAACATGGTCAAGTACTGGAAAGGTCAGCATGTAATTATTGTTACACCAAAACTCGTTGAAGAGCATTTGAACAGTGCACAATATAAAAGGCCACCTATTACAGTAGATAGGCTTTGTTTACGGTGGTCTCCTCCGTACAAGAAACAGAAAACCAAGCCCAAGTAAGATTAACCTTGCCTATTTCCTTGTTTGTGTATATTCCTGGTTTTGGGAACTTCGTAGTGCATATAGTGCAAGAGACCACCTGTTGCCGTAGATAGGCTTTGTTTGCGGTGGTCTCCTCCGCACAAGAAACAGAAAACCAAGCCCAAGTAAGATTAACCTTGCCTATTTCCTTGTTTGTGTATATTCCTGGTTTTGGGAACTTCGTAGTGCATATAGTGCAAGAGACCACCTGTTACCGTAGATAAGCTCTATGTCTCCGTTGGCCTCCCTTATGCAAGTCAGAAATTAGAACGAAACCCTAGTAGGACCAAGCTTATCCATCTCCTTATTTGTATATATTCCGAATAGTGGCAATTTCATTTAGTATTACACCTTATTGTGAGTATTTCGTATGAGTAATTTCTGGTGAAGCCTTAAATACTTCTGAGACACCGATTCTGATATTTTCATTGACCGCTGCTTCTCTTTTCTACATTATTGAATCACTCAATTTATCAATCAAATCAACCAATCGATCAATCAATCAATCAATCAATCAATCAATCAATCGATTTAATAATCGATCTACGAAACTTACACACAAGAAAATAGACTGGTTTCCGCTGCTTCTGCGTTCAGTCCTGTGTGTAGTCAATCAATCAGTCAGTCACACAATCAGTAGATCAATCAGTCCATTAATCAATCAGTAATCGATCGATTAATCAATCAAACTAACAAATCAATCAGCGGATAAATCATTCAATCACTCAATTGATCAGTCAGTAATCGATCAATCGATGAATCAATCAATCAATCAATCAATCAATCAATCAATAAACCATCAAAGCAATCCGCGGATAAGTCGTTCAATCAAACAGTCAATTAATCAATCAATTGACCAGCCGATCAAACTGTCGTTCTATCAATGGATCATTCAATCAATCAATCATTTATTTCTTTATCCATACATTCACTGGTCAATCCATTCTTTCGTTTTTTTACCCATTCAGTCATTCACTCGGTCATTTATTCATTGATACATTTTCCCTTCCTTCGACGCAGCTCTGTTCGAACCTTGGAGTGTATTTCATGCAGACGAGCTCGAACTATAGGGATGAGGTTCCAAGTTCTTGTTAATCGCAGTCGGAATATTTACTTGACAACCGTACACCGTCGCCTGGGAATTTTTAGGTCAGCGCTATTTCTTTACCGTGTTTAAAAATCTCCAAACTCACTTTGAATCTTAAATGAGTTTGCAGTCAAAGCTGTTAACTATGACGTCAAACATTGAATATTTCAGTAAATATATTTGAAATATCCTTCAATGAATTTCATAAAATTTACTTATTGTGTCAATAAGGAATCTTTCAGTTTCGAGTTAAGTGTTAACAATCCTTCAAGAATTACGCAAATATGTATCTTTGCGAACAAAATGCAGGCAAACGATTTTAACATTTGTTATTTGAGCTCAAACTATAACCGAATTGCTTTTATTTCATTCACCAGTTTGCTGATTTAAAATCGCGCACGGTTGGGTAACATGCAAAATCCGAATTTTATTGTTGCATGGAAACCGAACATATAAATTCATTTAGGTCCAGGAAACCGAACAAAGCTTTGGTGGAAGCGGTGATCAATATGGCAGTGAACAAGACGCAACGGAGACAACAAAATCACCAGCCATCATAGAAACTTTATTTAAATCTACCATCCAACTGAACCACATACCAAGTGTTTTTAGGGCAGGAAAGGCAATCCTCGACGATTTTCTGCACTGCTCGTAGCTTTGGCTACGTGGCTAGACCCATTACCTGATTGAATCATCAAATTTCAAAAGTGGTTGATTGTATTATTTATCGTGGCCTGTCAAAAGTAGATACTTTACTTTGGCGCGACCGGTGCTTTGTGAATTTTCTTCGAATTTGTAAATTATTAATTATTTTCTAAATCCCTTCCCTATCAATGTTTAGCTTTGCCGCCATCCAAAGAGCTCTGCTTTTCATTTAGAAGTTGAATGTCTGAAGGTTGAATTTCGCAAAAAAGCTTGTCAATGACAATGGAACAAAGGCAGATTTTGTAACAATAGCATCAGTTGCTTTTGATTGATACGCCATCGATTAGCGATTAATGATTGCAAACAAAAAGGATTTCAACTGCTAAGTAATCAAGCCAAGCCACGGATGTAAACAACTCAGATCATGGGTGGTTAGACACTGCATGTGTGCTTCTATGGAGGAGCGCCGCAACTAATATGCTTCTGCGGAGGAGTTTTTTATCTATAATAGTTCTGCGGAGGAGGTAGCGAAATCCTTAACAATAGAACCTCCTTAACAACAGAACTTTCAAAATGGCGACTGACGCAAGGACAAGAAACAGAGAAAGACATTGTCATACAGAAGGAAATCACTCTTATCATGAAGGCAATGTAAGTACAACTGCGGTGTCTAACTAGCCATGAGCAGACCACAAAAGTTGCCCTGAAACATAGGCAAAAAACTCGGTCGTGTGCACGCAAAAAGGGAGTTTCAAGAGTAGAACTGGGTATATATCGAAACAAGAAGGATGCATCTAAACTCCTACCGCCTAAATTTAATTTATGTGTTTCAGAAGGAAAGCAATAAATGTTTGAATTACACACCAAATATACGAGATTTGAAAGGCTTACTCTTCAGCTTCTGAATTAAATATATGAAATGCAGGCGGCAGATCTTTAGAATCATGTCTTCTCTTAAAGACCCTCGGCTAACCATGAGGCTTTGCGTGCTGCGCATAAAAAACCAGCACAACACCGGCCTAGCATCAGAGACTTTTAGATAATCTGAAAGTCCATTTGCAGTGCATTCTGGGACAGCAATAGCGTGCAAAGCCACATGATTAGCAGAGGGTCTTTAAAGACCCCTGTTCGCGTACACAGCGACTGCGTTACCTACGTATGCTAAAAGGGCAACTTTTGCGGTCTGCTTTGTTGAAATCCGTGGCTTAATTACTCAGCCGCTGAAATCGCTTTGTTTGCGATCGCTAATCGCTTTCAATCAAAGTTGAAATGGCATATCAATCACATACAGCTGAAGTAATTGTTACGAAGTCTGCTCGTATTTTTTGCATCGCTACGTAAGGCGCGTAGGTTGAGCTGTGTGATAGTGAGGTCAGTTTTCATTCTCAATTTTGTTAACGAGTCTCGCACACAGTGAACGTAAATCCGAATCGAGAAGTTCGGGTTTCCCTCTTGCCATGCTTACATCACATGCTTAAACTTAGCGTTTAACGGTCACTAAACGAGTCTCCCACACAGTGTGCGTAAACCGAACCAAGAAAGTCAGGTTTCCTTCTTGCCAGGCTTACATCATATGCTTAAATTTAGCGTACTCGTAAGAATCTAAATAAGGCGTCTGACGGTCACTTAACGGTCACTAAACGAGTCTCCCACGCAGTGAACGTAAATCCGAACCAAGAAAATCAGGTTCCCTCTTGCTAGGGTTACATCATATGCTTAAATTTAGCGTGCTCGTAAGGATCTAAGGGTGTGTTTGATTGGTAATTCCAAACCTACCAAATTCTGAAAACGGTAGACTTCGCAGAGACCGACATATATTTCCCAATCAAACACAAAACTCTTTAAAACAGCAGGTTTTGTATTCACCATTGTGATTCGCTAATGAAAACAGGAATCTTTCCAAAGTCTGCCAAGCCTTCTGCCTTTTGGAGCAGAAGGTTCAGAAGGCCTTCCAAACCTACCGCTTGAGAATTTCGGAGTCAATCAAACACAAATTCCGAGTCTACCAAGTCTACCGTTTTCAGAATTGGTACTAATCAAACACACCCTAAATAAGGCATCTGAAAACGGGAAATTGATCGCTTGTAGCGACCCTTGCATTACAAGACCATCTGGTGAGTCTGAAAAATGTTTTGAAGTTTGTGAGGATGTAGCAAGTGTCCCAAAAACAGTAAACAGATTTGGTAGGCCCTAGCGATGAAAATTTTGTTTTAATCAATTGCTAATCATTTGTAAGATGTTCCTCGATAGTTACCTTGAACATAGATACCTTGTTTGCTGATATTGGTGCTTTGAGAGATGAAATATTAATGTTGAAAGTTCAAATTTGCCTTCACCTCCAAGCCAGAGCTTTGGTCTTTCGGTCTAAGCAAATTCCTGAAGCACGTTGAAATTTCAAATTAAAAAAATGACAGAAAAGTTAAACAGCTGCACAATAGGTGAGTTTTAGCAAATGTAATGTATTATCTAATTTTTGTTCGAGTTTTATCAAGGCTGTTCTTGATTTATTCGCTGTGCTTCAAGAATTTGCTACGTTGAGCCATGCGGGAAGAATGTGCCTCTTCCGTAAATTATTCCACATTATTTGTAGCCCTGCGAGAAGAACGCGTGTTATCGTTAGCAATTAAACGCAAGCTGATTGCAACAGATGAATCGCACTACGTTGCCTGGTGCGGGAAAAACGCGTCTCTTGTTTATCAATAACATCAAATCATCATGTTCGTAGCTCTGTGAGAAACACGCTTTTTTTTGCCATTTGTTTGCGTAGGGTAGGGTGGGGTAATGTGGGTCTAAATTGAGCAAAATCTCAAAATAAATAGGTGGTAAAACGACTATAAAATACAAATACTTTCAAACTATTCGTTTAATTGACATTCAATGCTTCTTGCTTCATTTAAAAAAATCTCAGCTCTGATAGACTCAGTTGGATATTTTCAAAAAATTATCTTTTTAGTCAACTAAAATAGGCCCACTTTTCCCGACGAGCGGGAAAAGTGGGTCTATTTTCAAAACTCGTATATTAGGGGAATATTGAAAGGTAAACGATTCAAACAATTAATGGAATCATATTCCCCAACTATTTTCTATTCGATAAAGTGCCAATCTTTGCCGTTTATCGCAAGCAATCCCGTTCCCGCAACGAAAATAAAACTGCTGTCCTTATGCGGTGATCCACAATCGTTTTGACTTGGAAGGCCGTGATCGAATTTGATAGTAATGATCAAATAAAAACCTTTGCAGTTTTTTCGTACCCATTTATTGGTTACAAGACAGCAATTGCATTAAAAGCAAAGCCCTTTTCACATTTTAGACACAAAGAAACGTGGCAGGATGAATATAAGTGGGGAATTTTAAGGAATTCAAGGCTCCGCTGAATTTGAGTTATGGCTGAATCCTCAGTAGGCCCACATTACCCCACTTAGTAAAAAAATATACAGAAAAAGAATTATCGCTTCAATGACTTTGAAATAAACGTTATTTCACTTTTAAAAGACCAAGCGTTCACTTCAATTTCATTTAATGGACCAGAAAATCAAAATAACAGTGGCAGGGGAAAGTTTTTCTCGGCTTTGAAATTCGTCCACAGTAGGCCGTTCAGTAAAATTATTTTATAAAACGAATGGAGATAAATCTAAGACAAATGTTTGATATGAAAAGGAAGCTTATTATGTAGGCATTACGAGAAAAATAACCAACTTTTCTTCGATTTGACGAGGAAGGATATTTCTAGCAAAAAGGTTAATAGACCCACTTTACCCCGTAGACCCACTTTACCCCACCCTACCCTAAGTTTCGACAGATGAATCCCCCGCTTTTTCCCGTCCTGCAGGTGAAACGCGTAACATCATAAACTGCAGTTAACCCAATGGAAGGCATCTTGCCAGAAAACCGCGTGTTATCGTTAGTAATTAAACGCAAACAGATTGCGACAGATGGATTCCTCTCATTTTGCGTCCTGCGGGTAAAACGCAATTTTTATTAAAACAGCGTAAACTGCAGGTGACGTGAAATAATGTTTTCTTGTGTTCAGATATCAGGTATATCTTTGGCCGATTTTACTAATTATTCGTACCTCTGCGAGAAACACGCGTTTTTATTTGCCGTTAATCAAACGCAAGCAGATTCCGACAGATGGATCTCGCGCTTTTTGCATCCTGCGGGTAAAACGCGTTTTCTATTGAAACAGCATATACTGCAGGTGGCGCGAAATAATGTTTTCTTGTGTACAGATAGCAGGTATATCTTTGACCGACTTTACTTTTTGCCTTATTCAAACACGGGAAGCCGAGAAAAGGACGAACTGCTCAGAGCTGGCTATCTGAGCCCGCAAGGACTGCCAGAGATTAACGTAGGTGAGAGTTAAGTTTTTTACAGTTGTTGTACCTAGCTATTACTGATTGTATACAAAAGCATTATCGCAGATTTAATTCGGATTTTGGTCAACGAAGGCTGTTATTTTAATCACGATTTTGTTATTTACACTTAAAATAAGTTATCATAGTAAAAAGCAACCTCAAGCATAACTATCACTGATTTTATGTTGTTTTGAATATTCAAATTTTTTACCGTTATTGTCCTTAGTTATTGCTGATAGTATCCAAAAACATTAGCGCAGATTTAATTCGGAGTTTGGTCAACGAAATCTTCTATTTTAATCAAACCTTTGTTATTTACAATTAAGATAATTTTGCATAGTAAAAAGCAACCTTCAGCATAGCTATTACTGATTTTATGAGCATAGTCTCCAAATCTTTAAAAAACATTGCACGGATGGTTAATGCATCTTTCGTTTTATTTTATGGCTTGAAAGGAACTTCAGGTACGTTCCTATAATCCTACATGCAACAGTTCTGATATCTTGATTATTTTCAGAATTACAGCGGTTTTCTTTCTATTGAAAGAACTCGTGAAAAGTTTGGAAAAAAATTAAAATAATCGTAGATCCTAAATAAAAGTATGAAAAACGGTACAATCTTCAAGAAAACCATAGTTTATGAAGGTCTATAATATAGCAGTAAGCAGAAATCTGTAGCTTTTCTAGTTTACGATTTAGCAATTTGATACGTCACATTCTCAAAACTGGCCCAAGCAAAGAAGACGCTGTAAATCTGAAAATAATCAAGATATCAGAACTGTTGCATGTAGGATTATAGCAAAGTACTTGAAGTTCCTTTCAAGCCATTAAATCAAACAGAAGGTGCATTAAACCATCCGTGCAATGTTTTTTTAAAGATGCCAAAGATTTGGAGGGATTTTATGGTGTTCTCATATTCACATTTTTTTCTGGTTATTGTATCCAAAAACAATCGCGCAGATTTACGTCTGATTTGATCTACGATGGCTGTTATCTTCATCACAATTTTAGTTGCTTACACTTAACATAATTTCGTATAGCAAAGCGACCCAAATCACAAGTCCTAGTACTTTTACGTTATTGCAAAAAATCTCCACAGTTGATTACCGTTGTAGAATAGCAAGTTTGTATGATCTGGGTCTTGTAGAAGTTTTGTATGTGTTGCTTATTTATGGCACAGGAAAAATAAGTGGTTCAAAAACAGCACTTCCTTTGTTCCCTAGCAATGTGAAAATCAAGTAAATTTTGAAAGAAAGGGTTCTAGCGTTGTATTTAAAATTTTTTACATTTGAAAGGGTTATTAATGGTATTATAAATAAACAACACTATAAACCCTTTCACAAATGTAAAAAAATTCAAAAAGAACGCTAGGATCCTTTCTTCCAATATTTACTTGATTTTGATATTGTTGAAGAACAAAGGACACTGTTTTTGAAACAATCACTCATTTTGCCTTTTTTGTTACATAACTCAGCAACCATTTGTCAGATTGGCTAAAATATGGTCTCAAACTCCAAGTTAAAGCCTATCCTATGCAACTTTATCAACAAGAGACAATTGAAGTCATAGCTCCTCCACAACAGCTGCACAAACGGGGCACCATTTTTTGGGACACCCTGTATTTAGCACGTCCATTTTCAGACAGAGACAAAAGGCCAATTTTCCAAGTCATTTGATTGCATCGAAAACAAAACCGATGCTGATTAGAGTAACGGCCTTCATTTTACATTCCTCATTCGCAGAATAAACAATTTGCTGCAACGACAGTTGTTGGTGCTTTTTACTTTAGCCCCTACCTTCTCGAAAAGTTTGTTGAGTATTTTCTCGCACTATGAGCAAGATTCTATAAAATGGCACCAATCTTCAATAGAGTTCTCATTCCATCATGTGGACAATCGTACCATAGAGATCATTTAGCATATGCTCCGTGAGTCACTTCTTACGTCCATTTTCATTTCTCATGATGACCTTCTTATGTCGTAGATAAAGATTTGATTTTTGATTATCTCAAGTTCGAGTGAAGAAGAAAAAGAGTACTCTGCTTGCTGATTTGTTATCAAAAGATTTTACGCCAAAGAAATTGATTTCGAAAGGTTACAAGGTAAATTTATTTCTATTTCTTTAAATTCTTGTCTGTAATTCTCATAAATATATTTTGGCACAGGCTATGGCTTCTGTTTCGCTCATCATCCGATTGGTATATCACCTGTGTGCGTGCTTTAGTTATTTGTAAAGAAATTAATTCACAAATCACTGCAAGAAAGGTTGCATAACGTTTGAACCTGTTAAAACGGAAACATATGTAACACCTAACAAGGACAGATGTTGCAATAATAGAATCAGTTGCTTTTGATTCACACGCCAACTCAACGTGATTAGCGATAAATCAAAACTAGCAAAGCCGCAAAAGATGCCTTGAAACTACCGGGTGTCCCAAATAAAAGGTAACAGCTTTGATCAGGGCTAGCAATGCCAATTTAGCTCCAATCAATTCACAATAAGTTTTAAACTAATCCTGAAAAGTTAACTTGAACATAGACACCTTGCTGGCTGATATTTGTGCTTCGAACGTTGAAATATTGATCTTGAAAGTTTAAATTTGCCTTCACCCCCAAACCAGAGCTTTGCGCTTTGGCCTATTAGCAAATTCTTGATGCACAGCGACTAAATCAATAATAGCCTTGATAAAATTTGAACAAGAATTATATCATATCATATCATATCATATTATATTATATTATATTATGTTATGTTATGTTATGTTATATTATATTATATTATATTATATTATATTATATTATATTATTTTCGCTGTGCTTCAGGAATTTGCTAAGGCCAAAACGCCAAAGCTCTGGTTTGGAAGTGGAGTCAAATTTGAACTTTTAACAGCAATATTTCAACTTTGGAAGCACCAATATCAATAAACAAGGTACCTATGTTCAAGTTAACTTTTCAGGATTGGTTTATAACTTATTGCGAATTGATTGGAGCTAAATTGGCATCGCTAGCCCTGATCAAATCTGTTACCTTTTATTTGGGACACCCGGTAGTATTGCTAAATGTCGGGTTGTGCACGCGAAAAGGCATTTTTAAGAGAAGTTATGAGTCTATATCGAAAGAAGAAGGATATATCTAAACATCAGTCTCGAGGATTTATTTATTTGATTCCGGAGCCATTAATCAAACATTTGATAAGCGATAAGTCAAAGCAATGAATACCGCTTGAATTTTATGGCGATGAACAAAAAGTTTCGTGGCCATGTTATTCCCACTGTGCGATGGACGTTCATCGCATTTGAAAAATAAGCTACGAGGAAGGCGATGATAGTTCATCGCACAGTGGGAACCAGGCTTAAAACTTTTTTCAAAGATTTGAAGGCTATGCTGGACTTCGGACAGCAATCATACTTCAAAACAAACCCATGTTTAACAATATAATAGACTACTTATCTTAAGCATTGAGCCACTTTTATCAAGTCTACATAACATCAATTGAAAGTTTGCACTCTCCCGAATTGAATTTATTAAACCATAACTTTTTATTAAATTTTATTGTTCTGATATGTGGTGAGATTTTTCCAACACAAAAAAAGTTAATTTTAGTGTCATCTTCTCGTAAAATATTTATCAGGTTGATAATACACTCCCAAAGGATTTAAATTCTTTTGTTCTTTTAACACAAGATACAAGTGAGAAAAACGATTGACTTTTAAATCGGATTGGAAGCAATTCTACAGATTTCATGTTTTTCACTAAATTTTGCTAGAACAAGGCGACTTGGAAAATTAATAAAAATTTGCTTGGCGGTGTGTTTCATAAAAACATTTATTTTGACGAACTACCGGGTGAGTAAAAAAAAAGATTGAAACATTTGCAAGCCTGTAGTTTTCTACCTGTTCATCAGATTTCTTAAACCTGATTATCGTTGTGTGGGTAACATATCAATTTAGATATAAAAATTTAGTTTGTCAAAATCGGTCGTATCGTTCTCACATTAGAAGCGATTTTGTAAGAATGCTTCAACTCAAAAACCTTCAAAACAGGCCTAAATCCTTGATCAATATACCGAAAAATGTTCAGACGTTTGAACGCCTGTAGCTCTCAAACCATTTATCAGATTCCTATAAACTGGTAATATCTGTGTAGCTAACATATCAACTTTGATAAGAATATTTAATTTGTCACAGGCCTAAAATCCTTGATCAATATACCGAAAAATGTCCATACGCTTGCAATCCTGTAGCTCTCAAACCATTTATCAGATTCTTATAAACTGGCGATACCTGTTTAGCTAACATATCAACTTAGACAATAAAATTTAGTTTGTCAAAATCGGTTGTATCGTTCTCAAATTACAGTCAATTTTATAAAAGTGCTTCATCTCAGAATCCTTCAAAGCTGGCGTAAAATCCTAACTACACTACTTGCAAACTACGGAGCAAACAAACTGTCTACGCCGTGACCATTACATGAAGAACAAATAAAAGTAGATGAGTGAAACTACACATATTTACTACCAACAAGGAGAACACTTACTAAAAGGTACATAGTGGTTGTGTGGCTTATAACACCGTTTGAGATGTTCTTAATAGACAATACCGCTAAAGATGGCGACTCCAAAGACGCTGTTGTGTTTTGCTCCAAAGCATGCTGGTAAAAAGCTCCCTAACGACCACCTAGTGACATAAAGATTTTGGTCGGCCTTTTCGGCTAGCAAGCTTTAATTCGAATCGAACTTGAATTCGAATGCAACATGGTTCGAAAGGAAACCTTTCTAAAGCAGAAAAAGTAAACTTTTGATTCGAATTGAAGTTAATGAAAGATTCGCGTTCGAATTACGAAATTTTCCTATTTGTTTACATTGATTACTTATTCCGAACTTTACCACAGCTAGCTAGTCAAAACGGCAGACCAGAATTTTATGTCGTTAGGTGGTCGTCAGGGAGCTTTTTGCCAGCATGCTTTGCGCGGCCGTCATCTTTAGCGTTATTATCTATTGGTGATTAATCAAACAGGACAGTTTTATCGATAAAACATGGAGTTAACAGAAGTACATCTTTATTAAGGCCACTGGAAAGGTCTTCATTACGTACAATAAAAATTGCATTAGAACCTTGTTTGAAAAATTAGTATATCCAGATCATCGTATCAATCTCACGCTACAAGCGATTTCATAAAACTGCGTCATCTCAGAATCGTTCAAAATAGGCCCAAAATCCTTGATCAAACTTGCTAATGTTTTTTTAATTCTTGCAGCTTTGTCATCAGATTTCACTATGTTGCTTTCGTTATTTTGTAAGAAAGCTGGCATTTTGAAACTTGCTCGGGCATTCATGCTGGGAAATGTCAAATGTTTTGAACGCAGCTTTGAATAAGTTTCAAGGTTTATATTTCAAATCTGAAGCTATTTCGCAAGTTCGAATGAAAAATTTAAAAACAACTCCATTAAGAATTTATTTCAAAATCCGCTCTGAGAAATAATGTTAGAAGCGACATGGAGAGCAAATTCTTTGACGTGAAAAGATCTAGCATTTTGTAATTTGTTGTTAGAAAATGGACACATTTTTTGGTATCATGCTGTTTTTTCATTGTAAGTATGGCCTTCTGTTGCTGCCTTCTGGTCGATTAAGTTGTCAGAAAATATATGCGGAACATAAATTTTGATAAGAAATTTAAAATGATTTTGACTCAGTACTTGTGATGGACTTTAGTTTAGGCCCATAAACACTTAGATTGCTTAGCCTATGTGCATCCCCTACTGTTTCCGTTGGGTTGAAATTTGTTCGTTGAATTGAATTCATGAAAATGAATTCAATTCAACGAAAACATTTCCACCCTACGATTAGATTTTTTGGATTTTTCTGCCTTACGTCATGAGGAATAGGACACTGCGAATACCCTGAATATGCACTGTGGTTTCTATCCGTTTTTAATTGTCTTCTGCGAAGGCGCTTTGCTCGCAATCCCAGGGTGGCTGATTGATGAAATCGCATGTGGTCACATGAGTCAGGGACGTGATGATCACATGAATAGTGCCTTCGCAGAAGGGGACGACAGATAGAAAATCAATGCATGTTCGATCAAATCAAAGAGTGTCCTATTGCCCATAATAGTATGACAATAGCTGACAATCCTTTGCGCGCCGAATGAAAAGCAAACAAGCGGAACCTATGACAAAAACTACTTTCACATCATACTTTCACGTCGACTTTTGAGGCGCAAGGGATCGTGGTTAGTTATAGGTCTTGAAGAGGAATTTTTCTCACTCAAACGATATTTCAATAAAAAGTTAGCTTGCATTTTTTGTGTGATCCTTTTGCCTCTAATCACAACCTCTTATTCTTTGAACAGGATATCCCATGTTATGAACGAGTAATAAATGAAGGCCTCTCATGGAGACGTAGCTACGAACGAGGTTGTTCGAGCATGGCAGATGGGGAACATTAGTATGGGTAGGAAGACTGTTCCCTGCTTTCGTGTTGAGCCGCAAGTTCCAAGCCATGATGCCAAGCCGGAGAAAGATAGAGCGGCCTATTGTTTGCCTTGGGAGGACAAGGAAAGGGCGATTGCCAAAGCACGTGAGCCATGCTGCTTCTGCTGGTGCTGCTTCTGCACATGCGCATGGTTAGTTTGTAGTTAATTCCCTCCCACAATCTGACATTGAACGAATGAAGACTTTTTTCATTTCATACTTTCCATCTATTTCCTGACTTGCTGCAAGTCTAGTTCTGAATGTCTCACCTGGCATCTATTTTGAGATAGACTTTGATTTAATTGTAAATGGCCGCAGGGTTGTTATGGCATTCCATGCTCCGTGTGGGTATCGTAGAGAGAAGCTAGACTGACGACGCGATTCCTTGTATTCGTTCAATGTTTTCAATCTGATGTTTTTATTTTCTCTCATTATTAAGAAAGTCGAGATTTGATTGGATGCGCCCTAAATGCCGTGCATTAGGCCTAATTAGTCTCTGTTTTGAAGCTGCGTTGTCATGAGTCTCAGTTTGAAGCCATAACTATCATTCTATTCAATGCGGAAAACTGAGACTCATGTAATCAGTCTAGAGAGAGGCTTTAATGACCAACTTTCAATCTCTTCTAATGCCCTTATGTTATTTTATTTTGCAGCAAGCAGTCAGTCGTTGAGAAGCCAAGAACTCATACAGTAGAGGAACTCAATTCTGCAACACTTGGTGCTAACTTGGACATAGCCGGAGACAGGTTAGGATAAAATTGTTATTTTCGTGTCTCTTTTGATTTATCAAGGAATCAAGGAGAGAAGAGTCCAATTAAATCCTAGATGCAGCCATCACGAATTGGTCATCTTTCTCGCAATTATGAATTATCCTCGAGTCAGTCATTCAGTCAGTTATTTGTTTTAAGTGGGCTATCAGGATTTTCTAGCTACTTAAAGCTAATTTAGGCCCACTATGCATGCCGCATCCAGGCATGGGACCCCTAGTTTAACGTTCCTTCCGAAGGACGGCGAAGTGAGTTGCGAGGTCTGTCCCCGAGTCAGGCCTCTGAGGTCACCCATCCGGAGTTTGACCTCACTCGACCAAGCTTAACTTCAGTCACCTGATGAAAAGTGTATAAGCCACTCGGCCACTCACTTCGAAAAATCGACGAAGAGTTTTTGAAGCTGTTCATATTTTGTTACAAATAAATCACAGGAAACTGAAAACTGTTTTCGACATTTTCATTTCGTTACGAATTATCAGTGATAAATTAAAGCTCTTCTAAAATTACAGTCGAAGTAAATTAGTAATGAGACCTTATGGCTTCAATAATAGATAAAAGTTGATATTTGGAAATTGTCAGTCTCGAAATTTGGCCAGTCACATCAAGAGTTATCCGGTTCATGATCCTTTTTGTGTATTTTCCTCCCCTCTGTTCTTGATATGTTTAGTCTGGGCTTGCGTGCGTTCGTACTTTCGGGACTTTTTCCTAATATTTGTACCATCTTTCTCAAAGGGTGACTGCTGAGAAGTTGAGGCGGTGGATGTTTGATTTCGAAGCTCTGTTGAGAGATGAAGGTATGAAGCAATTTATTAAATACCGTGTAGCTTTCCAAACATGACACCGCATTTGATAAAGTCTTGTGGAATATTGAAGACATAATTAGCAGGACTTGTATTCCCATTTCTAAAAGTCTGATCTAGATTGTGAAACTTTGTGCTTTGTCACAGTTTAAAGACTCACCGAGGTATGCACTCAGAGTATCAAATTTTGGCCCATCAAATTACAGCATCTTTTCCATATGTAAGAGGATTTTGATCTGCACAGAGATTTTGGACAGACCTATTGTTGTTCTGTCAATTTGAAGAAGAAAGACCAGCATTGGCACGGCCCTCTTTTTATTAACATGACCTTTTCGTATTTTTCTGTAGTCGGCAAGATTCTATTCGACGCATTTCTACAGCAAGAATACAGTGAAGAGAACTTGAAATTTTGGATCGAAGTAGAGCGAATGAAAGCTGTACAAGACTCTGCAACACGCTATATAACAATAAGGAAAATATACAGAGATTATATTCAGCCAAGAGCTTTAAATGAGGTCAGTATTTACTCTAACATAGAGGCTGCCGAGGGGCAAATCACTCGAAAATCTCGTACACTTTCGTAAAACATCCTAAAAAATCTTTCAAATTCCCAAAAATCTCGAAAAATCTTGAAAATCTCAAAATCTTCACAAAATCTTAAAAATCCCAAAGAAAATCCTAAGAATCTTCGAAAATCTTATAAAATCCCAGAAATCTCCCCCCAACAAATGATACAAATTCTCAAAAAATCTTTTGACGGTACTTTGAAATCTCAAAAATTGTTTAAATCCTCACAAATCTTGCAAAATCTTGAAAAATCTTGCAAAATCTCGAAAATCTTTGAACATCTCGATAAATTTTGAAATTTTTAAATGAGGTCAGTATTCACTCTAACATAGAGGCTGCAATACCGCTAGCCTGGATTTATTTGAAAAGTAGTTAGTCTTCGGTTTTTGCATCAGCTGTAGGAACCGTACCATCAAAACGAGTCTGACAGTCGATAATTTTTAACTCGACTGCCGAAACTGGATATCTTTATAACAATGAAATCGCATTTTTTAATTTTTTATCTCCTAAGAAAATAAAATAACCCTTGCAACCAAAATTTTTCTTTGAGTTGATCGGTATATCATCAATATTTTCCAGGTTAATGTAGAAGCATGGATCAGAAAAGGAATTGAAGAAAAATTGGAGCAGCCACCCCCTGATATATTTGATCCTGCTCAAACTCAAGTAAGTATTTGGTCGTCTCAAAATCATAAAAATCCCTGATTCAAGCTAATCCTGAAGCAATTTAACATCTTCAAGTCTCCCTTGTTTAATAGGCTTTCTTCTCCCCTACTGTTTCAGCATTTATTTTTATTGCTATGTAAAGAGGTCTGATTTTCGATATGTTATAAAAGGAGGCGCTGCTGTTTTCTTGAAACACAGCAGACTTTTGACAAATTCAACATAAGGTAATTGCGTTGGTTTCCTTGAAAGTATGGCTGAAATTTCACAGAAGATTCGCCATTCTTTAGGACATGAAATTACACTTCTCTGTTGGTTGCAGATGAATATGTTCATTCCTAAATGAAAAAAAAAGACTCTGACCTGTTAGCATGGGCGCAGTGTCTTAAACAATGGGGACACTCTGGACCTGGGAGCAGTGACGGCGGTTGTCGTTGGTGCTCTCTCGGCTGGGGTCTTGTTGTTCAACATTGTCGCCTATGTTAGCCCGACATCCAATGTGAAACCGGCTCTAGTAGTTGTCAGTAAAAATCGTTTATGTGTAGCTTTTTGTAGTCGTTTATTTAGTTGTAATTTAGTTGTATGTTCTTTGTGTATTGGCCTCAGGGTAGTCATGATCTTTTGCTCCTCCGGGTATCGTCCTTGTCGTGTTGTAAAGTAGGTCGTAAGTACTGTCTCAGGTAATTCGTCTTGTAAAATTTTTACATTGAATATAGAAAAAAAAATTTACTTCTATGAATATTCAAACAAGAGGAATTTGTTGACATCCGACAGGCCTCAAAAACGACATTAAAGGGAGTACAAAGACCAGCATGCTTTGCGCACAGTCAGCGACTTGCTCTGCACAGCTTCCAGAATAACTGACTGTACGAAATTCACAAAAACAAACGATGGCAAAGGCTGCTGGTCTTTGTACTCCCTTTAACATTTCAGTACATCAACATTATATTTTGTTCTTATTTCAGGTTTATTTATTGATGTATCGACAAAGCTGGCCAAGATTCTTAGCATCGAAATATTACCAGAATCTAATGTTGCGGTTACAAAAATGAGTTGTAAAGCTGACAAACAAATGAATGTAAATAAATGACTCTGTCTTTAAGACGATTTATGTTCATCAAATTTGAAATAAGTTAAGTTTAAATCTTCGAAAGTCCGTTCTAAACGCCAGGAAGAGCATGAAGCTCAAAGTATGAAATATCCTACTGCTCGAATTCATCTAAATTAGGTGGACAAAACAGAGAGTAATTCCTTGGTTTCTGATTTACTGAACAATGTTGGTACCCATTAAATTGGGTTGATAATTCCCTGATTCAATATTGAGTTAAATCCCAAAATTCCAAAAAATTAGAAAAATCGAACTAATGAATATTTCACCTTTTTGGTTGCTTTCACAATAGCCCATCTCTTCAACCTCGTTCCCAGGGTGTTCTTACGTCATACGCTAATCACGAAACCGAGTGAACACCCTGGTAGACATTGCACAAATTCGCCCAAAATAAGGGCGGATTAGCAGCCATTATGGATTTGCGGTTGGCTTGGTAACGCTAATTATGTGACCTCGATCCCAAACAATACAGTAATACTGTAACGATTGTTGCTTAGCCACTAAATTATGCTGCTTTTATTTGAATAATTAGGAAGTTTTCGAGAAATACGTTATGTTTGCTATTGTTTTCGAACAGCCAATCAAATTGCCGAAAAGCGACTTTTATCCCAAAGTAGAGGTAGCGCACTACCAACTGACTCTGGGGACGAGATGGCCTTGTCTTATGCGTTCGATAGATACCAAAATTTTACTTTATTATGCTTGATAATTTACGAATGTTGACTGTTGAATTTAATAAACATTTTCAAATCCAAATCCCTTCGGAATAGACATATCTGAGGCATTAGGGCCTAGCTCATCTAGATTTATCCACGCAAAATGCTTGATTATATACCCTGGCTGAAAGACCCACCCTAAATCAAGGGCCTCTTTTCTCAGCGTGGTTCCAGAATCCCTAGGGTTCTAATAATGCTTTATAATAAACATATTCTCCCCAAATCCTTCGTAAAGGATTTATCAACCGTATTACTCCCTTGTAAACAGAATTTATCCGCACAAAATGTTTGATTACGTAAGGATGGCTGACCCAGCGTAGAAGAAAGACCTCTTTTCTCAGCATTGCTCTAAAATCCCTAGGGTTCTAATGATGCTTCATGATAAAGATATTCTTTCCAAATCCTTTCGTTAAGGATTTATCAACGGTATTACTCTCTTGTAAATTGAATCTATCCGCGCAAAATGCTGGATTATATACCCTGAGTGGCAGACCCACCGTAGATCGAAAGCCTCTTTTTTCAGCGTGGTTCTAGAATCCCAAGGGTTCTAATGATTCATAATAATAAACATAGTCTTTCCAAATCCTTTCGTAAAGGACTTATCAACGGTATTATTTCCTTGCGAACTGAATCTGCTCGTTCGTTGGAGATGTTTATATTCCAACTGTTCGCTGAGGCGGCCAGCCGGGACAACTTTGTGATTCACCAATCAGAGAGCAGCATTTGCAATCGAGCTCCAACTATGGCTGAATAGCACGGGAATAGCGCGCTCTGAATGGTTGATCCCGGGGGTTGATCGAGACAAAGAAACCTAACGCATGTCTCTACACAAGAGCATTATTGCATGAAACTTCATGTTTTTAAACTCTTTGGATCAGAGAAATTCTTCTAAGTAATACTAACTAGTTTGTTTGTGTTCAAGTCCCGAAACACTGAGTTTTTAAGTGTTTTAGCATCGGTGTTTTTGATCACATAGCTCAAGCCATCTGCGTGGTCGTCTCAACTTACAGTAAGATCATGAGTCGTGGTGTAGCGGTATACACGTACTTTTTTATAAGAAACTAAGAATTTGAGCCAGTACTGAAAGTTTCTTAAAAAATTCAGATTTTCAGTACTCGGAGTTTCTTACGAGTTTCTTACGTCTTCCATAACAATCTTCATGTTTACTTCCTGTGCCCTTGTGAACATTTCAAAGCGAAGTTTTTGAAGCCTTTCCAATGTTTAGAAATTACTCAAGTACCTTCCAAGTAATATGATACAGGAAACAAATGAAAATAAAGTAAAAATATGCTAAGGATTTCTTTGAATAAAATAAATAGTTTCTTAACTAATTTTTTCCCAGTACTGGAGTTTCTTAACTTTTTGGCGATCTGAGAGTTGAGTTTCTTATAAACAGTTTCTTATAAAAAAATACGTGTATCACCAACCTCGATTCCAGAGCTATCAGTGTCTTCAGCCTCCCTTCATATATCACTTTAGCCGAGAAGCGAAACTACGTCGATGTAAATCTAAATAGATAGCACATATAATGAAATACAGTTGTAGAAAGTACTATATTGTAGTACTATTGTAGCCAATAAATGTGAAATTGTGATTGTACAGACATATTATTGTATATAAAGGTGTGTGACAAAAATGTATAATCTATGGTTATGATTAAAACGAGTAATATGTAGCAATAAACCTGTCAATATACACAAACTTGTTTTTGTGCTGAATTTCTTTCTCTAAGAATTGAAAATGCCCATGCAAAGAGTTCGTAAAATATGAGAGCCCCCTCCAGCTCACTCACTCATTCACACACCCACTCACTCGCACTGCTCCGTTTTCATTTGTACTCGTTTTTGTTTATGAAAACGCTGCCCGTTCACATACCTCCGCCTTCAAAGGAATACGCTATGAATACAAGACGTTCACACTGCTCCAGCAAAACGGTGTTCTTCATCCCCTTTAAAAGCTGTCAAAAAGGCGCCAATCGCGAGTTTGTATGGCATTGTAATTAACAGCCTATACTAAGGAATGCGAAGCGTTTTCAAATGTCTCCGTTTTTGGCGTTCACACTGAAAACGGATCGTTTTCAAATGTTTTCATTAGCGTTTTCGAAAAGCTCCGTTTTCATAGCGGAGCAGTGTGAACGCAAGGCAAAACACTCTCCCATGCAAGAAGGGTGGATTTAGCAACAATAGCATCAGTTGCTTGTTATTGACACGACAGTAAAAGGGATTAGCGATCGCAAACAAAGGGATTTCTACGGCCGATAAGTCAGCTTGCAAACGTAAACAAAACCACAAAAGGCAGCCTGCAACCTAACCTGTGCTCCAGCTGGTCTGATTTCGTCCGTCAATTTGTTCGTCTATCCTGACGGTTTTCGAAGACGATTTGTATGTCTACGCGGACGAAACGTCAAAAATTCCGACTTGTTACTTAACTTTACATTACTTCGTCTCTTCTTCGATGTTCCTTTTAAATGATCAAGCGATTTTCAGTCCTCCTTGAATAACTATTCCACCTATTCTCGAAGTTCTTACTTGGTGTTGGAGCATTTACGTATCTCTTACAAGCTGTAATGATTTGTCTTTGGTCTATTTTACCTATATTTTGCGTTTCCTATTAAATAATCAGGCGATACATTGGATTAACCTTGCATTACATTGTCTCCTTTTCGCTGTTTCCTTTTAAATGATCAAGCGATTTCCAGTCCTGCTTGAATAACTTTGTCTACCTATTCTCACAGTGCTTAATACATATTCGGGCTATTACGTAACACACAAGAAATAATCCTGCATAATTCAACCATGGCGCGCCTGATAGTTCACGAGTTGCTTTTTAGAAACGCCTTTGCATCCATTCTTAGGCACAAATGAGCACATATAATGAAATACAGTTGTAGAAAGTACTATATTGTAGTACTATTGTAGCCAATAAATGTGAAATTGTGATTGTACAGACATATTATTGTATATAAAGGTGTGTGACAAAAATGTATAATCTATGGTTATGATTAAAACGAGTAATATGTAGCAATAAACCTGTCAATATACACAAACTTGTTTTTGGGCTGAATTTCTTTCTCTAAGAATTGAAAATGCCCATACAAAGAGTTCGTAAAATATGAGAGCCCCCTCCAGCTCACTCACTCATTCACACACCCACTCACTCGCACTGCTCCGTTTTCATTTGTACTCGTTTTTGTTTATGAAAACGCTGCCCGTTCACATAACTCCGTCTTCAAAGGAATACGCTATGAATACAAGACGTTCACACTGCTCCAGCAAAACGGTGTTCTTCATCCCCTTTAAAAGCTGTCAAAAAGGCGCCAATCGCGAGTTTGTATGGCATTGTAATTAACAGCCTATACTAAGGAATGCGAAGCGTTTTCAAATGTCTCCGTTTTTGGCGTTCACACTGAAAACGGATCGTTTTCAAATGTTTTCATTAGCGTTTTCGAAAAGCTCCGTTTTCATAGCGGAGCAGTGTGAACGCAAGGCAAAACACTCTCCCATGCAAGAAGGGTGGATTTAGCAACAATAGCATCAGTTGCTTGTTATTGACACGACAGTAAAAGGGATTAGCGATCGCAAACAAAGGGATTTCTACGGCCGATAAGTCAGCTTGCAAACGTAAACAAAACCACAAAAGGCAGCCTGCAACCTAACCTGTGCTCCAGCTGGTCTGATTTCGTCCGTCAATTTGTTCGTCTATCCTGACGGTTTTCGAAGACGATTTGTATGTCTACGCGGACGAAACGTCAAAAATTCCGACTTGTTACTTAACTTTACATTACTTCGTCTCTTCTTCGATGTTCCTTTTAAATGATCAAGCGATTTTCAGTCCTCCTTGAATAACTATTCCACCTATTCTCGAAGTTCTTACTTGGTGTTGGAGCATTTACGTATCTCTTACAAGCTGTAATGATTTGTCTTTGGTCTATTTTACCTATATTTTGCGTTTCCTATTAAATAATCAGGCGATACATTGGATTAACCTTGCATTACATTGTCTCCTTTTCGCTGTTTCCTTTTAAATGATCAAGCGATTTCCAGTCCTGCTTGAATAACTTTGTCTACCTATTCTCACAGTGCTTAATACATATTCGGGCTATTACGTAACACACAAGAAATAATCCTGCATAATTCAACCATGGCGCGCCTGATAGTTCACGAGTTGCTTTTTAGAAACGCCTTTGCATCCATTCTTAGGCACAAATGAGCACATATAATGAAATACAGTTGTAGAAAGTACTATATTGTAGTACTATTGTAGCCAATAAATGTGAAATTGTGATTGTACAGACATATTATTGTATATAAAGGTGTGTGACAAAAATGTATAATCTATGGTTATGATTAAAACGAGTAATATGTAGCAATAAACCTGTCAATATACACAAACTTGTTTTTGGGCTGAATTTCTTTCTCTAAGAATTGAAAATGCCCATACAAAGAGTTCGTAAAATATGAGAGCCCCCTCCAGCTCACTCACTCATTCACACACCCACTCACTCGCACTGCTCCGTTTTCATTTGTACTCGTTTTTGTTTATGAAAACGCTGCCCGTTCACATAACTCCGTCTTCAAAGGAATACGCTATGAATACAAGACGTTCACACTGCTCCAGCAAAACGGTGTTCTTCATCCCCTTTAAAAGCTGTCAAAAAGGCGCCAATCGCGAGTTTGTATGGCATTGTAATTAACAGCCTATACTAAGGAATGCGAAGCGTTTTCAAATGTCTCCATTTTTGGCGTTCACACTGAAAACGGATCGTTTTCAAATGTTTTCATTAGCGTTTTCGAAAAGCTCCGTTTTCATAGCGGAGCAGTGTGAACGCAAGGCAAAACACTCTCCCATGCAAGAAGGGTGGATTTAGCAACAATAGCATCAGTTGCTTGTTATTGACACGACAGTAAAAGGGATTAGCGATCGCAAACAAAGGGATTTCTACGGCCGATAAGTCAGCTTGCAAACGTAAACAAAACCACAAAAGGCAGCCTGCAACCTAACCTGTGCTCCAGCTGGTCTGATTTCGTCCGTCAATTTGTTCGTCTATCCTGACGGTTTTCGAAGACGATTTGTATGTCTACGCGGACGAAACGTCAAAAATTCCGACTTGTTACTTAACTTTACATTACTTCGTCTCTTCTTCGATGTTCCTTTTAAATGATCAAGCGATTTTCAGTCCTCCTTGAATAACTATTCCACCTATTCTCGAAGTTCTTACTTGGTGTTGGAGCATTTACGTATCTCTTACAAGCTGTAATGATTTGTCTTTGGTCTATTTTACCTATATTTTGCGTTTCCTATTAAATAATCAGGCGATACATTGGATTAACCTTGCATTACATTGTCTCCTTTTCGCTGTTTCCTTTTAAATGATCAAGCGATTTCCAGTCCTGCTTGAATAACTTTGTCTACCTATTCTCACAGTGCTTAATACATATTCGGGCTATTACGTAACACACAAGAAATAATCCTGCATAATTCAACCATGGCGCGCCTGATAGTTCACGAGTTGCTTTTTAGAAACGCCTTTGCATCCATTCTTAGGCACAAATGAGCACATATAATGAAATACAGTTGTAGAAAGTACTATATTGTAGTACTATTGTAGCCAATAAATGTGAAATTGTGATTGTACAGACATATTATTGTATATAAAGGTGTGTGACAAAAATGTATAATCTATGGTTATGATTAAAACGAGTAATATGTAGCAATAAACCTGTCAATATACACAAACTTGTTTTTGGGCTGAATTTCTTTCTCTAAGAATTGAAAATGCCCATACAAAGAGTTCGTAAAATATGAGAGCCCCCTCCAGCTCACTCACTCATTCACACACCCACTCACTCGCACTGCTCCGTTTTCATTTGTACTCGTTTTTGTTTATGAAAACGCTGCCCGTTCACATAACTCCGTCTTCAAAGGAATACGCTATGAATACAAGACGTTCACACTGCTCCAGCAAAACGGTGTTCTTCATCCCCTTTAAAAGCTGTCAAAAAGGCGCCAATCGCGAGTTTGTATGGCATTGTAATTAACAGCCTATACAAAGGAATGCGAAGCGTTTTCAAATGTCTCCGTTTTTGGCGTTCACACTGAAAACGGATCGTTTTCAAATGTTTTCATTAGCGTTTTCGAAAAGCTCCGTTTTCATAGCGGCGCAGTGTCAACGCAAGGCAAAACACTCTCCCATGCAAGAAGGGTGGATTTAGCAACAATAGCATCAGTTGCTTGTTATTAACACGACAGTAAAAGGGATTAGCGATCGCAAACAAAGGGATTTCTACGGCCGATAAGTCAGCTTGCAAACGTAAACAAAACCACAAAAGGCAGCCTGCAACCTAACCTGTGCTCCAACTGGTCTGATTTCGTCCGTCAATTTGTTCGTCTATCCTGACGGTTTTCGAAGACGATTTGTATGTCTACGCGGACGAAACGTCAAAAATTCCGACTTAAATTCACACCAGACGAAGAACTGTCAGATGACCCTTGTCCGTGCAGACGCTTTGTTCTTCTTCTAGTGTAAAAATAGCCTGTGCGCAGCCTCAACACTACTTTGGCGGAGGAGTTTTGAGGCTGCGCGCAGGCTGATGTAAAAAGGGCTATTGGTCTGGCGATATGTTAGTTAATTTTACATTACTTTGTCTCTTTTTCGCAGTTCCCTTTAAATGATCAAGCGATTTTCAGTCCTCCTTGAATAACTATTCCACCTATTCTCGTGGGTGTTCGAGCATATAATCAGGCGATACATTGGATTAACCTTACATTATTTTCTGTCTCCTTTTCGCTGTTCCCTTTAAATGATCAAGCGATTTTCAGTCCTCCTTGAATAACTTTGTCTACCTATTCTCGCAGTTCTTAATACATATTCGGGCTATTACGTAACACACCAGAAATAATCCTGCATAATTCAACCATGGCGCGCCTGATAGATCACGAGTTGCTTTTTAGGAACGCCTTTGCATCCATTCTTAGGCACAAATGGGCATTTTCCACTTGATGCCTGAACGATATTGACCTCTGGGCAACTGTGAAATTAAACATGGATATGATCGAAGAACTAGGGCTTGATACTACGCAAAGAATCACATATTATGAGAAAAAAATTGCATCGCTTTTTGCAGACTTAGAAAGTGTGATCGAATATGGTTTGTGTTTCGAATTGGTTTCCATAAGAAGAAAGATCACACTACAAAGAGATGTTAAGTTATTTGTATTTTTCTGCTAAATTTATGACAACTAAGAAATCTTAAATAACAACAGATGTTTTTATGTTTGTTAAAGTTAATCCATTCTTCCACGGAGTGTCTTTGTTGTAACTTTGTCTTTTTCTCTGTTAAAGTGACAAAACCACGATGAGTATAAATATTGAGAGTAGAAGAGATAAATTTTGTCTGATAACAGTTGGGCAGATAAGTATCGATAAGGAAATTTTCAGCCAAAATTGTGCCATTTTGGTCAGCCTCAGTTTTTAAAGGAAATTTGAGAAGGAATTTTGAAACTTCTGAAAAACTATGATGATATGGCAGTACACGCTTTTTTCCTAATTAGAAAATTTCAGACAATAGTCCTAAAAAATCTTTCTTAGGCCTATTAATTTTTTAGGGGAAAATTGCAATGAATTTGTAACTTCTGAGCTGAAATGAATTGCTAGGTATTTGTAAGCACAAATTATTAAGGTACAAAGTTTAAATCTAGAACAATCAAAGTGTCTCACATGATATGAACAATAGCTCCCCAACCGCTGACAGCATCTCTATCCACTGCATTAAGCAGAGCTTGGGATATTGTTTCAAATAGATCATCTGGCTCCTGCAAGGTATAATAATAATAAATTTTAAAACTAGCAATAACAACAATAGTGTGTGAGTGACAGTAAGAAATTTCGCTTTTGTTTCTCTATTTTCAATCCATTGTGAAAATAGTTACAGTAAATGAATTTGAAGGACACTTTCACTGTGAGTTTGATATGATATGATACGATATGACACATGATATGATGCATTTCCCATGACATGATGCATTTTACATGGTTTTTCGTTGTGTGGAATTTGAGCTTGTTTATTGTTGTAAAGCTGAAGTACCCAAGCAGACAAAATTTGAAAGTTACTGGCCAAGCACTGATGAGAACCAGTGCCACTTTGACATTTAGACATGGGTCCCCAAATGAGTGACTTCTTCCCATCTGTTTGCTGGTTTGTCACTCAGATAAACTACCTAAGCCCCTGTTTACGCTTTGTTCATTTAATTGAATTGCTAGTACTATATACAATGAGAAGAATTCAATTTAAGAAGCCTTCATGATCAGCTCCATATTTTTAAACAATTGAAAAACAAATTGAGTAACTTTATATGCACTCTCACCAGATTTGGTTCCCATAGTGATTCACACATGCCATACAATTGTTCAGAGCATGTTCCTGTGACTACAAAATCTTCTGGGATCATAGGACATCCAATCAGATCACAAGATGCAACAAATGGTTCATTCGTTTTTGCATCTAATCCAGCAATGACTGGTTCAATGAAGTATGGGCCAAACCTGTGTCAGAAAAAAAATGGATATTGGCATCGATGCAGTATACAGTAGTAGTAAACGCTTTGCACACATTAACACTGTTTTCATGCCTAAGTATTTTTAAGCATTCTTCAGATATATAGTTTTTAATTTCTTAAAAATTGTTTAAATATTTTTACAGTCTTTCGTACCACTCAAGAATTCTTATCATGTTAATGTGCGCAAGGCCTGTACTTTAGTATTCTCAAGAATTCTCAACCAAGTTTAAGACTTTGTAAAGCTTTTGTTTTGTCTATATTCTTTAAAAATTTGATAAGAAGTTTTACAGACAAAAAATCACATGCATAGTTTCAGATATCATTATCATTTCTCAGAATGGTATTAAGAATGTAGCCACAGTTTTCAAAGTTCCTACTGAATGACTCGTTTCTTGGTGTAAATAAATTCCCCTAATGTCAAACGTTTTGCATTGGTGGGCCTGAGAACTGTGAATATTAAAGGGAGTTGACATAGTTGAAAGCTGGCCCGGGCCAAGTTAAAAATATAGTCTATTGTATTTGATACTGTTGGCGCGTGCCGTTTCATTGTGTAGCTGAAGAAACAATGGGTGCGTGGGCGTTTTCGTAGCCGATTTATAGTGACCACTCAATATAGCTATGTCTATTCCCTTTAAACATTTGTCAGACTTTTTTATCATGTTACTTTAAGAAGAAAGTTTTTTCAATACTCACCTTCTGCTATACAGCAAGTTTGACACCATACTCATAAATGAATGAGGTTTTATTTGTCTATTTTCTTCCAGTTGGTATATGTTTAAGCGTAATTTCACAGCATTTGAACTACAAAAAGAAAGACAGTTTTAAGAAAACATGGGAGTGGTCAGAAACACATTTATTAAACCTGACATTTATTAGCATCCACTTTGTCACAAAAGAAGATCTGTAAACTCAAATCACCAACCATTTCATGAGACCCATAGGCGTAGGAGCCAGGGGGCTGCAGCAGCCCCCCAAAGTTGCAGCCTTTTTCGGGCAAAAACCCACCCTAAGTCAGGCAAAAAATTTAGTAAAAAATGGACTTTTTATCGGGCAGCCCCCCTGAATTTTATCTTCCCGTACGCTTATGATGAAACCAAACAGAAAAGGAGCTCTTTTGCACAAAGACTATCTTTTGGGTGACATATCCTTTCTCATCCCTTCTAGTGCACAATCCATGTTCCACCTTTTATCCATGGAGGTGGTGCACAATTAAGCTAAAAACCAATTTAATCTTGTACAATAAGCCACATGAAAACATTGACAATGCAAAAAATTTAATATTAAGCTCTCTGATTGGCTAATTACAAATTAAAGCACTGTTTGAATGCTCATTTCTTCTCTTATGGAACTTATCTGACAATTTGCTATAACACATGTCTCAAATGATAATATTTAGCAAGGAACTCAAAACATTTTTCGAGTTCCATACACACAAAGACTTTTCACATACATTTTTCCCCGCTGTGCCCAGAAGTTTAATAACAATACTTACACAGTCTGGACATCACTTGCTAATCCTGCCAATCCAAGAAACAATTTATCATTCATTTGAAACAATTTTTGGAAATCAAATGAGATGGTCTGTGCCTGAATTCCATAACGTAAATCAGATGCAATTGCTACACATTCTTTTCCCTTCATGGCTATGATAGCCCCTCCATTATAGCTCATAATACTCTGAAATGACAAAAAGTACAGATTGATTAAATCTTTATTCTTGGGGAGGGGGCTAAAATGGGGTAAAGCAATGTTTACAGACCTGCTCTAATCTGGCTGCAATGAAAGGACTTTCAAAACTGTCCTTTCTTGTGCATGAGCCAAGACTTCGCTAAATCTTTAACATGCAGCAAATGAAACTTTTCCATCATTATCCTGGATACATCAGGCCTTGTTATTTGAGGCGCGCGGCCGCGCGCGCGCACCTCGTCACGCACCAAAGTTTTTCTAGGTGCGTGATTCTCCACTCGCCTGGTTTAAAATTTCTTATAAATTCACGCGCCTCAGCGTTTCATTGATTTTTTTTGCCTACGATATTTTGTCAAGATAAGAAACTATTACGTAATCTTTGGGTTTCCTTTTCGCAATCAATTAAACTATTAATCCTAATTCAAGAAAAAACAACAAACAAAGTGAAATGACTTCTAACTGTTTCCTGTGTGTGACCACCTAATCTTCTCAGTTAATTTTTTGTATTGGCCCTACATACTGAAATAAAAGAGTGAAACTTTGGGTCACGCCATAAAGATTGGTCAGGCAAGGGAACGAAACAAAATTTTGAAGCAAGCAGTGGATATATATCTGCAAAAAAGCGCAAAGACTCCTTGCAAACATCGATGAAGAGGAGCCGATAAAGAAACAGCGACTCAATTATGAACAAGATGCAGATACCATCACCATCTCCAGCTCTTCAGAGGACGAAGATCGTATCGAAGAAATAATTTCATCAGAAAGCGATATACGTAGACAATGAGGAATTCTAAACTACGTTTTAAAGCCATATGGCAACCTTATCGAAAGCTATAATATAGTGATGAATATCGTTAATTATACTGTTTAAAAGTCAATCGCTTAAGTACTTACGTCATTTATAGTGTTATCCTTCACACAAAAATATCACACGCCTCATTTTATATGGCGCGTGATCTGTCACGCGCCTACTAAAAATCAAACGACAAGGCCTGATACATCATTTGCAACATACTACACCAATTTCTATCGTTATGTTTTAGTGTTCTGAAATACTCTTCCATTACAGATTAGTAGTAAGAATTTGCTGGGTGCCATGGACCAATTCATGTCAAGGCACCATGGCACAGTGGTGTAATTGTCTCCAGAGACGTTGTTCTTCCATCAGCTTTCATCATAGGTTAGTTTGTAGAGCAGATGGAATATGCACTCATAAATATTGAGTTGGGATACAGGTGGTGTTGGCAATTATATACCATTGTTTATATATTGTAGGACCATTGCTTGTTTCTTTATATATATAGCGGAATGGATTATGTGACTGGCAGCAGTCTCATAGCAGAAAGTCGTAAACTGTGCAAGCGCAGTGAGCATCAATGAAGAGAGGATGCAAAGAAAGAATTCAGAGGTTGAAGCAGTCCCAGAGCCCTAACTACCAGTGTCATGGCAAGTGCTTGACAAATGCTCAAAAGGACTAAATTCAGCTACATAACTGCGATCCTTGACTCTTTCAACGCCCTCTTTACTTTAACAGTGAGCAGTCTTTTTTGTTCCTTTTCCCGATACTCAATGTCATTCTTAATTACTTCTGTAATTTTCCTTATGTCCTGCGTCTTTTCACTGATGCGCATGTTACTTATATCTTTTTCCAGTTTTTCCTTGACCATTCCGCATTCTATTGTGTGTTCGGTTGTTTTTCCTCCTGGCACTGAATGCTGCAATTAACTTCACATTTAACTTAAAGGTAATGTGTCCATATATGAGGCCAGCGTATACCCAACCTGTCAACATCCATCAAATTCTCGGCAAATGATTGGTTGCTATTCAACTGATCACATGAGTAGAGAAAATTGCTGTAATGCGTGATTAAAAAGAGATTTTAATTGATCACATGCCTTGCTCTGGGAGGCCTACTTGTATGGACACATTACCTTTAACCATTCTACAGAAATGAATGACCATGAAAAGAGCTGTACGGAATGAAAAGAATAAACTTTTTACTCTATGCAGTTCTTTTCTTGGTCAAGGAAATAATGGTCCAGAAGCTTTGCATCCTTTAATTTCATATCACTGTTTAGCAAAGTTATTGTTTACTGAAACTTGTTCTTCATCTTGTGTGATATTTCCACTACTGAAAGCTGCACACGTAAAATATAGTTAATTCAAAAAGTTTAACAACTAGTATATTGTTTAATCTCTCTGCTTGCTCCTATATATATTATTATAGAATTATTATTATTGTAAAGACACGGTATGTTGTTGGGTATAGTTTTGTCCATGGTATTTAGGCCAAATTGAAATTTATTTAATTTTAGGCCCTCAAAAACCAGCTACAGAATATTATAAATTGCCGCAAAACTAGCCGTCCCCTGCCATTTTTGCTGAAACAGTATGTTTCTATAAACCCTTTATTACCATGGTTGCAGCTTATTTGTGTTCAGTGGTATTTCTTGTGTTGTTTATTTCAGCGCAAACTCGTCTATGTTTGATGCACTTCAGCCCTGCTTGTCCGCCATGAAAGAAAATGCTGACACAATGCCAACGAGGCTTTGAAAAAAATTCTTGCTTAGCGGCCTCATTCTCGTGTTATGGCGTCACTCGTTCAGCATGGGTAAACGGACACTTCGATTTGCGCTGTAGATTTTACTGTTGTAATAATTTAATTTTCAGTTTAAAGTCAATATGATTATAAAAATAATGCCAAACCCAAAGATAGGAACTGAATTCTGAAGAAGCTAAGCTCCTTTATGACTAAAATTTGGTCGAAAAATTTGCCTCACTGAAGCATTTTCATTGGATTTCGATTCAAAAATTTGTATTGGATTTTATGTACTTTAAAAGAAAAATCTCTCTACTATATTTACTCATTCCTTGTTAAACATTTCTGCAAAATGTAGCATTCTATCGATGGGTGGACTTTTAAAGTTTCTAAAATCTGTTGTCATTTCTTGTTCATTATTCGACACCCAGCCTTGAATTGTTCAGTAACTGCTGTATAAAAGATTATTTTTTGCCAAAAATTGGCATACATATCAGACAGACATTGCATGTACAGAGTTCACATCCGTTAATTATTGGAAATGTGGTTCTGTTTTGTTTGCTGTTTGATGAAATCAAGATAGAAATTTTGATGAAATGCATAGGTGGGAACAAGAGGAGCAGACACGAGTAATGACAATAAAATGAAGCTTGTGCAAAATCGTTTGTTTTAAGGCTTGCCTGCTGCTTTTTGGAAAGCTACTTGCGAATAAATTTAAATTTATTTAAAATCTTTGGGGGCACTGAAAAGACTCTACATTACTGTACTACTTTCTTATTTCATATACTCCAAATTACCCAGCAATTAAGTACAAAATGAAGGGAAATTCAAAATTTGTATCTGATTTCTAATTTACAAAATCAATAATCCAGCTATGAAGGCATCAAGCCTCTAATTTCTTGAAACGTGGCATACTATTTGACTCAACAACACTGTCCACTGTCAGTTGCAGCACAGACAATCCTTCGATTGTTACTCTGAGGTCACGCAAAGTCGCTTGGACTGAATTCAGAGTTCTGTTTAAAACTGGTTTACAGTCTTGAAGCTTTGCAGTAGCACCCTCGTATGTATCTAAACTGTTCTCAACGACTCCACATCGCAGATAGAAATTATTCTCTCGCAGTCTTTTATGAAATGGTGAATTGAATTTAGGCCGTTTGTATTCGTCTCTGAATTTTGTCGACTCCTGTGCAAGACTTTGCTGTGGTGATGTTAATTCAGAAGTGCTGCTCGGCTCTGGGAAACTCGTAGCAAGTGATGGGAAGTCTCTCCCGCCTGCTGGCTTCGCGTATTCGAAAGGTTCTTCGTCGCTCTCGGAAGCTTCGCCTGAAACGACAACCCCACTGCTTCTTTCCACGCCTAAATTCTGTGACTGTTGAGTTGAGCTGGAAGGGAATTCTGCAACCATTGTGTTCTGGATGAATGAAGGATAATCAGTGACTTCTTCGTCGCTTTCTGAGGCCTCTCCTTCGAGGATTGTGGAGCCTTTTGGGTCCATGTTGACAGCGAACTTCTTCCTTGTTGTTGACTAGGCCACATCGACTTCCCAAGTTCTGGAGGAACGCTCCTGCGCAGCGGTGAAATCTGGTCCACCTGGGCCCCACTCGAATGCAAATTAACAACAAAGTGTAAAGGTTAAAAAACCAATTCTGGAAAAATTTATGGAAATAAGCTATCAAATGCAAGCGAACAAAATTTTTATAAAACGCAAAAACACTTGACAGATAAAGTTGTTACTTTAAGTCCAAGTCGAAGAGGGCATTTTTCGTGATAGATATCGTTTTGAAGATTTAGCCTCGTTCTTTAAAGATTTGGTATTTCGTTGTTGTTGCTGTTTTCCTTGTATTCTTCGAAGAAAAAGAAGGCAAGGAAAGAAGACGCAATCCTTTTGGAAAGAAATACTGTAGCAACGAGAATTAATCATGTACGGCGGGCAACAAACAAATGGTGAGATGTGACCAGTTTCTTTTCATAGATTAAAAGTCATGAATAATAATAAATAGGTCAAATAGGATATGTGCATGTATTAATTAGGCCCTGGCCTGGTCTGGTTAGGTTTTATTTATTTAGGCCCTTGCGAGGCAAAACAGGGCAGTCGGGCAACTATTTTGTGTTGTGCCTTGCCCCAATCAAGTTTGAACAGAAATCCAAAAGTTTTGCCAACTTACATACAGTAAAACTGTTGCATAAAGAATAAGTACAGTTAGAATTGAAAAGTATAGTTTCTCGAGAATGAATGATTTTCCGTGTGATGTTTGATCTGATGTTTGCAACCAAAACAAGCAAACTTTGTTACCTGCCTGCCCATATACCTAAACTTTGCAATCCAGCTTAAAGAGAATTGAACATGTAATCACTGGTAATTTGGGAAATGTGCAAGGCCGGCTAAGGGCAGCAGTAATTCCACAACCCATAGGCAAAGCAAAGCTGTCCTGTGACTGTGTAGAGAACTCTTCCACCAAACTCCAAAGAACTTCAAGAGTCCTGTAACACATTTCATACTCTCGCAACCATTTTAATCATGTTTTCACACTATTTTTTATTCTTTCCACAGCTGTACGACCAGAACTGTTGGAGGTTTGTGCTTTTAAATGCATCTTGATTAAAGCGCCCCTCTGCCAACTTCTGCATACTGCATAATAAAGCAAAATGGTGACAAAGATCTGACTCATAGGATGTCTAAAATTATTTTCTATACTTAATTTCTGTAGTGCATTTTATCTTTAAGCTTCCAGAGTATTAAAATTCAAATTGATACTTCTGCTGTATTACTACATACTGTATAATGTTAAAAATATTATAGCATTGCTAAGATGTTCTCCTCTTTTTACTGGCAGGAAGTAAAGCTTCATACAACTGGCAGAGAAAGAGAAAAGTAAGTCAGACTATTCAAAGACCGAATCACAGCAATCCATTTTGATTTTAAATTGATAAATAATTTGGGATGAAAGAGTCTGTGACATTTAAATCAAATCCTATGGGAAATGAACCTTTTTTGATATATTATTAAATAGTCATGAAAAATAGAAGTTTTGATGTCAAGAAGAAAATTTTGAACTGTTTAGAATTATCAGTCAACTTCTCTTAGCCCGCTTTATATAAACAGGACCATATATAAACTTTACAATATGGTCCATCATCCATACTAAATTGAATCTCCAGAAAAGAGACCCCAACCTGTAAGCATGGGCGCAGTGTCTTGAGCAATGGGGACACTCTGGACGGGGACCAGCAACGGCGGTTGTCGGTGTTGTTCTCTCGGCTGGGGTCCTATTGCTCAACATTATCGTCTATGTTAGCCCGACATCCAATGTGAAACTGGCCTTAGTATTTATCACTAAAATCATTTATGTGTAGCTTTTTGTAGTCGCATATTTAGTTGTAACTTAGTTGTAAGTTCTTTATGTAATGGTCTCAAGGTAGTCATGATCTTTTGCCCCTCGGGGTATCGTCCTTATAGTGTTGTAAAGTAGTTCATAAGTAATGTCTTACATTTTATATTGAATATAAAAAATATATATATATAAACAGAGAATATTTTTTATGCAGGTATGACAACATGGCAGAATTATTTGCTGTCATAAACACATTGCAGTGTTTAGAAAAGGCTTACATCAAGGATGCTGTCACCCCAAAAGAGTATGATTATTTTTCTAGTATTCTTACTGTATTTTCTTTTCAAAACTACTCTCGAGTCCGGAATAGACGTGGTGGGTAGAAAATTTCTAGAGCCCTAATAAATGGTGGGGGTCTGGAATAAACGGGGTGGGTGGAACATTCGATCTGCAGCTCTGTAATGGGACGAAACGCACAAGTTGTTTTGACTGTAAAAACAAGTTAAAAATCATAGCAACTATTAAAAATGAAAAATACAGTTGAGACATATTTCAGGAAAGATGATTTCACATGTTAAATATAGTTTCATATTTCAAGAAGCTCAAAATTAAAAAACGGGAGTCGGGAATAAGCATGTCCGTGGGTGGACATTTTTCAAAAAATGAATAAGCGAGGAGACATTTATTCCAGACTCGAGAGTAGGACCCATTATATTCCTTAGTCATCTATCTTTCTTGCATTTATTCCTGCCATGACAAACGCTGAACTCCAATAGACTTTTTAACTATTCTAAAAAAGGGTCTGGACATAGCTATACTTACTGTATACATCCTTATTTAGATGGTTCAGTTGAGCGGCTTTAGAGCTTTTATCACTGTTGTGCACATTCAAAAATTTGTCAGATTTCCGCAAAATTTATACAATAGCACCCAATCCAGACTCATTTGTAGAATAGCCAAAAAGTCAATTTCTGATACTGTAGATCTCTTGGTAATCGTAGATGTAAGAGGATTAGATTGTATCTCATTTTCCCTGCAAACCAACTTCTCATCGTTTTAAGCTTCTGACCCCCATATGACCCCTACTTCAGAATCATAACCTAGCTGATCACAACTGTTTAAGGAAAAGGCCAGGCTAAGTTATATTCAAACATCATTGAATACTTATTGCTACCAATAAATAGTTTTATCGTTTTGTTTTACAGATATACTGCAGCATGTTCAAAATTGCTTGTTCAATACAAGGTACGTAAGTACTGGAAATTCCTAGTGCTGTATTATTTCGCACAGGGGGTGTAGTAGAGAGAGAGCTTGGGAGCTTCAGTCCCGATTGAAAGCAAAGTGACATAATTTAGCATCCCATTTGATCCTGCATCTTGAGCATCGGATGTTTGGGACTTTGAACCAGTGACTTAAAATTGACTTGATAGATACAGTACAGGCCTTCGCGCACATTAACATGACAAGAATTCTTAAGAATTCTTCACATTCTGATAAGAATTCTTGAGTCATATGAAAGTCTGTAAATTTGTCTAAACAAGAATTCTTAAAAAAATCTTGAGTATTCTTAGGCAGGAAAACCATGTTTATGTGTACAAGGCCTGCACTGTAAGAAAAAGCTTTTAAAAGGAACTGAAGAAAGAAAAAGTAAAGACATTGCACAAAATGCACTATGTAGAATAGAGGAATCGTGAAAAGTAGTTCAGAAGATATAGCTTGTTTATTTCACAATGAATGAGTTGTGTTATTTGTCTTTCTAGGCTGCCTTCAAACAAGTTCAAAGTGACAGATTTCCGACAGTGGAGGCTTTTGTTGGAGAATATCGCGTAAGTTTTATCCCATGTTTAAGCCTCGAGTGAGAATTTTTGTAATAAAAGATTAATTTTAACTATTTAAATAAAGTTTTTAATCTAGCTGTGCTTGTTAGATTGGTGTCTTTTCATATGTCTACGCCATGAAGGTTTTGATTAGTTAACTTTGTGTATGTATGTATATATGTATATATTGTTAGCTACGATGTTAAATCGAATCAAAATAAATTGACAACAACATGAAGTTATTTGAAGTTTTCCGATGTACTCTACTCATGTTTATGTGGGTTCTTTTCTTCTAGTTAGACTGCCCAGCAGCTCTTGAACGCATACGAGAGGACAAACCAATCACAATAAAAGATGACAAGGGAAATTCTAGCAAATCTATTGCTGATATTGTTTCGGTAAGTACTTTGGTTATACTAGGTCCGTTATTCGTCGAGGTCGAAGCACGATGATCTGTATTTTCGCTGTTTTGCAACTTCGAATCACGACAATCTGTATTTTGTGACCATTTATTGTTAAGAATTTTCAAGCTCTATATAATCAAGCGAATGCTAAAATTTCTCAATGATTTTCGAATTCAGGTCAATTTTACTTCTGCAAACCATCGTTTGGAAAGAGGCAAAGCACAGGCCAAACGGCAAGCGATCTGAATATCGAGGCTCCAAAATAACAGATCAGTGTCCTTGCCTTTCAGTTAGGCATTTTTTTGTCTGTCAACTTATTTTATATCGATTATTTGCGTCTTGCTTACTATACTATATGCTATATATGATTGTTTCAAATTTTTCAGCTATTCATCACAATAATGGACAAACTACGATTAGAGATTCGTGCAATGGACGAGGTAATGGCATCCGTTTTTGTATGTATTGTCTACAGAACTTGCCTGAGGTGTAGATTCGCCTTAGCACTGGTTCCACATCAGTATCTTTACCTTAAGTTTGTGTATAGCGTATAACCTGACTGCTATGTCATTATGTAAAGTCTTCTGTTGTCGCTTGATGGTTTACGGAACACTTGACCGAATAAGCTATGGGACATGTAGTCTGTAGTAATTCGTATTAGTAGCAATCCGACACTTGGATCGAAATGTACTTATTTAAAAAAATATTGTGGTATGCATTTTGCGGAATAGACGATCACGTTAAAGATGGCAACGAGGAACTTTTACCAAGATCCATTGCGTTTTTTATTAAAATCCTCAAAGAATTGTTAATGATTCGTACTTGGAACGCAGTGCATCTTGGTACAAACGTTTTAGTCACCATCTTTAGCGTCATCATCTATTGATGTTTACTGTATCTATTTCATCTTTCAGATTCACCCTGACTTCAGAGAATTATTGGAGACAATGAACAGGCTCAGCATCTTATCTGAAGATTTTGAAGGAAGAATTAAAGTGCAACATTGGTATGAAATTTTGACAAATAGTAATTTTAACCGAACATGTGACAATAGACAATAACGCTAAAGATGGCGGCTCCAAAGACCCCATTGTATTTTGCTGCAATGCATGCTGGTAAAAAGCTCCCTGACGACCACCTAACGACATGATACTTTTGGTCTGCCATTTCGACTAGCTAGCTTGAATGCGAATCGACCTTGAATTCGAATGCAGCATGGTTCGAAAGGAAACCTTTCCAAAGCAGAAAAGGTAAAGTTTTGATTCGAATTGAAATTTTACTTAAAGATTCGCGTTTGAATTACGAAATTTTCCTATTTGTTTACATTGATTACTTGTTCTGAACTTTGCCACAGCTAGCCAGTCGAAAGGGCTGACCAGAATTTGTATGTCGTTAGGTGGTCGTCAAGGAGCTTTTTACCAGCATGCTTTGCGCGGCCGCCATCTTTAGCGTTACTGTCTATTAGAGAGATAGATCCTTTGGAGTTTGTAGTTCGAAAGGCAATGTGTTGGAAATTGTTTCAGCTTCATTTGCCCAAGCCGTTGACTTTAGTTTTCGTTGCAGGTTATAGTTGAATTTGGCCATCAAGTCAAGTCTTGTTTAGCTTTGCAATCTCATAGTTAGTGCTATAAACCTTTTCAAGAATAACTTTTTGGTTGGACTTAATTTTTATCGAGGCGGAAGGTATCTTTCGACAGAACTGTAGCTTTTCTTTGTGCAACCCAAGTCCTAAAGTTTTGCAATTACTTTTCAGGCTAACAACATTGGGAGATATGAGAGCAAGCGACGAACTTACAGAAGAACAGGCGAGGCAGATGTTATTTGATCTTGAACAATCATACAATGCTTTCAACAGACTATTGCAGCATACGTAAGCTAGAAACTTCCTTAAACACCTCCTTCAGGTAATCTCGATTTGCGCAATTTCATGTTTAATTTGTTATGAATTTTTCACAAATCGTCGAAGTGGGGAAAGCCTTTGTACAGTTAGTAGAAGCCCACACATAATAGCCAACATCCTTTAGACTTGCTCCAAGTCTATTCTGTGGTCTATCAGCGCTCAATAAAACAGCATTATAACTTCTGCGGGGGCGTAAATCGTGACGAGGACGCTGCGAAGGAGAAACGAGAAACTAAAGGAAACGAAGGAGAAACGAGAATTTCGTTTCTCGTTTCTCCTTCGCAGCGTCCTCGTCACGATTTACGCCCCCGCAGAAGTTATAATGTTGTTTTATTGAGCGCTGATAGACCACAGAATAGACTTGGAGCAAGTCTAACATCCTTCAGCTCGTGTTCTTGAAGCCAAGGCACGAGTTTTTGGCGTGTTGTACCCAAGGCACGCGTTTTGGGAGTATTTTACCCAATTTATCATGAGATCTAAGCAATTCAATTATTTAATTCTTTAGCAATTTCGTGCCATACCTTGGCAAGCAGGCCATGAGTTTTTTCGAAGAACAACCACAGAAGAATGATAAATTGCCAGTTGAAGTTTTTCTTTTCCATCATTTATGGAATCAAAATAGTCTACTAGATTTAAATCTTTAATTGATAACATGTACCAAAAATCTATTTTAATTTATCTCATCAGTCATAGACTTGGGGCAAGTCTACGTCAGTCATATCTCTGTCTATAATATATCTATAGATTCTTTTTAATTTCAAAGTTAGTTGAGAAAGTTACAACTTGAAGGTAAAATCTTGAAAAACTGTACACCAGAAATTTACATTCTTACTAAATCAACGCTCGAGCTATTTAAAAATGCATGGTAGTTGTAAGTTCATATTTGGAATACGTAAGATGCTTGATGTAAGAATATACGTAAGAATACGAATAGACGCTTGATGTAGGTGTCTTTCGGTTCAGATGAGTCGATCAGTTGGCGCTGTGCCATTCCTTTCCTGCAACATAAATCCATCTCTTGCTGCATTTTCAGCTCCATCCCTTCCTTGATCGCATTTGAAGAACCAAACACAGAATTTCTTTTTCTTGTCCCCTTTACCTCTCTTTAGCCTCCATTTCTTGCAAATGTACACAGTAATTGGTAGAATCACCAGGCCAGCTAACAGGCCCATTGCGAGAAATATCTTTACATGAAGCTCCATCAGATCAAAGAAAGAGCCTAGAAATAGAAGATACAGACAAACATTAGCCAATAGGATGCCAAAAGGGCTGCAAAATGTGAACCAACGGTGGCACCGTATTTGAAGCTGAATTCAGCAGACGCATTTTTTCACAGTGTCATCAGTGTCACAGTATTTTTATAGGATTTGTTAAGAGAAATTATTAGTATATATCGAAGAAGAAGGACAAATATAAACCTTGGGCCTTTTATTTATCAAATTCAGAAGCTGAACTGTGGGCATTATATTTCCCTTATACTTAGGGTGTAAGTAAAACACTTAAAGAGCCATTGTCACCCAGGGTCCTTTGCGGGCACGCTGCAATTTCAGACTGTCTAAAAATCAAATTTGGCCTAAGCTGAAAATATGGATCTTCACTGATAGAAAAATCAAACTCAAACTGGTCTAGCAATTCAATTATTCAGTATTGATCCATGGCAACTGGTGCTATTGTTATAAAATCGGTCTTGTTGCAGTACACAACAATTGTCCAGCACCACAGCGGCGTCTAGACTATTTTGTAATACAATGGCGATTGTGCTAGAAAACAAAACAGTAGAGTATAGAAAGTTGCAACTTACAGTCATCCTTCATATCAGTATAGAATACTCCAGTAAGCAATTGCTGTTTCACAGGTGAGAATCGATGATCTGGTACAAGTAATACCTATCAGATAAACCCATTATTTAGTTCCCCTCTTTGTTCAATTTGGGAAGTATTTATAAGTTTTAATTTTAAGGTACTAGAAAGCGGCATATGCACCAAATCTCGACTGGCTGACAATGCAACGAATTTTGACCAATCACATTGCGTAAAAACAACAACAAACGAAGGTTTATGGCCCATTATTCCTGTTTTTACCATCCTTCGCAAAGCTATTTTCTGCAGCAGGAAAGTTTAGATTTTCAAAGCACTTTTAACTAGCTTTTTCCACATAGTCTTTTGCATATTCGTACTTGAAGAAGAAATTGNGACGGACTTCATGAAATAGACTTGGGGCAAGTCTACGTCAGTCATATCTCTGTCTATAATATATCTATAGATTCTTTTTAATTTCAAAGTTAGTTGAGAAAGTTACAACTTGAAGGTAAAATCTTGAAAAACTGTACACCAGAAATTTACATTCTTACTAAATCAACGCTCGAGCTATTTAAAAATGCATGGTAGTTGTAAGTTCATATTTGGAATACGTAAGATGCTTGATGTAAGAATATACGTAAGAATACGTATAGACGCTTGATGTAGGTGTCTTTCGGTTCAGATGAGTCGATCAGTTGGCGCTGTGCCATTCCTTTCCTGCAACATAAATCCATCTCTTGCAGCATTTTCAGCGCCATCCCTTCCTTGATCGCATTTGAAGAACCAAACACAGAATTTCTTTTTCTTGTCCCCTTTACCTCTCTTTAGCCTCCATTTCTTGCAAATGTACACAGTAATTGGTAGAATCACCAGGCCAGCTAACAGGCCCATTGCGAGGAATATCTTTACATGAAGCTCCATCAGATCAAAGAAAGAGCCTAGAAATCGAAGATACAGACAAGCGTTAGCCAATAGGATGCCAAAAAGGCTACAAAATGTGAACCAACGGTGGCACCGTATTTGAAGCTGAATTCAGCAGACGCATTTTTTCACAGTGTCATCAGTGTCACAGTATTTTTATAGGATTTTTTAAGAGAAATTATTAGTATATATCGAAGAAGAAGGACAAATATAAACCTTGGACCTTTTATTTATCTAATTCAGAAGCTGAACTGTGCTGTGGGCATTATATTTCCCTTATACTTAGGGTGTAAGTAAAACACTTAAAGAGCCATTGTCACCCAGGGTCCTTTGCGGGCACGCTGCAATTTCAGACTGTCTAAAAATCAAATTTGGCCTAAGCTGAAAATATGGATGTACACTGATAGAAAAATCAAACTCAAACTGGTCTAGCAATTCAATTATTCAGTATTGATCCATATTTTCAGCTTAGGCCTAATTTGAATTCCAGACAGTCTGAAATTGCAGCGTGCCCGCAAAGGACCCTGGGTGACAATGGCTCTTTAATGCTAAGCTTCAGAGTTAGGTAAATAGAATCCGCTAGACAGATATTTAGATTTGTCTTTCTTCGTTCGATGCACACCCATAGTTTCCGTTGAAATCCGTTTTTCGCTTGCACAACGCGACATTTAGCCATACAGTTTCAGGCAACTTTTTCCAGTTTTTTTTTATTTGTTGTTTGAGAGAATTGTCTGCAATTGCTAATCGCTTTGAAATGGTGTGTCAATCAAGGGCAACTGGTGCTATTGTTATAAAATCGGTCTTGTTACAGTACACAACAATTGTCCAGCACCACAGCGGCGTCTAGACTATTTTGTAATACAATGGCGGTTGTGCTAGAAAACAGAACAGTAGAGTATAGAAAGTTGCAACTTACAGTCATCTTTCATATCAGTATAGAATACTCCAGTAAGCAATTGCTGTTTCACAGGTGAGAATCGATGATCTGGTACAAGTAATACCTATCAGATAAACCCATTATTTAGTTCCCCTCTTTGTTCAATTTAGGAAAAGCATTTATCAGTTTAAATTTGAAGGTACTAGAAAGCGGCATATGCACCAAATCTCGGCTGGCTGACAATGCAACCAATTTTGACCAATCACATTGCGTAAAAACAACAACAAACGAAGGTTTATGGCCCATTATTCCCGTTTTTACCATCCTTCGCAATACCATTTTCTGCAGCAGAGAAGTTTAGATTTTCAAAGCATTTTTAACTAGCTTCTTCCACATAGTCTTTGCATATTCGTACTTGAAGAAGAAATCGTTCATCTCAAGATTTGAATAGTTTTTGATTCATAGTTTTCCTAATCTGCCTTAAGATACGATGTAGACACTACTTTTGGTTAGCTTTGCTGACCTAAGTAATAGTTTTTAGCGAGATAGCGAATGGCTAGCTAAAGGGCGTTCGAGGATTTGGAATTTCTATGCAACAGCATAGGGCTCAAATCTTTCAAATCTTTAAAAAAGTAGGTGTAAAATTGTATTACATTTTTCTTTGAATTTAATGGCTTGAAAGGAACTTAGGGTACTTTGCTGTAAGTCTGTCTTGGAAATTTTTGTATATCTTGATTATTTTCAAGATGGCGGCGTTTTTATTTTTGTTGGAAGAATTCATGGAAAATTTTGAAAAAATAAAATAATCGTAAATCCTAAATCAATAGGGGAAAAATGATTTAATCTTCAAGAAAACTATAGTTTATGAGGGTCTACGATATGGTGGCAAGCAGAAATCTGTCGCTCTTCTGGTTTAGGATTTAGAAATTTGATGACGTCACAGCGTCAAATATAATAGATGCCGCCATTTTGAAAATAATCAAGATATCAAAAAATTTCCGTGGCAGATTTTCAGCAAGTACCCTAAGTTCCTTTCAAGCCATTACATTCAAAGAAAAATGAAGTAGAGTTTTACACCCACCTTTTCAAAGATTTGAGCCCTATGCTCTATGCAACAGGAGAAATTCTAAAATATGCATCATATTTTGTATGCAATTGAAATTGCTCTATCTTACCAAAATTCTAACACTCGNTTGTAAGTTCATATTTGGAATACGTAAGATGCTTGATGTAAGAATATACGTAAGAATACGAATAGACGCTTGATGTAGGTGTCTTTCGGTTCAGATGAGTCGATCAGTTGGCGCTGTGCCATTCCTTTCCTGCAACATAAATCCATCTCTTGCTGCATTTTCAGCTCCATCCCTTCCTTGATCGCATTTGAAGAACCAAACACAGAATTTCTTTTTCTTGTCCCCTTTACCTCTCTTTAGCCTCCATTTCTTGCAAATGTACACAGTAATTGGTAGAATCACCAGGCCAGCTAACAGGCCCATTGCGAGAAATATCTTTACATGAAGCTCCATCAGATCAAAGAAAGAGCCTAGAAATAGAAGATACAGACAAACATTAGCCAATAGGATGCCAAAAGGGCTGCAAAATGTGAACCAACGGTGGCACCGTATTTGAAGCTGAATTCAGCAGACGCATTTTTTCACAGTGTCATCAGTGTCACAGTATTTTTATAGGATTTGTTAAGAGAAATTATTAGTATATATCGAAGAAGAAGGACAAATATAAACCTTGGGCCTTTTATTTATCAAATTCAGAAGCTGAACTGTGGGCATTATATTTCCCTTATACTTAGGGTGTAAGTAAAACACTTAAAGAGCCATTGTCACCCAGGGTCCTTTGCGGGCACGCTGCAATTTCAGACTGTCTAAAAATCAAATTTGGCCTAAGCTGAAAATATGGATCTTCACTGATAGAAAAATCAAACTCAAACTGGTCTAGCAATTCAATTATTCAGTATTGATCCATGGCAACTGGTGCTATTGTTATAAAATCGGTCTTGTTGCAGTACACAACAATTGTCCAGCACCACAGCGGCGTCTAGACTATTTTGTAATACAATGGCGATTGTGCTAGAAAACAAAACAGTAGAGTATAGAAAGTTGCAACTTACAGTCATCCTTCATATCAGTATAGAATACTCCAGTAAGCAATTGCTGTTTCACAGGTGAGAATCGATGATCTGGTACAAGTAATACCTATCAGATAAACCCATTATTTAGTTCCCCTCTTTGTTCAATTTGGGAAGTATTTATAAGTTTTAATTTTAAGGTACTAGAAAGCGGCATATGCACCAAATCTCGACTGGCTGACAATGCAACGAATTTTGACCAATCACATTGCGTAAAAACAACAACAAACGAAGGTTTATGGCCCATTATTCCTGTTTTTACCATCCTTCGCAAAGCTATTTTCTGCAGCAGGAAAGTTTAGATTTTCAAAGCACTTTTAACTAGCTTTTTCCACATAGTCTTTTGCATATTCGTACTTGAAGAAGAAATTGTTTATCTCAAGATTAGTTTTGATTCGTAGTTTTCCCAATCTGACTTAAGATACGATGTAGACACTACTTTTGGTCAACTTTGCTGACGGAAGGAATAGTTTTTAGCGAGATAGCGAATGGCTAGCTAAAGGGCATTCGAGAATTTGGAATTCCTATGCAACAGGAATAATTCTAACATATGCATCATATTTTGTATCAAATCGAAATTGTTCCACCGGGTGTCCCAAAAAAAAGTACTCACGTTTGTTTGAACGTAGCGCCATATTTAAAAGCGATAGGAATTCGTGGTATCGCCTGTCACAGTTCCCAAAGTCTAACTTAGATGTCAATTCTTTGATTTTCACCGTAGGTTGAAAATTCTTGGAGTTGTGAGCTCCGAAACGCAAAGACCATCGTTAAAACTAAAACAGTAGGCCTACATGTTATGAAGGAGTCAAGCACAGGCCGTCCAAAGTTGTAAAAGGTTTCAATAGCAACGCACTATAATTCTATAATTCTTTTGAAAGCAAATAATATTCAAATAATGCGTTGCTATTGGAACCTTTTTAAACTTTGGACGACCTGTGCTTGACTCCTTCATAACATTTAGGCCTACTGTTTTGTCTTGACGATGGTATTTGCGTTTCGGAACTCATAACTCCGAGAACTTTCAACCTACGGTGAAAATCGAACTATTAACATCTAAGTTTGNTATAATTCTTTTGAAAGCAAATAATATTCAAATAATGCGTTGCTATTGGAACCTTTTTAAACTTTGGACGACCTGTGCTTGACTCCTTCATAACATTTAGGCCTACTGTTTTGTCTTGACGATGGTATTTGCGTTTCGGAACTCATAACTCCAAGAATTTTCAACCTACGGTGAAAATCGAACTATTAACATCTAAGTTTGCCTTTGTGAATTGTGACAGTTGATACCACGAATTCCTATCGCTTTTCATTATGGCGCTACATTCAAACAAACAAGAGTACTTTTTTTGGGACACCCGGTATCTTACCAAAATTCTAACACTCGGACGAAGGCCACGTTTCTTATCCCCCTTGATCACTCTAAACCTCAAATCGATACGTGCAGTTACGCCAGTGAACAGCCTCATCCTGAAAATGAGATAGATTAATGTACATATGATTGGTCTGTGATAGACTTCTAACATAGGTCTTGAACCGTTTTGTCAAGCAGTGTTTTGCATCATGAAACATTGCTTCAGAAGAAAATCTCAAATATAGACCAAAAATGTTTGCTTGTTTGTCAAGAGTTTCGATTTAGATTCGGTATTAAACTTAAGAATAACCACAGCATTTATTTTGTGCCCTTATTTTTTAAGTTAACAGAACCTGGGTACGAAGTGCCAAAGGGCATGCTGTGGGATTTTAATGCACACTGCGGCGGGGGAATCAGCCTAAGAAGGGCAAATAAAATTGGGCCTACTTACTGCGTAGACTTGTATCTCGGCTTGAAATACGTATTTAGCTCGTAATTTCCATAAAAGTTCCTTATAAAAACGTGTATCATTTAACGTACCCAATAAGAAGGACATCTATTCAATTCAATGAAAGACAAAGAAAATTAGGCCTACTTACTTTGTAGACTTGTAACTCGGGTTGAAATACGTATTTATCTCATCATATCCATAAAAGTTCCTGATGAAAACATTGAGTGTTGGAACTGCTTGGCAATGTTGATAAGTTATCTCAAACATCGTTTCTGAGGCCCAATTTGGCTGCCATATTCTGCATGTCCAAGGTCCCTTTTGAATTGTTGTGTAAGTTGGTAAGCCGTAACATATGCTTGTAATTTTCTTTTCCCCAGAAACTATGGTAGAAAAGAAGAGCAGTTATTATGTAGGTCGTTAAATTGCTGCTGAGTTGAATTTAGGGGATGCTCAAACCATGACATGTAATCAAAGAGACAGTCTCTCGAGTGCAGAATAGAGGCCCCCCCCCTCCCCCGTTTATTAGTACTTTGATGAAAAAATCCAGCAAGGGCATACTTATTCCAGACCCTTCGATTATTAATTTCGAGCTTCTTTGAATTAAGAAACATGTGAAATCATGTTTCCTGAAATCGTGACTCGAACTGTATTTTCCGTTTTATTCGTTTTAGTAGTTTTTTATGATTCACAAGTTTTTTTTAATTCTTTACAGTCAAAACAACTTGATCGTTTTGCCTTATTACCCTCATTTTCCACCCACCCCGTTTATTCCAGACCCCCGTCCATATACGTGGCAGTCGCGACCAAGATACGAGGCTGTAGCGACGTAGATTCATTACCCGAGCCTCTTGTTTCCCAGCGTTCTTTAACACTGGGAAACGACAGAATCACTCAGGTAATAAGTCTATTAGGAACCAGTTTGATTACAGTTTGGATTGACCACTGAAATGATACCTGCTCCTCCGCAGTAACATTCCAAAGGCTGCAACTGTACTTGTTTGGGCACCCGGAATTTCCATGGCAGTTGTACCAATTCTTAGGCTCTCTGAGAAAATGATGCGCTGTGTGTTCCGTCACATATCTGCTATATTTGTGAAGTGTTTGAAATATATTTCCTTGATTCAATTTCGCGTAGAGTTTGAAAGACCCACTCTGTACCATAAACCATGGGTAGTTAGACACTGCATGCGTTCTCCTATGGGGGAGCGCCGCAACTAATATGCCGCAGTTGTACTTACATTGCCTTCATGATAAGAGGGATTTCCTTCCGTATAAATAGTGTCTTTTTCTGTTTCCTATCCTTGTGTCAGCGGCCATTTTGAAAGTTCTGTTGTTAAGGAGGCTCTGTTGTTAATTTTTCCTCCGCAGATGCAAATTAGTTGCGCCGCTCCCCCATAGAAGCACACATGCAGTGTCTAACTACCCATGCATAAGCCTTCAAACTTGACTGTAACATATCCTCAGGCGAAAAAATTGCGAAATCCAGTGATATCCTAATAACAGCCATCCTATATGACAGCCAGCGCCAGGGGCCGGCCATAACTGCTATATCGAATTAACTTCAGTTTATTTGGTTTCACGAAGGTCAAAACTACTTCATTCCCCATGTAACCGTACAGTAACCGCAATAAAAATTAACTATGCCCTAGATATTTATCGCTAACCGTCGATAAGTCCTGGTGATAGACCGGTCAACCTCATACCCGTAATATAAGACCCCTTTCTATTCAATGGTATCAAGATGGTATCCATGAGCACGCAATGAGGGCAAATTTATTTGCTTTTTCCATGGCTTTTAGTCTCTTCTCGTAAGCCTTTTGGCCCTTAGACCAACGTGGACTACTCACTGAGTCAATTCACCAGTACTGGCGACGGTGCTGGAAAGACTTAAGAAGGCTTGCCTCCAAAATAAACAGGTTAAGAGTGTTTAACGGGAGCTTTCCGGCGTTGTGTCTTATATGAGCATTATATATGCACTTGTCTTTGGCTAAACCCCAAAAAAGAGACCAATAGGACCATTAGAGACAATAGACAAATGGAATTTCCAGTTTACAAAGCCGGCGAATGGCTCTCAAATTTGACTTCGGTAGCTGTACCACTGTTGGACGATTCGCGCTTGATTTGGATGTTTCAAAAAGTTCATCACCTTTTGCTTGGTTAGACAGAAAATCTGAAGATAAATATTGAAAGTGTTTCTAATAATCGTAATCTAATGACCTCATTTTAAACTTTGCTACGAATCTCGTGGAATAACGGGGTGGCAATTTTTTGGGACATTTGGACATTTCTTCTGAGTGCTTCTCAGCAAAATTTTATACGTGATTTTGCGTGACCTCACAGGTACTTATTTGTTGTACAGCCACGATAAAGAAACGATATCCTGTGTTATTGCCAGACTATCTAAATAGGATCTACGTATTAAAGAGGAACCATTGGCGATTCACACAATTTTATTGTATAAACGAGCTACGAATGGATGGACTTTCTACATGTCTCTTTCTAAGAAAAAGGGTGTGAAATAAGGTGAAAGGGAAAGAGCGGGAAGAAAAGGCAAAGAGGAGGAAGGAAAGAGAAGCTCCCTTCCCTTTGTTCCCTTCTTTCCTCTCGTTTTACCCTCTTCCCTGAAAGAGAAACTTGTAGCAAGTCCATCTTATTATTAGCTCGTTTTGGTTTTTCCTGTCATGATTTTTTGACCCAGTCTCGTTTGTCCAAATTTCTGTGTATTAGTCTTTTGTATTCTTCAACCAACGTTAGCTGACGCGTAAAGAGCTCTGTCATAAACTTTGACCGAAAACAAACTATGCGGTGCGGAACACAGTAGAAAGTACGAAGATTTCGCCAAACATACATATTCGGTGTGCGAGACAAGACAAGAACATTTTGGCGTAGTTTCGTCGTAATTGACCCAGTCTCATTTGTTTAAAAATTGGTCCGTTGTAGTCTTCAGCCTCTTCAGCCAAGGTTTGCTAGCACTTCGACAGAAAACGAACAACACAAAACGAACCGTGAAATGCCAATACAGTCACAAGAGTACCACAAATTTAAATTCTGTGACTTCAGGTCTACGTAAGCATTTTTCGTTTTTCTAGAAAACTGCACCGTATTATACTGATATGTTTATTTTAAACCATCAATCTTCTCATGATTTGTTTGTCTTAGTTATTTATTAATCATCTAATTTAGCGATTAAACAACTACTTACCGAACGAAAATGCAGCTGACATCACAAGAAGTAGAGTGCTTGCGAAAAATACCATCTTGAAAATGCAGTTGTACCAATTTTTCTCGGTATTTATGCAGTCTTTCTTGTTCAGTTCACCGAAGTTTGAAAAAAGGCAAATTGAGTTATTTTCTGATATTGCTGAGTTTCGGTTTTCGTTGCCTTTCGCGTCTGTTCAAATCGCTTGCAGCTTACATTGCGGGTTGCCCGTTAATCACAGAGCCTCGGATTCACGGTATCCCTTACGAGATCGGAGTACAGCAGGGGGTCGGCATTTTTGTGCTGATGTGGCACACATAAAAACGCTGAGATTGGAGTGAAATTAGAGAGAAAGGCACAGCTAACTTTCCTTTGGGCACTATGTATAGTTTCTGTACTGGGGACTTGCCGCCATCAAGGGCAGTGGCGGAGCCAAGGGGGGGAATGGGGGGGTCTGGACCCCCCACTTTTCCAAAAGATGGTTCCTGAGATTCTCACAAAAATGCAATAAAATTGTTCACTCAGGAGGGGTAACGGCGTTGCCTGTGTTTTCCGAGAGTTTGAAGGGCGTGGTCACGCAAAATTTTCCTGGGGTCAAGTGCTGGCTCCGCCGCTGATCAAGGGTATCGATTTTCACGATTTTGGTACAAAGAGCGATATTGCTTTTCATGATTTTGGTATAAAGAACGGTATCTATTGTTTGTAATTTTGGTATGAAGAACAAATATTAAATAGACCATTTTAAAAAAAATTGGAAGGCTGGAAATTAGAGATTAGAGATTAGAGCAGGCTGTCTTGTCGTGGGTGATCTCCCGGAGCGGGGGGGGGGCACTTCGATAATTTTTGTACCGGGTATGTGCCGCTGGACCGGGTATCGTTTTTAGCAATTTTGCTCCCAAACAGGGTATCCTTTTTCATAAAAGTGCTCCCAGAGGGGGTGTATAGTTTTGAAATAATTGCTCTCGTGCAGGATTTTGACAAGGAATTTGCAATATTGCTATTGTTTTTTGCCAGTTTGCTCCCAGACAGGGTGTCAATTTGAGAAAAAATGCTCCCACACAGGGTGAAAATTTCAATATCTCAGAGGCACACCCCCGTACATTTTGAGGTCAAGTGCCCCCCCGGGGGGTGATCTTTCTTTCTGGAAATCTCCAGTTTAGTTTTCAGCTTCTGTTTATTCATAGTCATAAGATGGTTTATTTAACCTGTAAAATATGTGTAAAATCTTTCTGTAAATTCAGAACGCTGCTATTTCTCAAACCTTGAGACGTTTCAAATTTTCTCTTGAACCAAGGGCGTGTTTGATTGGTAATTCCAAACCTACCAAATTCTGAAAACAGTAGACTTCCCAGAGACGGAAATATATTTCCAATCAAACACAAAAATCTTGAAACGGTAGGTTTCGGATTCACCACCAGGGTTTGCTTATGAAAAACAAGGATCGCCCCAAAGTCTGCCAAACCTTCTGCCTTTTAGAGCAGAAGGTTCAGAAGGCCTTCCAGCCCTTCCAAACCTACCGTTTTGAGAATTTTGGAGCCAATCAAACACAAATTCCGAGTCTACCAAGTCTATACCCTGGGTACCAGACTGGTACCCAGGGTACAAAGTCTACCGCACCGTTTTCAGAATTGGTACAAACCAAACACACCCCAAATAGGTTTCTTGAAACACTTTTTAAAAATTTCAATAATGCAAAAAAGATTTGGCGCCTAAAATTCTTCTGCCCTGGGGGCCTCGGCCGAGTTTTTATGCAGATTTAGCGGCAGCACTATTGTTGTTGGTGTTGCTCTTGGGAATTTGTTGTCGCCTCTGTGATGGCGCAAACTGAAACCAAAATAGGGAAGTGGAGGGAAGTGGGCAATCATCCCGTACTGGCTTGGTACGCAAAGTTTGCTAGAGAAAGTAAACAAGATCTCCAACTACTAACACCCAATTAAGCTGCAACCCTGCCTGTTGAGTGAGTATATTCAGTTACAGTGTTATTGAATCATGCCTCTTGTTAAGCTGGCTGTCTGTTGTGATTTATTTTTTAGGCCAACCAAAAGGAAGGAAGGCACCTGAGAATTTTGGTGTTCTATTCTAATGCGTTGATTTGACTCCCCAATTATTTTCAACACCCTCTTCGAATTAATACCCCCCCCCCAAAAAAACTCTTAGGATCTATCAGAATTAATCTCTATCTAATGTTGGCCCCAGCTATGCTATTAAATGCCACTTTTTTACCGACCTGGCTGGCCATTTTATCACATTATATTTGAATTATATATTTTTATAATTGCCAGTTGCCACAGCTAAGCCCTCTAGCCATTGCTCGGGACTCAGGCACTCTTCTAGTGTCTAGATGGGGACAACAGAAGAGTAATAGATTCGGAGCACGCAAAAAGTTCATCTAAATCGGAATTTTTTTAATGCTTCCCAAACGCCTAATAACGTCTCATCAAAACTTGCGTACAGTCTCTTTTGCAAATTTCTGCAGATTTTGTTTGCTTTTTATGATTTTGTTTTCTCCATTCAGTTTCTAGATTAACATGACAGATTTGAAACTGAGATCAAACTTGCTAGACAGCCCTGAAGGAAGTGAAAATGGACTCATTCGGAGATCAACAGGGAATGGACTCATTCGAAGATGTTTTGGTAAATTTGGGAGGAAATGCCAGTTTTCCCTTCAAGCACTGCACTTCCTGATCTCAATGTGCTACTTGTGGGCGGGAGTTGTAGAGTTCATCAGAAATCCACCTTATTTTGATGCTTATGGTGATGCAGAGAGTCATATTGATCTACCGCCAAAGTTATTTGAGGTAACTACTTAGCCAGTGGAATATTAATAATAATCACTTTATTTACAGTTGGATAAAGAAAGTTGTAGTTTGCGCTATAAAACACAAACTAATAAATACCAACTAAATTAAACTAATTTACAGCAATACTATTTACAAGTTTTACAATTGCAACCCTCCCCAGCCCAACATTTTATTTTTTTTCCAAAAGCTGAGACCTTTACTGCTCTTAATCATATCAGGTACTGTTCCAAAGTATGCTACCCCTGAACGCCATCGAATTTGTACAGAAAGACGCAGTTGATGCGCAGTTGATGGAACAAGGGATGATCTTTTAACAACAGCATCGAAGCTTTTGATAAAATTTCATTTTATCACTCATAACAGTTATCTTCAAAGAGTGAAACAGATCAATAATTGTTTGCACTGTGTCTTTGCAATTGTTGTGGTGCAGTGGTGTAATCCTCTGATTTTGCAGCCAGAACAGTCAGGCGGACAGAGTTCGAGCCCAGTATGAGCCCCACTACTTGAGTGTCATAACAAGGGGTCGCAGACTCGATTAGGTCTTCTCTACTTCTGCGATCCCAGCGCTTGGCGCTAAAAACCGCAACTTCACCTTCACCGTCAGCATTTTCTTTTACATACAGTACGGGCCTTGCGCACATTAACACTGTTTTCCTGTCTAAGAATAGACTTCTTGAGAAAGTTTTTTAATTTCTCAAGAATTCTTGTTTGAAAATGTTTACAGTCTTGCACACCACTCAAGAATTCTTATCAGAATGTGAAGAATTCTTGTAAATTCTTAAGAATTCTTGAGAATTTTTGTCATTCCACCAGCACCTCTTGTGTCATGACAAGGGGTCGCGGACTCGATTAGCGTTTAGCTTCTGCGATCCCAGCGCTTGGCGCTAAAAACCACAACATAACCTTCACCTTCACCTTTGTGTTATTATGCGCAAGACCTGTTGTAGACTATGGTGTGCAGTCAACTGAATTTGTTTTGAGCAAATTTTGCAGCAGAACTTTTTTCCCTGTCGTTGTTCAATTCAATATCTTTATTGCTTTTTAAATAGTTAAAGTTTTTACTATTTATATATATTATGTATTATTCTTTCAGAACGACAAAAGAATGGTTGAATCAGTAAGTCTTTAAATTTCTAACCTATTCCTGGCTGCACAGATTTGATTGAGTTTGTCCATAAAAAAGGTGTCTTGTATTCAATAAGCAATCTTGAAGACATTTAGAAGCTAACATTTAGCATTGAAATCTATTTGTCATTATTCATATGCTGACTGTCAAATTGTTAACTTCTTCGTAATTTTATTTTGCAATTCATTTTGAAACCAATCAGATGGCAGCACCAGGCATTAAGAATTGTTTGTTGAAACAATGTATAATTTTTCAAGCACTTGGATACTTTTTCACACACTTGTTGCACAGTTCTATTTATTTATGTTATTTTTCATAGGGGCTGGTGAGATTGATTGATCTTCCAATTCTGCTGNTTTTCAGAATTTTGGAGTCAATCAAACGCGAATTCCGAGTCTGCCAAGTCTACCCTTTTCAGAATTGATACCAATCAAACACACCCTAAGTAACAAAATTTATAAATTTTGAATCTTTCTGATGTAGAAAGTTTGGAATATTTGACAGAAAGTCGAAAACTGTTAATGGTAACGACAAGAAGTCGAACACTTTTATCAGCCTGAAAGAGGCTGACACTGTCAACCAAGTGGAAACTCAGCCCGTGTTGAACTCAGCCCGGGCTGAAATTTCTCATGTAAAGGCCGTCATAACGTACTGTAAACTGGAAAGGCTTTTTAAATTTCTCCAGAGCAGATATCAAAACTTTCCAAGTACAGTAAAGCACCTAGAATTGTAAACTTTTGCCGGGGAGCTCCAATTTTGTACCGAGGACAGAATAATTTGTCGAGGGGCATTTCACTTCCAAAAAATCTCGTACACCTTTGGCAAAGATCTTTTGTTTTCAGGAGAAATCCATCAAAAATCCTTTTGTTCTGAAAAAAGCCCGTACGCTTTTTCGAAAGAATGAAATGCCCCTCGTAATTTGTGGTGGGGAGCAGTATCTGCGTGGAAATAGTTTCTCAAACTTCCCCCCGGGGTTTGCGAAATTTGAATCCAAGGTTTCACTTGTGAGGCGTTTTGTACCAGGGAGATTGACATCTTGTCCGGGGACAGAATTTGCTTCATTTTTTCACGGGGGAAATGCCCAGGGTAGAATGTGCGGGATACCTAGACGGGGGTATCTCAAATCATTTAATCCAAGCACCGATATCATCATCACCATTTGCGCCTTTTTTTCAAAGATTTTGTCGCCTATGATTAGACTTATTACATGAGTCCTTGTTTTCGCTCCATTCCCCCTAACCATACCCCCACAATACCCATTCCGTTTCAACTAAGTTTTAGCGGAATGACTATAACAATAAATATCAATTCAATTCAATGGAGCAAAACTTTGACTCATATCATCAGTCTAGCCTATGATCACATCTCTATTGATTATGATCACATGTTCGCAACAAGAATATGACTGTTTGTTCTCTCTCACTCTTCGTAGCTTTCGCTTACATTGGTGGCCTGTGTGTGTTCATGAGTACATTTCTTCGTATATTTGGGCACTACACCGTACGAGGATTAATTCTTATATACTCAAAGGTATTACAGTTACATTGTTGTTCAAGCGAGGCCATTAGCAGTCGGCGTGGTAGCCTCGTAGAGAGGCTAAAGAATAATGGTGCAGAATTGCAGGATACTGCAGAAAGCAGACGTTATAATAATCCTACTGCAGAGCCTTCTGAGGTATATGGCTCAGAAAGTGAAGATGAGGGTAACTCACTTATAAACTCCCTTATATTCGAGCTCCCGTAGTGGTAGTGTTCTACTTGGTGAGTAAAAAATGATCCCGTTTGAAAGGCCACTGCTCGCTGGATATCAAGGCAATAATATTGGCAAATATATTATTCAATGGTAAACATGTTAGAATAAAGTTTAAAATTTACCTGACTAAAATCGGCCACTCTTTTCTGAAATTATGAAAGAGTTTCTTGAGAAAGCCCCCTCAAGAAACCTTCAAAAACTGCATAAATCGCTATAAAAAAACCCTATCATTTCTTCCGTACAGCATAGCAATGACTTGTTGAACATGCTTTAGCACGTGTGATCACTTTGGGAAGATGAAAGTGCAATCCCTAGGAACAAAGTTACTCCGCTCCGGACGATTACTTCTTCCCAAGAGGATAACACGTGCTAAAACGTGTTCAAATCATTGCTATGTTAGGAAAATTTGGTCGTGATTTCAGGCCTATCTTGAAGGTTTCTTGAAGGGGCTTTCTCAAGAAAATCCGTCGTCATTACAGAGCGGAGAGACCAATTTCAGTCGGGTGAATTTTAAAATTTATTTGAATATGTCCACTATCAAATAATATAGTTGTCACTATTATTGTCTTGATATCCAGGGAGCTGTGGCCTTTCAAACAGGGATTACTTTTTTTACTTGCACCCAGTAGTATTAGCCCTTAGCCTGTTCCTGTAAATGCTGGAAAGGGCCTGAGACCCGACCTTCTTTTGTTTATTGAAGAAAAAAGAAGAGTTTAGATGTCCCAAAATTTTCCCGATTGGAACAGCTTTGAAAAAGATTTCATTATTTTTTCCGTAAAAAAATAGCCCTAACATTTTGAGATTTTCTAAAAATTAGAAGCTTGCCAAACCCTCAAAAGTCAGTGGGAAAGATCTGAAAAAAATATGGAGACCTAAGTTAACGTTTTTTTCTATAGAGTGGCATTTAAATCAATTAAAACAAGCCAACGGTTGTTTTCCTGCTGAGGGAAATTTCTTTGGGACACCCTCTAGAGTCTTTACATTGAAAATGCTTTCCTGTATTTTTGTACAAAAATTTATGTATCGTGGACTGTAGTTTGTAGTTTGTAGGAGACTGTTATTTTATTAACCTCTTTAGATTACCCTCAAGGACTGGGCAACATAAACTTTGCTAAGTGACCAGTCGTTATTTATTCCTGGGGAGGGGGTGGAAGATATCTGGAAGGGAGGACCAAAACTTTACCTACTCCAGGAGAGGGGGGACGAAAAATAATGCGCATTTTAAGCTAAGGAGGGGGGTATGAAAATAATTTGAGGCATATCCTTTCAATTTCTGTCTTAAGGAAGTAAAACATAGCTCTTCAATTTCTAAGCAAAACCGTGTTCATTTCTAACACTAGTTCTTATGGTAGTTCCCAAATGCAACTACTTGCTTAATCTATCTGCTCTGTGCTCTTTTCTCATCTCATTTGAAAGGCTTTTTTGTTCATATACTAACAGCAGTCACAGTATAATGACAGTATAGTGACATTTTTATCCTATATACGGGCATTGGGAGGGGGGTTGAAAAGATTTCCTGCAATATTGGAGGTGGGACCAACATTTTCAGGTAAATCAGAGAGGGGGGACGAAAATGCCATCAAATATTTAAAAATATCTTCCACCCTCTCCCCAGCAAGAATTGATGAGCTGTCCCTACCTCTTTAGATTACTCTCAAGGACTGGGCAGTATAAACTTTGCTAACTGGCAAGAATCAAGAATCATGATAATTTCTTTATTTAACTGATTGTTTGATTTGATTGTTTGATTGTTTGATTGTGTAACTGATTGTTTGATTTGCAACTTCAATTTTCATGCATCACGGAACAGTTTTGACACTGTATAGTATTGACAGATGTTCTGAAATTGTTTTCATGGTGTGATTTCTGCTAATACTTTGCTGGGGTTTGAGATGTCAATGGGTACTTTTGAAGGCGTTTTAATGAATTTAATTCTTGTACATTTAGACCACTACAATTTAAGAAACTCATGGGAAACTTTTGGTGGCTTAAATAACCTAGAATTTAAGAAATTGCTTACCAACTCTAGACCTAAGTTTCTTATAGAAAACTAAGTGTATACGCAGCAGAACGATACTCTTTCGGTGTAATCCTTTTTGTTACTTCTGAAACTTAGAAAGAATCACGAATGTTCCCAAATGTGTACCAAATCTCATAAAAGACCGAGCATTTTTTCGTTCAAAAACATGCCGCGAGATTTTACCTTTTAAAGGGGCCTTTGCAACCAGGGGTGGCGCCAGAAATCTTCCTACAGAGGGGCTGGAACTTCTGACAGGGGGCTAAAATGACTAAAAAATGCAGTTTTCTTACGTCATTTTGCCAAATTTCCTCGGAAAATAACCAAAAATTTCCTCTGACGGAGGGCTAGATGCTTCCGACGGAAGGGCTGTAGCTAACTAGCCCTTGCGCCACCCCTGTTTGCAACCGGCAGGCTTTGTGAATACGTCCTTTTGTGGTCTCTTTGTTGTCGCCATTTTCGTGGTCCATGGAAATGGCCGCCAACAAAGAGATGACACGTGCAAGGTACGCTGGTTTCAAATAGGCCCAAAGTTTTGATCATCTAGTGGTAAGGAGGGAGAGGCTGCTTCGCAGTGCAAAAGCAAAGGCAAACGATAAATGCAGAAATTATGTATCAATAAAAGTGGACTAATCTTTATTTTTATCCAGAATCATAAAAGTTGTGCTATAAATAAATCTTGAAAACAGTTGAGAATGGACACAATGTTATGCTAAATCCTTCTTCGGGCTTCCATGTCTCTTTAGTTCGTGAGGAACGTACAATCTTGTCTCTGCAATATGAAAATAAATTGTTTTGACGATGAAAACTAGGCGTAACGCCCAGCTACCAAAGTACACAAAAACTCAGTTTCTTTGCTTGAGTGAGAGTTCGAGAAGTGTCCTCCTTCGAGATCTGCACGAGATAAGTCTTTCTTTTCTGTTGATTCGGGCATTTTCAAACTGTGAGTACAAACACAATCTTGGTATATCGTCCAGTTTTTGCTCAATATGTGTAAAGTTAAAAGCGTCTTGTGTAGCTTATGCTTATCAGGCAGCAGTAGACTACTTAAATATAGCGTAGAGTATCCCGTAGTATCCTCCTAGAAATATTACGCCCAAGATAGTGAGAACAGCAGCCACGCAAAGAAAACTTTCTTTACTTATCTTGTGACAACAGCATAATACTCCAAGCCAACCGCCAACAATGCCTCCTTCACAGATCAATAGGTAGAGCCCAACTTGTGCAATTCGCCATTCTTCGCTAATAGCTAAACATTTATCCAACCCGAACATCAGCAAAGCGAGGCCATTGATGATAGCTGCATAAATGCCAAGGCATATTCCAGCCAGTTCTTCAGCTGGAAGGGCTTTGTTATTGCCATGATTTCTGACGACGACGGGGACAGTAGGTATCAAGATGAGTGGAAGTAGGAACAAGAGCACTTGGGCGTAGATTCCTGGTTTACAACACATTATTTCTTCAGTTTCTTGATGCTTTCGCTGCGGCTTCCAACGGGCTTCCAACCAACGACGACTTGAAATGAAATTTGATCTTCTTCACAATGTGCGGTTGCGGTTGAGCTGTTCATTTAATTTGATTTCTCAGAAGTCAACCTATTTATAGAATTACGTAAATTTGCAGCATGAATGCAGGCAAAGATGGTGGACAGTTTTATAACAGTTTTATGCTAAATCCTTCTTCGGGCTTCCATATCGTATAGTTCGTGTCTTGGTATATCGTCCAGTTTTTGCTCAATATGTGTAAAGTTAAAAGCGTCTTGTGTAGTTTATGCTTATCAGGTAGCAGTAGACTACTTAAATATAGTGTTGAGTGTCCCGTAGTATCCTCCTAGAAATATTAAGCCTACGATAGTGAGAGCTGCAACAACCCAAAGAAAACGTTCTTTGTTTATCTTGTGACAAAAGCACATTATTCCAAGCCAACCGCCAACAATTCCTCCTTCACCGATCATGAGGTAGAGCCCAGCTTCTGCAATTCGCCATTCTTTGTTCATAGCCAAACATTTATCCAACCCGAACATCAGCAAAGCGAGGCCATTGATGATAGCTGCATAAATGCCAAGGCATATTCCAGCCAGTTCTTCAGCTGGAAGGACTTTGTTATTGCCATGATTTCTGACGACGACGGGGACAGTAGGTATCAAGATGAGTGGAAGTAGGAACATGAGCACTTGGGCGTAGATTCCTGGTTTACAACACATCGTTTCTTCAGTTTTTTTATGCTTTCCTTGTGGCTTCCAACGGGCTTCCATTTCCAACATTGCCACTTCCATTTCCATTTTTAGCAACGACTTGAAATGAAATTTGATCTTCGATAGGCCTTCGCGCACACTTCACAATGTTTGGTCGCGGTTGAGCTCAGGTTGAGTAGCCTGCGCGCTAGACTTGCCCCAAGTCTATTTCATGAAGTCCTTTCGACCGATCCCTTTTCCATAGTTCCCGGATCCGCCATTCCGTTAGAAAGAGAGAGAGAAATAGACTTGTTGAATCCGTTCCCTTATGAATTATTAATGAGATAGATCTTTTGTGTTATAATTGGCAGCGGACAGGATCCTGTCCGCCGTCGGCATTCTCAGATGTCTTGAAGTGGCCAATCAGCGTCATAATTGCACAAAAGGCTTATCTCTTGGTATCTGAGGCAGAAAATTGTAAGGGGGTTACCTGATGCCTCTCTTTATTTCCAAATTCAATAGTTTAGAAAACGATCTGTGTTTAGTGTCTTTCCGTAGTCGTAAATATCCTGGATTATTGTATAGAAGACATACCCCCGCATTTCGAGCACAATCACTCGCATGAGCCCTATCTCATTAATAATTCATAAGGGAACGGATTCAACAAGTCTATTTCTCTCTCTCTTTCCCCTTTGTTCCGTAACGGAATGGCGGATCCCGGAACTATGGAAAAGGGATCGGTCGGAAGGACTTCATGAAATAGACTTGGGGCAAGTCTACCTGCGCGCAGCCTCAACACTCCTCCGCCTAAGGCTAAGGTTGAGCTGTTCATTTAATTTGATTTCTGAGAAGTCAACCTATTTATAGAATTACGTAAATTTCCAGGGTGAATGTAGGCAAAGATTAGACTGATGATATGAGTCTAAGTTTTGCTCCATTGAATTGAATTTTTATTTATTGTTATATGAACCGGAATGGGTCACATATCAATGGGCATTGTGGGGTATCGTCCCGGGGGGCCACTCCTATACTTTTCTATAGTATCATGCTCGTACAAAGGTGCAAGACATGCACCCTAAACGCNAAAGGTCTTTTGTTTTCAGGAGAAATCCATCAAAAATCCTTTTGTTCTGAAAAAAGCCCGTACGCTTTTTCGAAAGAATGAAATGCCCCTCGTAATTTGTGGTGGGGAACAGTATCTGCGTGGAAATAGTTTCTCAAACTTCCCCCCGGGGTTTGCGCAATTTGCATCCAAGGTTTCACTTGTGGGGCGTTTTGTACCAGGGAGATTGAAATCTTGTCCGGGGACAGAATTTGCTTCATTTTTTCACGGGGGAAATGCCCAGGGTAGAATGTGCGGGATACTTAGACGGGGGTATCTCAAACCATTTAATCCAAGCACCGATATCATCACCACCATTTGCGAGATCTTTTTCAAAGATTTTGTCGCCTATGATCACATCTCTATTGGTTATGATCACATGTTCTATTGATTATGATCACATGCTCGCAACAAGAATATGACTGAAAAGTTCTCTCTCACTCTTCGTAGCTTTCGCTTACATTGGTGGCCTGTGTGTGTTCATGAGTACATTTCTTCGTATATTTGGGCACTACACTGTACGAGGATTAATTCTTATATACTCAAAGGTATTACAGTTACATTGTTGTTCAAGCGAGGCCATCAACAGTCGGCGTGGTAGCCTCGTAGAGAGGCTAAAGAATAATGGTGCAGAATTGCAGGATACTGCAGAAAGCAGACGTTATAATAATCCTACTGCAGAGCCTTCTGAGGTATATGGCTCAGAAAGTGAAGATGAGGGTAACTCACTTATAAACTCCCTTATATTTGAGCTCCCGTAGTGGTAGTGTTCTACTTGGTGAGTAAAAAAACGATCCCCGTTTGAAAGGCCACTGCTCGCTGGATATCAAGGCAATAATAGTGGCAAAAATATTATTCAATGGTGAACATGTTAGAATAAAGTTTAAAATTTACCTGACTAAAATCGGCCACTCTGTTCTGAAATTATGAGAGAGTTTCTTGAGAAAGCCCCCTCAAGAAACCTTCAAAAACGGCATAAATCGCTATAAAAAAAACCTATTATTTCTTCCGTACAGCATAGCAATGACTTGTACATGCTTTAGCACGTGTGATCACTTTGGGAGGATGGAAGTGCAATCCCTAGGAACAAAGTTACTCCGGACGATTTCATCTTCCCAAGAGGATAACACGTGCCAAAACGTGTTCAAATCATTGCTATGTTAGGAAAATTTGGTCGTGATTTCAGGCCTGTTTTGAAGGTTTCTTGAAGGGGCTTTCTCAGGAAAATCCCTCATCATAATACAGAGCGGAAAGACCAATTTAAGTGTCTTAAATCGGGTGAATTTTAAAATTTATTTGAATATGTCCACTATCAAATAATATAGTTGCCACTATTATTTTCTTGATATCCAGGGAGCAGTGGCCTTTCAAACAGGGATTGCTTTTTTTACTTGCACCCAGTAGTATTAGCACGTAGCCTGTCCCTGTAAATTCTGGAAAGGACCTGAGACCTTCTTTTGTTTATTGTTGAAAACAGAAGAGATGTCCCAAAAAAGTTTCCCAATTGGAACAGCTCTGAAAAAAAATTCATTATTTTTTCCTTAAAACATAGCCCTAAAATTTAGAGATTTTCTAAAAATCAGAAGCTTGCCAAACCCACCTTAGTTGAACTTTTTTGATAGCGTGGCATTTAAATTACTTAAAGCCTGGTTCACACTAGGTCGTTGCAGTCGCTGGGGTCGTTGGGAATGAACGACTCAAAGACCTAGTCTTATGATCTAACTGTCAGTTGAGGTGGCCAGGCGCGACAAATTTTTGTCGCGCCTTGTCTCACCAATCAGAGAGCAGCATTTGCAGTCCAGAGAAAGTCAAGGGCCAAATATGGGCGAATAGCACTGAAATAACGCGCTCTGATTGGTCAATCAAGTTGTCATGACAACATTGCCGACAGCATTGCATAAAATTTCATGTAGTTAAACTTTTTTCATCAATGAAACATTCTTCTAAGTACTTTTAACTAGTATTCCCATTTTCAAGTGCCGGAACCTCGAATTTTGAAGCGTTTTAGAATCGGCATTTTCGATGAAATAGCTTAGGCCATGAGGTGGTCGTCTCAACTGACAGTTAGATCATGAGTCGTAGTTGGAGCGTATATCAGTTTAGGCAAGTAGCGAAACTACGACATGTAATAAGTCTATCAAAGACCCAAAAGACTGAATATGAACGGCGACTCGACGACCCTGACGACTCCAACGACTGAGTCGCTGGGATAGAAACTGGCTCTATCCCAGTGACTCAGTCGTTGGGGTCGTTGAGTTGCCATTCACATTCAGTCTTTTGGGTCTTTTGAATCGTTCTTCCCAACGACTCTAAGGACCCCAGCGACTCCAGCAACTGCAACGACCTAATGTGAACTATTTTTCAAGACCAGCCAGCAGTCGTTTTCCTGCTGAGCGAAACCTCTTTGGGACACCTCCTATATAGAGTCTTTACATTGAAGATGCTTTCCTTTATTTTTTTACAAAAATTTATGTATCATGTACTTCTAATTTATTTTGTAGGAGACTGTTATTTTATTAACCTCTTCAGATTACGTTCAAGGACTGGGCAGTATAAACTTTGCCCGGGGGGAGGGTAACTTGAATTTTGGAATGACGGGGACGTGTCTCTCAACTTTTAGGGAAAGACCCATCCTTAAGGATTTTCGGTCGATGCTCATACCCATTTTTAAGGACTTTGAGGGGAAATGTCTGTTGAACTCGCTACAAATCAAGCTTCATTTCACTTTAAACACACAATTATGAAGATAAAGTTACCACCAACCAAGTTTCAGAACTAAAGCGAAGAAATGAAACAATAATAACAACAACTCGACAATTTTTTGTTACCATTTAAAAAGCTACCCATTTCTAGTGGAACATTTACATTTTGAGACCCATATTTAGGGATTCTTGAGGTTTAAAACCCATTCTTATGGGCTCTATATATGGAAGTTATCCCCCCCCCCCCCCCGGAAACTTTGCTAACTGGCAAGAATCAACAATCATGATAATTTTTTTATTGAACTGATTGTTTGAATAACTTTTTATCCGTAAAATATTGTCGCAATATTTACCATCCCAAATAGATATTTGATAAGAAACTGCTTATAAGAAGCTGTAGGCTCGATTGTTCAAAAATTAAGAAACCATGCAACCTTGATTAAAAAGGCTAAGAAACGTTTGTAATTTGCAACTTCAATTTTCACATGTCACTCAAAAAGCCCTTTTAATGAATTTAATTCTTGTATATTTAGGGGCGGGTCATTAATACTTGCCGGGGAGGGGGTGGAAGACATCTGGGAGGGGGGACCAAAATTTTACCTACTCAAAGAGAGGGGGGACGA
>REGM01000175.1:465571-489594 GCA_004194415.1 Aurelia aurita
ATTTGGTCTTTGATAACTATTGTCTGTCTTTACGAATCTTCCTGTGCTGGTGATGGTCATGACTGAGAACTGAAAACATTTTGGGAAAAGATCAAGCCGTTTCTCGACACTACCCGAAAGATCTGATCGCTCAAGGACAAGATTCATTTATTCTTTTACTATAAAAAGGCAAAATGGGGTGTAAGTAAACTTTATCTGGAGAATCTAAAATGTTTTTCGGATGAGTTCTTTCGCTTCAAGTGGCTTTCGATTAGGCATACGTGTCATTAGGCCCAAAGCAATTTTTTTTAGGCCTAGCGGTATGGTCGATGTGTCTAACTGAGAGTTTTCGTTTCATTTCAGTCAAATTCCTCGAGATATTGAAGCCATTTATATCTGTGTTGCCAGAAGTAGCAAAGCCAGAAAGAAAGGTAGGCTTATCGAACTTTCATGTTTGTTTTTCTTCATCTTGTACAATAAACAAGTGACATCTCTGTAAACAGGCCTATTTCCCAGCTGGAATTTGGTTGTCTTTCTGGGTTATTGAAAGGAATCAAACCATCATGAATATTCAAGTCAAAGATTATTTAAGAAAATGGCAGGCAATGTAACCAAATTCATTAAAAGTTAACATCAACAACAAAGGACATTTTGGATGGCTTATGTTATGTTGTAAGCAGAATCTTGTTGTATAGTTCTTCTTAACTTCTAACTTTAGAAAATTCTTCAACTGATATTGTTGCTAACCTTTATTATTCTCAGTGTCAAAACTGTCTAACCGCAGTTATTCTTTCCAGTGCCTTTTCAAGCTAAAAGTGACTTTACTTTATTGCAATCAAATGAGACTGGAAATTTTTACAGTGCATGAAAGTTCTGTTCACAAAATTATATCATTCTAGAAGCATTTTTCTTGCATCTAATTGTCATAATAAACTGTTCAGATCAGATTTTGATAACAAAACTAGGATTTTTAAATGTTTATTTGCCAATGAAAAGACAGTTCCAACATTAGCAAAGGATAGCCAACAATGCTAAGCAAATACAGAAAACCCATGGGCAAATTTCTTTTTTTCTGTATTTCTTTCTCCTAATAAAAGCTATGTATATACTGGGTGTCTCAAAAAAGTACACCCTTTTGACTGGCAAAAGGAACAGAACAATAAGATATCGGAACTTTCCGAATGCACAGCTAAATTTGTCATCTTCAACTTAAATGCACATACCTAGCATTTATAAATTATCCACCAAATACCAGAGATACAAGCTCCCAAAGTCATAATTTAAAGTGCACCTGAAGCCAGAGGTTTTGAGAAAGGACCTAACCATGATTTGATATCATGCGTATTTTCCAAAGGAATTTGTAACTTTTAGTTTTTGCTTTTGAAAAGAATCCTAGACATTTAGCCACAACCCTAACTAAACAAATAAAAGGAAAATTTGGCAAATTTAATAAACTCGTGGCACATCTCCAAAATATGCCTGCATGTTCTCCTTTGTCAATGAATCAAATATGAAATATTTGTCTTCTTCTTTGATACAAATAATTTTTGAATAGAATGTAAGGAACAATTTTTCCTCAAAAGAAAAGTAAGTGATTTCAAGAACAATTGAAACAGCTCAAAGTAGAACTCTTTTCAAAAGTAAGAACTAGAAATAAGAAGTTAAAAATTCCTTTAGTAAATGCCAATGAAATCAAAACATGGCTAGGCCCCTTTTAACCCTATTCAGCCCGGGGGCCATTATGGCCCCCCTATCAAACTTTTTTTAATAGAATCTTAGCCATGAAAGATGTGACTTTGAAACTTCTTGACTTTTATTAAAATTTAATAGGCTACATAATTATCAACTTTTCATTGTCTATTGTTGTGTCACGTGACCTCTGCATGCCCTATTTTGGAGACCGGTCACAAAGAAAATCGTTAATCCTCTGTTATTTTCTCCCCAGTAGCATAAAATGCAAAGTTATATATACCATTCGATTCGTCTTGAAGAGTTCTTTCATTTGATATATAGTTTGTTAATATCTGCTTACATCAGCAAGTTTTAATATATATGACGTCATAAAAATTGATGACGTCATATTTTGAATAAATTAGTATATTATTCATGAAAATTTGCTCAAAATGGTGTGATCATGAATCGAGATGTCTAATTTCATTGATTAGAAGTCAAAAAGTATAATATATCACTGTAACTATTGTCTCCATTCTATTTAGTGTTCGTAAATTGGACGTAATTAGCCATAATTAGCAGATGCAATTTTCAAAATTCAAATTATCAATTAAAATGTCTTTATAGACTCATGGCCATGACTTTTGCAGCATTATTAGCTACATATCTCTAACAAATCAGTAAATATCTGGCGTTTAAGAACAGTCGCTAGTTTTCCTTGATTTTGCTATTGTATTTGGTTGCCTAGCAACGAATCACGTGACAAATTACTAATTATTGCTATTTTTAGATTCTCCTTTGGTCCCTAATGCATTGTGCTAAGTGCCATCTTCATACCATTTCTCGTTTCTGAAATAAACAGGGGAGCCAAAATAGCCCCCCCTCGGACCAAAGTAGTAAAAATTTTACCCGGGCTGAATAGGGTTAACGACAACGGCTCGACGACACTTCTTTAACGACAACGGCTCGACGAAAATAACGACAGAACAGTTCGACAAGAACTAACGGCAAGACTAACTACTACTGGGGAAAATACATCAATAACCTCCGCAAAACGATTACATAACGATCTAAACAAAGGCTCCTGTTGCATCATATGGTGCAACAGAAGGAACTAGAATGACATGACGCAATGTTTCTGAAAGTCACGTATCCATGTAAAGAAAGGAGGTTCTTATCTCTTCACATGTTCATTTAATTTGATTTCTGAGAAGTCAACCTATTTATAGAATTACGTAATTTCCAGGGTGAATGTAGGCAAAGATTAGACTGATGATATGAGTCTAAGTTTTGCTTCATTGAATTGAATTGTTATTTATTGTTATATGAACCGGAATGGGTCACATAGTAATGGGTATTGTGGGGTATCGTCCGGGTATCGTAGGGGAATGGAGCGAAAACAAGGACTCGTGTAATAAGTCTAGGCAAAGATAGCGGATTATCTACGTGTACACGTTTTTCGTTATAAGAAACTCGGATCAGCCACTGATAGATCTTTTTTGGAGATTATTTTCAACTTGATGAGGCAAAAGGCTGCAAATCCCAGCACAGCCAGAAATCTACACCGTGCTAGCCTGCGTGCAGACTTTTTGGTTACTGGGGAGGAGGGGAAAGAAAGGAATTCTTTCTCCTCCTCCCCAGTTACCAAAAAGTCTGCACGCAGGCTACACCGTGCTTATTTTGATGCAAATACGCGCACAAAACCAGTCCATGCTTTGCCAAGAGAAGTCAAAAGAAATAACTTAGGTCTATGCTACTGATGCTACTAAGAGTTAAGAGTTTCTTGATTTCACATGAAAAGTTTCCAATTTCTTATTTCTGGTTGGTAAGTTGGTTACAAGACTTATGATGTGGTTTTTATCACTGCAGCCAGGTGAGTCAGAAAAATTTAGACGTTTGAAAGCCTGTAGCTCTCAAATCATTTATCAGATTCCTATTAACTGATATTACCTGTTAGACTGATGATATGAGTCAAAGTTTTGCTCCATGAATTGAATTGTTATTTATTGTTATAGTCATTCCACCAAAACTTAGTTGAAGCAGAAGGGGTATTGTGGGGTATGGTTAGGGGGATGGAGGGAAAACAAGGACTCATGTAATAAGTCTAATTACCTGTGTAGCTAACATGTCAACTTAGACTGAAAAAATTTAGGTTGTCAAAACTGGTCGTATCGTTCTCAAACTGCAAGCGATTTGATAAAATGCTTCATCTCAAAATCCCTCAATATTGGCCTAAAATCCTTCAGGATTACTTTACGAATAACCACCCGTACCGCCACTGATCCTACTATCGAATAACTGATGTTAGAAATAAGCACGGTTTTACTTAGACATTGAGAAAACTAAGTTTTTCTTCCTTAAGAACTACTTTTTTAGAAATTAACAGGATTTACGTCAAATTATTGTCATACCCCTCCTTAAAACGTGCTTTATTTCTCGTCCCCTCTCTCTTTGAATAGGTAACGTTTTCATCCCCCCTCTCAGATGTCTTCCACCTACTCCCCGGGAAGAAATAATGACCAGTTTGGTCCCTTATAATTCAGTTTCTAGGCTACAATACAAAGATCTGTATTTCCTGTCTTTATTTCATAGCAATTCCAATTTTAGTTGCTTTTGAAATATTTCTCAACCGATTCTCAAAAGCGGTTTTTGGGGTTTTCTTATTAAAATATGCTTGTAAGGCATATTTTATATTGTACAAACCGCGAAACAGAAAAGGCCCTCAAGGGAAACTCGTACTTTCAACCGACGGACATCGGCTTTTGGAATCATTTTACGTAATTAATTTACAAATTGTTTTCACAAAATCAATGTACATTTGTAGGTACCCTATTTGCGGTGCGGCAAATCATTGACGCATGTAACTTGAAATCATCCGAAAATCAAAACAATTCTAAATACGATTTACGGCGCTGCATTCGTTAGCGAGAAACTATTGTTCATGTAATAGACCCGACGGATTTTCGTACGAGGATGCGAGTTTTTATCGGGCAAAGTTCGTTGCGATTTACCAATGGGAAGTGAAAAGAATTACAGTAATGGCGGTGAAATAATCAGAATTAATCGGAGAAAAGGCGACAAAGCTATTACGCAAGTATCTAATATCTCAAAGCGATTGAATCTGCTTCCTCGAGTCTTCGCAAAATCATCGCAAAGGCTTCGCAAAGGACACTCTGATCTGAACGCATAGAAATCGGGCCAACGCTGGCTCTATAGGCAAAACATCACAACTGGTTTTGAAACAATGTCCAGGAAAGTCTTGGTGCTGTCTCAGTATGTTTGTCAATAAGTTTTGAATAGCTGCGTTAAAATCTTGTATAGAGCAAGCGCTTACACTATCAAGCGCATTACACTTTCAATTCTCTTGGGAGCGTATTCCCTTTACAATTCAAACGAGTGTTTTGTATTGTAAATTTACCAGCCGTAGCTAACAGCTGTGTGATGGACATGGACGGACGGTGACCCTGTGTTCAATAATTAGTCATTTTCACGCCTCCGAACAAACGATCATTTGTTCCTTAACAAGTGGCGGCATTTTGTTCTTTATGCCAGGAATCGTATAAATATTTTGACCACGTAAGAAGGGCCAGTATTAGAGAAGCGAGAGGGGAACGTTCGTGTTGGTACATCTTTAAAGAAAATTCTAAGTAGTCATTCATTCGCTTGATTTTTTAACTAGAAGCGAAAAGTACAACACGTTTTAGATATTATTGCATTTCAGCCTAGCTAATTTAGGAAGTGTGACGATTTTTAGAACTGCTGGTGGTTTCTCAGTTTTAAGAGACACCGAGAGTTATTTTCACCGATATACTTCGATTTCAAAGTATATCTGAGAAGATTTTCCAGATTTCCAAACATCAAAGCTGACGGCAGAGTAAGACGGGAAAATAACTTTCACTTGAACCCGAGGATATTCACTGAAAAGACAGAGGGACACCCACGCCAACTAGATCAAAATGGGGACGGAAGAGAAGAACCTGTTTAACGACAATTCTCGAGGCAGATCGCCAAAATGCACTCGATGCCGAAATCATGGTATGGTTAGCGATCTCAAGGGGCACAAGCATCGATGTCCATGGAGGGAATGCACTTGTAATGAATGCCTGATTGTCGCAGAGAAGCAAAGGGTGACAGCAGCGAGGATTGCGTTGTATCGGCATCAAACTGTTCAGAGTGGCGGCACAGAGATTAATGGCGATCGAGGTAAAGAGTGCTTGTTTTTAAACTCTTTTTTCAATTGTACTTCTCGTGAACTCTTTAGCCCCTAGAGGCTGCTTCCCACTGTGCGATGAACAATTATCGGTTTTCTCATCGCCAACTTTTCAAATGCGATGAAACTTCATTTCGCACTGAGAGCGACATTTGAGTGTGAAGCCTCATTTTTACGACCAGCGTGAATCAGTCTTTACAGTCAAATGTCGTTCCTAGCGCAAGCTGAACTTTCATCGCATTTGAAAAATTGGCGATGAAGAAAGCGATGATAGTTCATCGAGCGGTGGGAATCAGCCTTTAAAGACCCAAGGGATGTATCACTCCCTCAATAATCGTGCGAGATTTCTTGGAGAACAATCTAGGTAGGATTCCCAGAGGATTTCAGGAATTTCTCAGGAAAACAAATAGATTTCAGTAAAAATTGTACGAGATTTCTAGGGAATGATATCCGCTCGCAAAAATCAGCCTTTCTGCCCACGGGTCAGCAGCCTATAACATGTGAAAATGAAAAATGAATTTACAGATGTAAGGCAAAAGTCTTTACTTTTCTTAGCAAACATGGCGGTTCTTTTCAGTATTTTTTCTATATTATGTGATTACGACATGTACAGCGGTTTTTTCTGTTTTTCCTCCACGCTTCCTTCCAGAGAAATTCTGTTTCTTTGCTAACCTATAATTTTATTGTCTTCTCTTTTTGAGTCCTAATTTTTATTCACGTTTCTAGTCCTATTTGCTGAAGGGTCAACCTGCTAAAAATCAGGAACATGAATTGAAAAATTATCTTATTGTTGGCAACGCGCGCCTTTGTTTTCTTATTAGCAAATCATTGCGGTTTTTTTTATCTAGTTTTCTTCCCGCTCTGAAAGTCATTTTCCCAAGCTTGTACTTGATTTCCTAGTTGTAACGCTAGAGATTTCGTTGCCCACGGCAAAGCGCTGTTCTTGCGCTCCCCTTATATTCCGTTATCTAGAAAATTGTAGTCCCGTACTTTTATTTTATTTTGACCATAACTTCCTTCAGCCTGACTCAGTTTAAACTTTTTACTCCACTGTTGAAAATGACGAATCTATCTTTCGCTAGCCAAAAGCTAACATTAATTCCATTTTAAACAACCAAAACATAGCGTTAAAATCTTTAAAATATCTCATAAGAGCTTTAAAAATACTTTAAAATACGCAGAATATCCGATTTTTTATTTCCAAACCAACACCGCAGTTCTTAGAGAATTTTAATTCTATGGTATAGTTTCATTTGGTTTCAAAGGATCGTTTCTACCAAAGAATCACTTCGTGTTGTGTACACGTAAAGCAGAAATAACGTTCCCATTCAGAGTTGAGGCGTTCTAGTCTCTTGAGATTTCAAGGCACAATGATTTTGACTGCGAAATGCGCTTAAAAGGTGAACTGGTGGTGTTTTCGGATCAGAAAGACTCTTTAATTTGCTTGAACCGTTTCGTACGATTCTGCGAGCATAGCCTCCAAGTCTTTGAAAACCAATCTTTAAAAAACAACATTATCTTTCGTTTGATTTTATGGCTTGAAAGGAACTTCAGGTACGTTGCTATAATCCTATATGTAGCATTTCTAATATCTTGATTATTTTCAGAATAACAGCGGTTTCTTTTTATTGAAAGAACTCGTGAAAAGTTTTCAAAAAATTCAAATAATCGTAGATCCTAAATTAAAATATGAAAAACGGTACAATCTTCAAGAAAATCATAGTTTATGAAGGTCTATGATATGGCAGTAAGCAGACATCTGTAGCTTTTCTAGTTTACGATTTAGCAAGATAAAATTTTGCAATTTGATGAAGTCACATTCTCAAAACTGGCACAAGCAAAGAAGACGCTGTAGTTCTGAAAATAATCAAGATATCAGAAATGCTACATATAGAATTATAGCAAAGTACTTGAAGTTCCTTTCAAGCCATTAAGTCAAACAGAAGATGCATCAACCATCCGTGCAATTCTTTTTTAAAGATGCCAAAGATTATGCTGATTCTGCGTACACTTTAACCATCTGTACGTGAACGTTTATTTTCAAGAAATACTGCAATTTCAATTAGCATGTGTGAAGAGAACTAGAATCTGCTTAAATGAAAAATTAGAACAGATATAAGCTAGGGGCATTTCACCATTTCAAAAAAGCGTACGAGATTTTTGAAAACAAAACGATTTTTAGGAAATTGTTTGCGGTTTTTTCCTTGAAAACAAAAGGATTTTTCGCCAAAAGCGTACCAGATTTTTAGGCAGTGAAATGCGCATTGGATATAAGCACACAATATCACAACCAAACCATTCCGTGAAAAAGTAAGGGAAGTCACTCGATTTGAAGCCTTTTTCAAAATTCGCACTCATATCTAACTGAGAGAGGATTTCTTGTATATATTTTACATGACTTTCTTTGCCGATGTACCGTTATTTTAGGAGAACTCAAATAATATTTCACAGTAGGCTAAATTCAGAAGAATCTAAGAAAAACTCACTTGAATAGACGCGGAATTAAACTCCGCGGAAGCATGAATCGAAGGGTGTATCACTCCCTCAATAAACGTTTCTAAGAGAACAAAAGGATTTCTGGAGGATTTCAGTGATTTCTCTGAAAAGCAAAAGGATTTTTGTGAAAGTTTACGAGATTTCTAAGGAGTGATTTGCCCCTCGACGTGATTTACAGTTTAACTTTCGCCAAGTGATCAAATGTATGTAAAATTCTATCAAATTTTAGTTAGCTATATATATATATACTTTCATTCTCTTTAACCCAACTAAAATAAGAGAACTATTTTATTTCTTATTTTACCTCGCTTCAACTTTGTTGTACATCGGTGCATCAAACTGCAATCTTTCCTTCAAATAACAAAATTTGAGGCAGAAAACTATCGAAAAATAGCGTAACGCAGAAGAACAATTTCACCCCCACTATTTCATTTTGGAAACTAGCTTCTCTGGAGTAATTATGGAAAGCAGGGTATACCAGAATAGATACTAAACAAAGCACTTTTTGTGTGTTTACAGCCTCGTAAAATAAGCCACTACTGCGCTTTTAGATAACCAAAATTTGGCTCTCAAACCCACTGAAATACATGACGCGAAATTGTTCAAACAATTTAAGAAACATGCGAAATGACTCAAATATACAAATTTCCCGTAGATATAGCACTTTCTGATGCGTTTACGACAGCGTAAAAACCTTCAAATTTAGTCGCAAAACCAACTGCAGCATAGCAAAGACTTTTGTTTTCATTTTCATTCATTTTATGTCCCTTGAACACGGCAGAGGCTGATAAAAAAATTTTCTTCCTGGGAACGGTAANAACCCAACTAAAATAAGAGAACTATTTTATTTCTTATTTTACCTCGCTTCAACTTTGTTGTACATCGGTGCATCAAACTGCAATCTTTCCTTCAAATAACAAAATTTGAGGCAGAAAACTATCGAAAAATAGCGTAACGCAGAAGAACAATTTCACCCCCACTATTTCATTTTGGAAACTAGCTTCTCTGGAGTAATTATGGAAAGCAGGGTATACCAGAATAGATACTAAACAAAGCACTTTTTGTGTGTTTACAGCCTCGTAAAATAAGCCACTACTGCGCTTTTAGATAACCAAAATTTGGCTCTCAAACCCACTGAAATACATGACGCGAAATTGTTCAAACAATTTAAGAAACATGCGAAATGACTCAAATATACAAATTTCCCGTAGATATAGCACTTTCTGATGCGTTTACGACAGCGTAAAAACCTTCAAATTTAGTCGCAAAACCAACTGCAGCATAGCAAAGACTTTTGTTTTCATTTTCATTCATTTTATGTCCCTTGAACACGGCAGAGGCTGATAAAAAAATTTTCTTCCTGGGAACGGTAAAAATTTCGTCAAAACTTCCTTGGAAAATTTTATTCATTTGACATTGATTCAGTGTTTTTTACAGCGTAATTGTTGTAGGTAGAATATAGTTCACTTCACATGCTACTTGGTGAAATTTACCATGTTCATAAACCAACAACTTAAGGTTTAAACTTAACATAACATAAAACAAACACTTATATTGCATACAAGTTAAAGCATGAATGGTAGGTTGATAGCTCAAAAATAGGCACAATAATTGTAGAGCTCTATAGCGAATGTCAAAATACAAGCCTTTTTGTCAAGATTCTGCTTAATTAAAGTTACTTCAGCAATTCAATTTTGTTTTTTTGATAATTATAACAAGTTCTTGTGTTTTGACAGCAGCATAAAAACTTAGCCTTTTTTTCAAAAAATTTCCTGCGACCTAAAAATCTTGCCAAAATTTTCCTGGGAATGGCGTTCCGCTGTTCCCACACTCTATCACACTTTATCAGCCTCTGACCCAAGCTATAACTGCTTTTCAGGAGGCCGTGAACAAATTATCGTTCGATTTTGCCCGAGGAACAGCGTCACTGGTCGGTTGTGGGCAGTTTTTGTTTTTGACACGCTTTGTTAGCAGTACGCTGTGATGGCCTAAGTTTTAATTATATTTACCTGATGTTTACAATTACATTATTTTAGATACTAATCGATATAGACAAAAAGGTTTTCAACCGCCGTCGTGTTTTTTGAAGACAGTCGGCTAGAAATTGATCAAAGCTTTAGGGATTTGTGAGGTACAACCGCTTCACTTGCGAGGGTGTACGCCATAGAACGCTACAGAAAGGTTGTTTTTCCGCCATTCTGAGCTTTTCGAGATTTCTTATGAGAGCGTGGTTAGGACAAGCGTGGTAGACCTATTTCATGATAGCGCGACTTGTCGGTCAGAAAAGCGTGGTGGAACGAGTGGGATCTGTTCCGTTACTGGTGGAACCGCATTTTGCAACGATTTCATTTCAGATTTCGTGTGTTTGTACTTTGCCGACACGAAAACTTTCAAGAGTAGGAGCTCGGTGAAATTAACTCTGCTATGCTAAACTGACGAGTCAGAACGAGAATGACGGATAGAAGGATCACTGCTTCAGAGAAGAACAATGTTCTTCGAACATGCCTTAAAGGCTCTTGGGCAACCGGCATGCATTGCAGTCCTATTTGTAAAGGTGGCCTAATTTCATGCTGCATTAAAATAATTGTGTGATGTCGCTTAAGTCAGCAGCACGTCGCTGCAGCTCCAGATGCGGCCATATTTCTCCTTACGTCTGTTAATGAAATCCATCAAGTCTACGAAAAACGAAAGAAACGATCGCAATGCATGCCGGTTGCCCAAGAGCCTTTAAAATTCAAGCCTTCTTTTGCCCCAATAAAGTATTTTGTACAAAGAAACAGATGTAAGCAAAAATTAAGTAGCAGGCAGAACTGCAAACTTTGACTTTCAAGTCCTCGAGTTGTAGGCTTCAAACTTTGGACATATTGGGCCTGTTTTATGTTAGTTAGTTTTAATTTCTCATTTCTTCTTCTTCTGATTATCTGAAAATTGCTTTGACCAGCGGCAGACGAAAATGTAGCGCATTCTAGTACGTCAGGACCACTTTTTTATCAGGTTATTTGCCTTCTGAAGGATAGTGCTGATCTTGTAAAACGTTTCATCGTGCAAGTTTAGTGTGAACTTCTTTCAAAAATAATTTTCAAGCATTGAAAGAAATGTCTTATTGAGCTATCTGTCTTTGCTGTGGCCGGAGTTTCAAAAAGTTGAACTTTTCAATCGAGCTGTGATGGAGTTCAATAACTTTTACAAGAATGTGTTGAACCGTCAAAATCTACATTCTTCAACAGGTAGCCTAAGCGAGAAGTGTTACTTTTAAACCTAACCAGCGAGCTACTTTCACCACGTACTATGCCACTGGTGTTATTAGGGGTGTTGGTCCGAGTGCTGAAATATCTAAGTGCTAGCTGTTTGCAACGGTTCATGAAACTTTTGCGAAAAACCCGCAGGTTTCGGCTCTCCTCCGCTTTTTCCTTCGCTCATTCTTCCGCATTTTCTCTCCTCCTTCTCGTAAACCAAAATATTCGCTGCGCATGTGCATCGGACAAATTTTCTATTTTTTTTTTACATTAAAATTTAAACAATATTTAAACTGATGGCCCTGTGATTAGATGTCACGTGAAAAATTAAGTTGAAGCCTCGATCAGCCACTGCTGTTGGAATTTTTCAAATCAAATGCACGGTTTTTCCAGTATGATATTTCAAACATGGGAGATTTTTTCTGTACTTGCCCGGTACATTTCTGCAAACACCGAAATTGTTTTGAATAAAGTGAATCAGAATTTCAAAAGATTTAACCTTCAGAAAAATACTGCCGGAGCAGAAAAAGAGTTGCAGCTGCCGACACAGGGCTCTTGCGTCATAAATAACGAAACTTATCTTGGCAACATCGGGGAAAATGCTTCTGTGATGAAGCGATTTTGACTCTTTATTTAATTAGTATTAGTTAATCAAATAGTTTCTAAGTTTCCGTGACCCAACTCGAGGCAACACGAGGCTGATACCAAAATGAGACATTCGCCCCAGATCCCTAGATCTGCGCACGAGGCCGCGTGCAAAATCTTGTGAGAATAATATAATCTTATGATTTCGGCCTAAGTTAATATTTATCGTTCCACTGCGTGTAAAAGGTTTATTTTTGAGATCATATTGGAAACTGGAAACATTGTTTTAACTCGTGTTGAGTCTACAGGGCTTCGGCAAAGAACCACTACCTCACACTTCCTGTAGGCCAAATGTGAAATGTTCCCTAAAGGGGTGAAGGGTTAAAGAAACATAATAGGAGAACAGTCAGTGGCAAATATAGGTCGCCCACATGCCGTGTTTAATTGAGTAGATGCGTATCGTTCCTTTATCTCTGACTTGGTCCATTTAAGTTTGCCGAGTATAAAATGCCGCCTTGAACGTTACTTTTAATCTGAGGGATAAGAAACTAAATTCTAATGAAAATAATAATGTTTCTCGCTTTTGAGAAAACGCATACTGGTTTTAGAGAAACCACAAAGAATTAGTGGCAAGGTTCCAGACTGCACCACACAAAAGCATGAGAGAGACAAAAAGGTATGAGATTGCATTGAAAGGGTTTCATTTGTACAGGAGTTTAAAATCGTGTCCAGTAATAGAAATAAGCTGTGTGGCCTGGCGTAAATTTAGTTGGTTCTCTGATTGGTTAATTTCAAATAAGCAAGCTGTTTACATTCTCATGTCTTCACTTTTGGATTGCATCTGACAACTTGCTGTGACCAGTGTAAGACGAAAATACCCAGCGAATGATTCGCTACCCAACCCGAGTTTTAAGATATTTCTCCGACACTGGTCACTTCATATTGTTAGATAACATCCGACTAAAGACTACTCAGGCTACAAGCGTTGCACCATGGTTGCAAGAAAGGCCGATGTGAAGGTGCAGTTAAAGGAGTCTGGGTCGAGGTAATTTCGCGCCAAAATTACAATGACTAGATATCACGACATGAAGCGTTCTTTCGATGTCAATAGTGCCATTTCAAGTCTTAGTGTCAGAGGAAAATATGCTTTTCCGTTGACAATGTCAAAACAGTTTGTTTACATACATGCTTGCCTCGTATAGTCATCCTCCTTCGCAGAGACATGACAACTGCAAGATAACTACACTGCTCTTTACAGTCATTTTATAATGATAACAGTTATTTTGTTAGACTTGTTGAAAGTCTGGTTAAATATAGACTCATGCCTTCAAAATATTTTGTTTACACACATGCTGACCTCGCATTGTTTTAGCCTCGAGATGATGTAAAGGGTGGGGTCAGTAGCGCATGCTGACGAGGACGCGGGGATGTTTGAAGGAAGCATATAACAATCATGCAATGTGCTCTAAAATAGAACTCATTCCCAACAAAAGAGCGGTTTAATTGTATAGACAATGATTGGTAGGGTTTCACCTGAAATTCTCAGCAAAATAATCCACAAACATCGCTGACAGCTGCCCCAAAAACATGGCCAAGTTTTATTAAAACGATATCAATATGAAATATAATATATTCCTTTTTTCTTCACCTAATGAACGCTACATTTTTAATTAAAATATTTGGCCTAAATGGAGCGGTGATATCCTGCAGCTATCTGGTCCAGGTGTCTTGTGCTTGGAGCCTGGAGCAGGGTGATTATATGTACCAACAATAAGTGACTGNTTGCAAGAAAGGCCGATGTGAAGGTGCAGTTAAAGGAGTCTGGGTCGAGGTAATTTCGCGCCAAAATTACAATGACTAGATATCACGACATGAAGCGTTCTTTCGATGTCAATAGTGCCATTTCAAGTCTTAGTGTCAGAGGAAAATATGCTTTTCCGTTGACAATGTCAAAACAGTTTGTTTACATACATGCTTGCCTCGTATAGTCATCCTCCTTCGCAGAGACATGACAACTGCAAGATAACTACACTGCTCTTTACAGTCATTTTATAATGATAACAGTTATTTTGTTAGACTTGTTGAAAGTCTGGTTAAATATAGACTCATGCCTTCAAAATATTTTGTTTACACACATGCTGACCTCGCATTGTTTTAGCCTCGAGATGATGTAAAGGGTGGGGTCAGTAGCGCATGCTGACGAGGACGCGGGGATGTTTGAAGGAAGCATATAACAATCATGCAATGTGCTCTAAAATAGAACTCATTCCCAACAAAAGAGCGGTTTAATTGTATAGACAATGATTGGTAGGGTTTCACCTGAAATTCTCAGCAAAATAATCCACAAACATCGCTGACAGCTGCCCCAAAAACATGGCCAAGTTTTATTAAAACGATACCAATATGAAATATAATATATTCCTTTTTTCTTCACCTAATGAACGCTACATTTTTAATTAAAATATTTGGCCTAAATGGAGCGGTGATATCCTGCAGCTATCTGGTCCAGGTGTCTTGTGCTTGGAGCCTGGAGCAGGGTGATTATATGTACCAACAATAAGTGACTGGTACAGGCTTAGTGGTTAGCGCACCGCCTTGATTTGAAGTGAGACTACAGATTATGTTAAATATCTATTTTGGTTCCTAATGTATTGTTAATGAACTAACAAAGGAAAATACCAATAAAGATCATCGTAATCTCATAACGGTGTTATGAATTAAGTTATTTTGGTCTGCTGATCCAGACAGAAGTATTTATAGACTACAATCTGTCTTGTATAGATATATATATATACTAAGTAAAAACTTAGTCGTTGGTGTCGTCAGGGTCATAGGGAGTTCATTTTCGCCGTTCACATTCAATATTTTGGGTCTTTTGGGACGTTTGTTCCAGCGACCTCAACAACTCCAGCGATTACAGTGACTTCAACGACCTAGTGTGAACCAGGCTTTACTTGTACCATATCTCAAAAGCGCTATACAGAGAACCCTAAACTGAGGTGTCAATTGCGTTTTATTCGAGGTTCATGCTCTTATCACAGCCAAGAAAACTTGAGTTATTATTCTTTCAGATGAGAACACAGTTGCCTTTTTAGAGAACAAAACCTCATTAAGCACTTGATTTACTGACTCATCTCCCAAAGGACTAATTAGTCTCTGACCGTACGTGCGGTCCAGTGATAACAGATGTCCACTAAATGAAGCTCGGTTACCGAAGATAAATCGTTTGGTAATGAATTGAATGAATTGGAAAAAAGAGCCGAAGAGAGCATTATAGAATCGTTCATTTCCTGGAAGATAATACAATGAGTCATCGAGTTTTGTTTGGATTTACCGCAAGACAGGACCGCATTTGCGCCAGCCCTTTGGAGCAGTTTCAGACGAAAAGCCCTGGGGGTGAACTTGGATAGATTTGGGTTTCGAGCTGTGCCATTCAGGTGGATTTCCACTTGGTGCAAAATGTCGTGAGCGCTGCATTTTCGCCTGATTTTATTGGCTAGCTCAGAGAGGGTGTCAATCAAAGAGCAAACCCTTTTGTTGTTAAATGATGAAATGAAGCGCGCGTGACATTTTGCGCCTAGTGGAAATCCAGCTTTAAAGCTTTGCATTGGCTTTGTTCACACAGAGTAAAATCGCGATAGAAATGCCCCAGAAATGCGACTGAAAAAGCGTCGAAATTATTTTTGCCTCATTTTATGACTTTGTTGGCGCCTTTGAATTTGTCCTTACGCATTGGGATGGAATCAAAAACTTTTGATTCCATTTGGAATCGATGTTGACTCACTAAAAATGCATTTAAACTGAGTTTATAAAATCCGTTAATCCCAATTCTAACGCATTTTTCTCTAGCGTGAACCCGGCGTAAACGTATTATGCTAAAGAATCCACAAAACAACAAGAAACCATACCTATAAAACTGGAACCTCCTATGAAAGGGTACCCCAAAATGGCATAACCCCGTACCCCGGCCCATTGAAGTTCACCCCAGAGCGATTGACTTTGTAATTCCGACGCTTTTGTAAAAGGCCCACAGAAGGTCAGTAGTGACGTATGACGGCACGTGGTTTTAAGTTTGGGCAGCCGCCTATTTGACCTTCTTTATATAGAGTCAAAGGATAACGATCTTTCGGTTACTGTTTTCCCTTTTTAGTCTCCATTTCCTGTGTTCAGTCTTTTATGGACTTTAATTTTCAGTCAATTTTTTCGGACAGTTCAATCACAGGGGGTCCAGGCGTATCCCTAGCGAGTTCCTTAGTTTTCGTTTCTTTGCTTCCCTGTGATCCTGATTATGAAAACAACACCTGTATAATTCGAGAGCGGGTTACGTCATCGTTGCGGTCGAGCTGTTGTTGTTACAGTACTATAACAACAACAGCTCGACCGCAACGATGACCTAAAGAAACGAAAACTAAGGAACTCGCTAGGGGATACGCCTGGACCCACTGTCGTTCAATTTGTTGGCACCAAAAGTTAGAACAAGTAATCTCAAACATAAGCGTACGGGAAGAAAAAATCTCGGGGGGCTGCCTGATGAAAAGTCTATTGTTTACGAATTTTTTTGCCCGACTTACGGCTAATTATTGCCCGAAAAAAGCAGATTGTTCTAAATTTTTCGAATGTTGGGGGGCTGCCGCCCCCAGCCCCCCCCCGGCTCGTTCGCTTATGATCTCAAAGATCGCTCTTGTTTTCATTCTTTATATTTCTACCTAGCATCCGAAGGTAATTTTAGGACACTGAGAAGCTAAGCTTGTTAAAGCAGTCCTTCCTCTCGATGGGGCGGGCCACACCTCGTGATTCCTTTAGCCTGGAATTACAGAGAGTTGGTGACTCTCCTAACTCTATGTGAGGTTTGACAGGGCGAAGACTCGAACCACCAACCCTCAGATCGCTACAGTAAAAATGTCTTGTAGAGCTTCATGATTTTCAGAATTTTCAGAATTTTATAATTTTAATAAAATCAAATGTAACTTAAATCTTAGAGATTCAAGTCATTTTTTTCTTGATTATAGGTATGCTCATGAAATATGAAAGCGAAGATTCCCGAAGTGAAGACTCCAATTCAAGCAAACGAAAATCTACGAAGCGTTTATTTGATTCAACCAATCCACAAATCACACCAAACCACGAATCTCAACGACACAGTCCTTCGTCGATGGCATCATCTGAAATGCATAGCCCGATTTGTTCAGGTTTCTCGTCAAGACCGAGTCATGTCGATACTTTGCGATACATATTTCCGTTCTACAGCCGAGGAACTTTGAAAACAACTCTTGATGAATGTAATGATAACATTCTCCAAGCGGTGCTTAGGATTTCACAAGACTTGCTCGCATTCAGAGTGCCGTTCGTTGAAAGCGATCAGCTTGGGCGAGTCCGAAATCTAGCGATGTTGTTTTCCTCAAACACCGACAGGCCTTCGGAAGGGCGACCTGACTGCTGTGAAAGCCCTTACTGCCCGAAGCAAATGGCGTACCAATGGGCAAGACAACGAGCTGTTCCTGAACTAGTCCGAGCGATTCCCGAACATCAGCCACCAGAGTTTATTGATTCTCAGACAATGGACGTCGGTTATTACTCGGCTGGACATGAATCAAGATTTTCACCCGAAAAACGACCCAGATTTGAATTCGATCACGTCGGAGGCAAACCAACCTCAGTCGCCTATGCGGAGAAGAAGTGGCCTGGGTACGAATTTCATTCAAGCAAATGATTTAATGCATTTGTAATGCTATGCAGTGCACAAAATCTGCGTAGGGAACGCTACAAGCCACCCAGCTAGATTCATTTAGGCCGCAGTTGCATCAATGTTGTTGATAGTGAAGCCACTACTGCCCGGTATTTTTCAATTTGACGTTTCTTCTTTGAGAAGAGACGAATAAAGAGAGACAGACACTTGCTGAAACGCAAGAATTGAATATTTTGATGCACAAAGTGACTGAGAAATGTGCAAGCTTGCGAAACTTGAATTTAAGCCCCTTAGGTAGCCGCTTCAACGTTTTTTAAATTCAAAGACGATGCCCTCTGCTAACTTAGAATTTAGATCGTGCCGTTAAACTACCGTGTATCGTATTACATATTAGATATTGTAGTCTTGTGCTGGCTCTCTTATTGGATGTAGCTATGTGTTTAGAATTATCCATGCATATTTTATAGAGTATTGATTCAGAATTTGGCAGTCTTGTGTTGCATACTATATTAGAAAATTTGTATGCACAGAATGTGAAGTAGGCAAAGTGCTTGGGTTGTGATGTAAAGAGAGGCTACATCATCCAAATGAGGCGAGCTTTCAATCCTTCAAATTACAACCCTCCTATGTTATGAGTAAGGTTTTCCGAGGAACTTGAAAGCTAAGGTCTCGTGATATTTAATTTATGTTCCAAAGCCTTTTTATCATTTGCACTCTATATATGGGCATGGAAGCCATCTTTATAGAAGTCTGAGGAACCATATTGAGTGACCATTTGATTATATTCTCAATCAAAAATTCTTGCTTCATTTTGCCGTGCACCAAACAACTCAGACACAGATACAGGGTCGTACACAGCATAAAGGCAGCAGGGGCAATTACCCCTTAAAAATCCCAAGAGAGCAATAAATTTGGTTTAATTTTGACTAAATTTGAAGACATTTTCTCTCTTTGCCCCCCCTAAATATTTTGAGCTGTGTACGGCCATGCACAGATACGTAACTTTCCCAGTTTCTCCCTCAACAATGCAATGTATTATATTGGAGATGGAGAATGAGAGTTTAAACACTAAATCCTTTAGATTTTGCCGGCTGACCTCCGTTTGTACCAAATTTCCCAAAAATGAATTAAGGTCCCTGAAGTTAGCCTCCTTCTTTGATATCTCTCAAGAACCAGGGTGCATCTAACCCGCCCTTGTTTCCATGAAACTGCCACTGTTCGGATAGATATCTTCAAAGAATTCAACGTTGTTTTGCCTCTGTTTAGATGCAATGTAGATTTTGGAACCGTTTTTATTATGAAATAGTATACCATTTGAAACACTTTTTAATGTACATCGCTAATGACTAAATAAAATTAGAACGAAGTATTGCCTAAATTATAATATCGAAGAAAGTTTTAAATATATTTATTGATTATTATTCAGATCACAAATTTTTAAATACAATTCTGTTATAGTTACTTGCATTTGAATGTTGCCTTTGCAATTGTAATATTATATGAAAAGAAATTTTTTAATGAGACTCAATCGANCGATGATTTTGAAAATAGGGGGGGCCATGGCCCCCCCTGCCCCCCCGGCCACGACGCCCCTGAATTGAGGCAGACTTTAAACTAAATATTTTAAAATACAAACTTCCTTACCTCGAAGAAGAATGGAGAATCTGGCTAAACTCGCGTTTGTTGTTTGTTACTGCCGTTACTGTTTCAACGCAACGTGATTTGCCGAATTCGTGACATTTTCAGCCTATCAAGATCTGACGACTATGCAGCGAGCCTCGTTTTCAGATTAGCAGTTTTATTTAGAGGCCAAGCAAGAGTTGCCATGGTATCATTTCGCACAAGATGGCGGGAAGACAAGAAGCAAAAATCACGGCCGCTTCGAAGAAGTCATTTAGAAAGCAAAGATTACGATAGCCGTGCGAATTCTGCTTGTGAAAATGATAATTTCGACTGTGCAGATTATCACTTTGTAAGATATCTCACCGCTTTGAAACCAAAGTGACTATTCTGCGAGCTTTTTCAGGCGAAAAGTGGTTGTCCTCTCATGAAAAATTAATTAGGCCTATTATTAATGCTCGCCACCAAATCAGACAGGACACGAAACAAAGACATACGTTGTTGTAGAAAGAGTTAGACAAGGACAGTTTTATAGTCGGTGCATGTCAGACAACGCTGAACAGGATTATCAACGAACGCCTGAACCTGAACGAACATAAATGTTATAACAATTTTGCAAGAAATGAAATGAGTTGCGAAATAAACCCTTCCAAGTTTTTTTCAAGTACAGAGATGACGAGGAAAGATTCATACTTTAGTTAGAGCAGTGAAGACAATAATTGCAAGATGGATGCTGAAAAGGGTAAGTATGAAAGGAACCAGACTACAGCATTCTTTTTACGCCATGGTATCTGACAAAACTGTTTCAGAACTATTCTTCCAGCAAAGATATGATCCCAGAGATAAAGTAAAAACCCCATGAAAGAACCTTTGATTTAACGAACAGGCTGAAATGGTTCCTATACATTTATATAATGGTTCTTATATACAAGGTGCTTAATTGGCCAAAAGTCAGCCTGGCGGTTCTTAAACCACAGTTTATTTCATGTGGGTTTTTGCTGTATGACAGTAGAGGGTAAGGCGGTTGTCAAAAAAATATTCCATGGATATGGTGTCCGAAAAAAGTGGATATTTTGAATTGGGCATAAAAGGGCCTAACAAAATTCTTTAATTCCTATTGTCTCCACATCAGTTTGGAAATATAATAATCATGAAAATTTAAGAAAATTCCCAACCGGCTGATCCATTTTTTGTAATGAAAATTAAACAATCCAAACATTTTTTAGATAGCCCCCTAAAGGCTAGTTGCTGGGGTCAGGGTTTTTGGGTATAGTTTGAGGGTACCCAAAACAATAATCAGCTTTAAAATCAGGAATCAAATTTGTTGGAAACAGATACCTGGTTGCATATATGTTACTGATTAGGTAGCTGGTTACAAGGGCCTTCCAACCTGACACACATTTTATGTAATTCTTCATACTTTACAGATACATATGTAAAATAAGTTTGGTCCTTGTCTTATCTTTTCTCTTTAATAAATTATTACTGATCAATTATTCAAGAAACCACTCAATAGCTTGTGTCCTAATATTCAGATAAAATGAAATATTTTACATTAAATACAATCCATTTGTTTGATTAATTTTAAATGGGATTATCAATATTTTGAATCATGTTGAATAAAGGATTATGAAGTGCAAGGTACTATTCCTACAAGAAAGCTGATTACAGTTTCATGTGTGCTCTTCTCAAAGCATTTTAATGTCTTTATGGTGATTTAGTTAGAGGTGTTTAAGTAGCTAAACATAGTGACAGGGATGGATTTACCAGAAAGGGGGTTGCAATTCCCCTAATTTTCAGGTTAACAAAAAATGAGAAAACGAGTTGTTGCTCCCCCAAAATTTGTCTGCTTGTTAAATTTTTATTAAACTCTTATTGCATCAATTAAAAGCACCTTTGTGAATTTATCACCAAATTTGGTAGCACATTTAAGCCAGGTATTTGATTGATTGAAAAAAAATTCCTAAGCCCCAATATCTAAATGGAATTCCTCAGGCTCAAAGAAGATCTACACCATTCCATTCTTTTCCTGTCTCTGACTGAAGGCATTCTTATGCTTAGCCTGCAACCAACTATTGAATGGCATGTGCATGTTTAGGAAGGTAACTCACTGATTCAAATGCTGCCACAATGAAAGTAAATTTTTTTGCCAAAATGTATAATCAAGCAAGGCCATTGAGATCCCGCTTGGGCCCTGGAGAGATTTCCACAAAGGGGCCCCAAGGTGGGTTAAAGAAATTTTTCATGACCAGGCCCTTTAGACTCTTGAAAAACGGGGGAAACATCTATTGTAAGAAAAATATTTCAGATAAATTGTCAGATTTGGAGAATAGTTCATGATCATATGCTTTAAGAGTCAGGAAACCGTTTTTGATGCAGCTTGTTTTCAATGTAGTAACTGAAAGTTTGTTTTGTGTTTTCAGATCAATTAGCCCTTACATGGCCAGTGGAGCCCTCTTTATTGAGCAGAAGGAGAAGTTGCGATCTCACTGAGAAAATTTCACCTTGCATTGAGAAGGCTGCAACCCATCTGTATGAGTTAGAGGATCGTTTAGCTGCCATCAGGAGTGAGATCCAAAGAAACAAGACAAGTGAAATAAAACCAAGTCCTAGACCAAGTAGGCTCAAATTTTTGCCGTGTTTTATTTCTTATCTTTTCCTATATTTTATGAAGAATTCTTTTCTCCTAAAATATGTTACCTCGTTATTGGAAATTAATTGCTAAATTAAGGTTAACCATTAAATTTACCCAACTTAAAGACCCATTGCTAACCATAGTCCTTTGTGTGCTGATTGGAAATAAACAGAACCTAGGCCTGAAACGACTTTCATATCACATGAAAGTCCACTTTGGTGCCTTGAAGGATTATGGCTAGCAATGGATCTTTAGCTCCACATCATATCAAGGCAGGGTTGTATTTCAAAAGAATTGACATCATTGTAAAAAATGTCCGTTGAAGTATATAACTGTAATTTAGACTGTGTAAATCTTGAAAACAAAATATATATAGTTGATTTTAAATTGCGAATTTGCAAGATATGCATTAGTTTCATTGTGTCATTAATATCCTATCATAAGATACTGTAACTTGCAAAAGGCCTGTACCGTATTATTTCACATATTTATTCTTTGTTATCTTCAGTGCACTTATTTAGTTACTGTAGCCTGGCCCTCCAGCTCTGACTCGTTGACAATTTGCAGTATAGTTTAAAATGGTATTATCTTTTTAGTTAAATCTGCGGCAGACACCTTGCACTCTGATTGGCTCATCACAAAGGAACCAATCTCACCAAGGCAGCAGTCCGTTATTTCTGCAAGTGGTGCCATATTAGAGGTATGTTTAATTCTGTTTAATTCTAAATTTGATATCCTATCTGATAAGAGCTTCCTACAAAAAGTAACACAGAAGTAGCTGATGTTTGAAGTGGTAAATACAAAACTGGCACTCTCAAAACATGAAAGTGGTCATTATGTTTTATGATAATATTATATGATTTATTCAGATACCTAATTTAAGTATATGTGTTCCATAGATACATGGTGCTGGATTCATGAAACTATCCCAGGATCCACAAATCCACGAGAAGCCATCGAGTCTACCTGAATTCGGTGACCAAGTTATTAAAGACACACTACTACTTCTTGGGAGACTGGAAACTGATCGAGTGAATTCCGCTCAGTCATTGGTCTTACAGAAACAAAGGGTTAAACAATTGAGAGCTAAAATCGATGAATATGCTCATAGAAGGCTGTATTTCTTCCCGATAGCAGTACAAAAAGGTATGTGTTCTAGTATCGGGCTTATTTGAAATGTTCACTTAATAGATGAGTTACCGAAAAATGTTCGGATGTTTAAAAATTTGTAGCTCTCAAACCATTATCAGATTCCTATAAACTGAAAATAATTGTGTAGCTAGTTTATCAACTTAGATATAAAAATTTATTTTTTCAAAATCGGTGGTATGGTTCTCAAATTACGAGTCATGACATCGCTTCATCTCAAAATCCTTCAAAACAGGCCTAAAATCGGTGATCAAATTTGCTAGCAATCCAGCCTCATGAGGATAGAAAATAGGGTAAAGGCTGAATGTCTGTCGAAAATGTATACGATTATGCAGTAGCCTCTTGATATTCGTAGTAAACGTTTTGAGCGATAAGATAGACCGATAAATTTGATCATGATAGCTGTGAGGCTAAATTGCTAGCAAATTCGATCAAGGATTTTAGGCCTGTTTTGAAGAATTTAGAGATGAAGCGTTTTTATAAAATCGCTTCTAATTTTGTAACGATACGACCGATTTTGACAAACTAAATTTTCTTATCGAAGTAGATATGTCAGCTACACAGGTGTTATCAGTTTGTAAGAATCTGATAAATGGTTTTAGAGCTACAAGCTTTCAAACATTTAAATATTTCTCTGACTCACCCGGTATTCTTACTTCTTTAATGTTGTTGATAAATCAACTGAATGTCTGGGACTTCAAAACAGAGAGCACCATCTTCCTTGAAGATTTTTCATGGCGGGAAATTGGTTAGAAA